>CAEFZP010004536.1:165000-336427 GCA_903064625.1 Mallotus villosus | reverse complement strand
GGTTTTTAATGGTCTAAAATAATGTATTCATAGTATTTTGAATTGCCTGCCCTACTCCATATCTGTGGCCACAGTCATGTGAATGGAGGCCTAACTCCTACTGAGTAATTAACTTTACAGGATGGTGTGGGTGATTTGTGTCAATCAGAAGTTCCTGGGAAACAGAAACTAGGCCTAGGCTACGTCTTGATGGAGGAAGTATTTAGGGAATATTTCAGAGGGAGTATGGCAGCTGCCAAAACATTCCCCATAGTGCCATTACAGGCCGTTCAAGTGTACCACTACAGCCATGGTGCTATAATGCCAGTTGCTGGGTGAGTGGGAAGGAAACAAACTTTTTAAAAGTAACACTTAGCCAATTCATTTGCTCCAGCATCAACAGAAGGTATAGTCATTTACAACTCTGCTAACACTAATAACCATGCCCTAGAGTAATTGCTGGTTGAGGGATTTTAGAGCTTGAAGGAAATAAGTCTCCAAGAGCTTCCTTCATGGTTAGTGCTTGTGAAGCCAAGAGGCAACACCAGTTTGAGATAAAGAAGATGTATAGCGGAAGTGCATTTCAAATAAGTCCAAACAAAGCCTGTGTGTGTCTCTGATATAGATTGCAGTCCAAGGCCTCCACACCACCAGGAAGATCAGAGATAGCAGAGTGCTATGACCGGATGGAAACCAACCCAGCTTGGTCTTTACCACTGTGGCTGTCATTAAAGTCATCAACACCACTTCACACGGAGCAATGAGGAGAACTCTGTCGCCTCCTAGCCTCTACTTAACTGTTTTAATGGCTGAAGGATATTTGTGTTGAAGAAAAGCACTTGCCAACCAATAGGACTACTGGGAGTCTTGTGAACTCTTTTAGAAGCATTTAAATGACCACATACACATCATACCATGATGAAGTGATGAGTCAAATGTAACTGCATATGGGTTAACCTACACACTGAACAAATAGGCTACTTTAACAGCTCATGTTTCCCTAGAACTAATGTGCCAACTTTTTTATATTCCTATTATCCTCCTCCAGATGGCATAACCATAACAATAATGCCTCTCTGTAAATAAATTGGGAAAGATTACAATAACGCACCAACAGCATCAAATAAGACTCTTTCAACCAAAACAGTATCAAATTATTCCTCTCATGTGAGGGTTAAGTCCTCTTCCGTCTTTCCTTGAAATTAAGAGGAACTTAGTTCATGTTTCCTCAATGGTTACTACTGTGGTTCAGCCACAGAACTAATCTGTGTAGTGGTGACTCTAGGAGAAGACAGTCATCAGGAATCCAAATACATATGTTGTGGGATTCACATGTCATCATTTAGCCTTAAAATCAACCATCTATCTGTGCAACTGACAGAGGCACATTGCATTGAGATTAGAATGCAACTCTGGAAAACATGCCAAAGGGCAAGATGGGTGATTCGTGAATGTGACTGTCATGTGCTACCACACACTTATATGGATAATTGCGTTCAAAAGTTCAATTGTCAACAGCTAGAAAGACATGCCGTTTTGTCTTCTTGGCATCTCCTGGCCTCCTCCCAAAATGCCATAGATTTCCATGCTATTCCTGATTTAGCCAGCATGGCCATCTCTGCTATATTTCAAAAACTTTCCAAACTAAAACGATAAATTATGTATAAAATGTGAATGGACACAGTTATCCTGCCAGAATGGACAGACAGAATTAAGAAACTGTTTAATCCCCCCCCAAACACCCAACCCCACCCTGGCATGCCAAAGGTAAACTGTGACCATTTTGGTGTAAGGAATCCACCAGTCTATGGCACAGTGAATTAATTTATTGTCCAAATAAGTTTTTACATCTGCGAATTCAGTGTTTTGTATTCTGCTCAAATATTAATGATAATTGATAAATCCTCAAAATACAATTATGTAGGCTACTTGTCTATGCATGAGCTGCTATATCCTAAGACAGTTTCTTATTGCCCCTAGTGTAACAATGCGACTTCAAACTGACTAAGTGTAACATAAGCACTCCTCTAAAAGCATTTAGAAAAAAATAAAGAAACACGATTCTTTCTTGCATATTTAGAACAAAACATTAAAGGCTGAGGTAAATACGTTAGCATAAGTAAGGCAGACTAGCATATTAGCATACTACTAGCGTAACTTTTGTATGCTACCATTGCTGCAAATTAGAAAAACAACCTCTACAGTTAACTTTCTTTACATAAAAATATTATAAGAGGTACAACCATCCTTACGTTTCACTTATTGAGTCCAAAAAACATGTTCACTTTCATCCACGCTCTTCAGTTTTCAAGCTGGAAAAGTTTTGCGACCGACTTGATTCGATTGTAAGTACTGGGGTACGTTTCATTCCTAAACCACTGTTCCTCCATAGCAACATGCCCTTCCCTCATCATTCTACCATCGAAACTAACCGTTCCTGGTGTAGGGGAGGAAAGTGAACATCAAAACCACATGCATGTGTGAAAAACAACCTTTGGGATTCGTAACAACGGCCTGTTGTGAGCTTTTGCCCATGTACAGTGGGTTAAACAGATTAATTTGGTAATTACCCCAACCTACCAAAGATCTGGTTCAGTAAATAATGGGAGCAATATCTATTAGGCCTATATCGATTTTTAGAATATGACATATATCTAATATATATATATATATTAGAATATGCTTTCATCCAAAGCAACATACAAACAGTGGGCCTATATACAGTAAGGACAGCAGACAATCAAGGATGAAAATAAGCCAGTTATAACAGTATTTCAGTGGTTAAATCAACTCTGCAGTCAAGAAGCCATCAGTAGTTGAGCTAGTGTACCACTAGAGGTCAGTGATGGATTGCATAGTGGGCCATCAAAGTATTTTCACAAATAAATGTATAGGCTACCTCCTTGATTTTAACTGTAGTTTTAAATAGTGACAATGCATTTATTGGGCTTTTGACAAGGTATATCTCTAAAACCACATTTTTTGTTATATTATGGACCACAATAATTATATCTGGAGATTTCATCCCAGAAGCACGAACAAGGTTTATTCCAGCCCACCTCCTTCAGCACTGTAGCCTATGGTTGGTTTAGATTTATATATCATACATCACAAAACACCTTATTTGTCCAAGGGCCTTGCACACTGAATTTCAAAATTCGGTGGCTCTGAATTGCCCAAAAAACTATAAAAATGCTGGCTAATGGATGCGAAAAATGCAGAAAATCGAACCCGATCCGAACTTTTTTTAAGGCCCTTGCACACTGAGTCCGAAATGTTAACGGTTTTGCGTTTTTTCGCAATCGCCAGCCTCAAAATTCGGTGGCTCTGAATTGCCAAAAATCAAAATGCTGGCTATGGATAAATAAGATCATGCTACATCTAACCAGCGGATACTTTCTTGCATGTGTGTAAAGTGTACAAGCTGTCTTCGGTTTTCGCCAAGAACAACTGCTTGTTTGAACATGTTACGTAGCGGAACCTCTACTTTAGTTTCGTCTAAATAACATATTTTGAGACATGTAACGTAGGAGTTACCCTCTCCACCTCCAGCATGTTGCTGCGGCTGCTGGCACCTTCAGCACGTGATCTGCTAGTGTAGCAGCTTTAGTCCGGATGCTTAAATCGTAGGGTGTCCTCACGGACTAACCTACTTGAATAAAATAAAGAAACGTATGTGTTATGGCTGTAGCTACAGTTGGCTAGACACAAATTCTCACGGAAAAAAAGCTAGTCTTTGAACTGGGGCTATGTGGTATTGAAGAGATGAAACCACAGACAAACATCTGAGTTGAGCGAATGAAGTATGGCTAGGATTGCCACAATATTCACAGACCATGTAGGTATACAGTAGCCCAACTGTCATTTCCGCCAAGAGAACTCATTGCAAAGTTGTCCATGCATAGCCTTATTTATACCAGAATTCACAGCACCTTGATCTTCTCTGTAATAGTCGATTTTGAATCTTACAGTGCATTGATTCAACATGGTAATTATGGTCTCATAATATTAGTCATGGGTGGGCAAGGTTGCTTCTGTGTGTTCCTAAAGCCTACCTCTTAGTATTAATTAATTAGTAAAGTCAGTAATTGGTCACACATTTAAATAAATACAATGCATAGTGAACAATTAATTGAAAAAACAGTACTGTATATACTGTATATAACCCAACATTTTACTAAAGCATTCCTGTCAGGAACTGGGAATTCATTGGCTCCTCCTCACACTCACTTTCTCCTCCCGTCGACACACATGAAGCAGAAGCATGAAGCACATTCTAAGGAATATAAAGGACTGTAACAATATGGATTGCCCCTTACAATAACACATATCCTCTCTTTCCTAGACTGCAGGGACACGATCTCCAGTATCAAGGCTATGAAGATCTTGAAGCGGCTAGGCGGTCCAACGGGCATGTGGACCAAAGACATGGGCAGTGGCTCAGGCAAGGTCTACATCTTCAATGGGATAAGTGAAGAGACCATCCATGAGTTTGCATCAGTGAGAGACTTTACTAGTTCTGAGGGTACAGCCCTGGCAAAATCCCTGAAGCTGCCCTCTGCCCATGGGCGTATCTAGCCCTATTTTTAAAAGTTTCATTAGCCCCCCCCAAATAACAAAATAAAAAAAGTTTTTAAATCGAAATGTGTTAATTTCTCTTCCTAAAACCCACTAGAGGACACTATTTAAAAGGATATTTTCCCAAATTTCTTCTTGGGGAACATGCCCTCAGACCCCCGTAATTTTGCTGGGTCACAGGAAAAAGAATAGGTTTTATCTAGGGGCTTAGCCCCCCCAAAAGTGGGAACCTAGAATAGCCCCTGCCTCTGCCTGTAGACTTAGTAGAGAACTACATGACACAAATTCACACGTAAAAAAGTTCAGAATCAACATTTCTCACTGCCACCCAGTCAAAGCTAGTCTTGAACCGGGGCTATGTGGTAATGAAGAGATGAAACCACAGACAAACATCTGAGTTGAGCGAATGAAGTATGGCTAGGATTGCCACAATATTCACACACCATGTTGGTACAGTAACTGTATGTTCCGCCAAGAGAACTCATTGCAAAACTCATTGTAAAGCCTACCTCTTATATACCAAGACAGTTTCACAATTACAGTGAATGGGAAAAAAGGAGATAACTGTGTCAACAGTTCACAAACAAAGTCATGAGAACGCCAGAATGCATCTGCTCCCATCACATCAGTCACCAAAAGGAAATGACTGATGACTCTCACCTAAAGTGATGCATGGCAGTTAAATTAAATGGTCAAGGTTCATGCCTTTCCTTTCATGTGGTGTGATTGACAGTGCAGATAATATTTCAACAATGACTTTCTGCATAGTATCAGTTGTGAGATGTTTTATTTATGAATGTATTCCTTTAAGAAAAGTTAAAGCTTTCTATTTAAGACTAAATTGTTGATTTTTTACCAAAGTAAATTGCTTGTTTGTGACCACTTGGCGATTAAACACTATTCTGATTCTGAAGAGACATACTTAGTTATTCCTGTTTAGGACCTCAGATTGTGTAGTAAATATGATTATCACTTTTGTCTTTGATATATGATATAACTATCACTTTATCCAAAACCTTTCAACAATATATCTGTTGAATTTGTTGCATATTGTTAATTAACCTGCAAGAATGGAAAGTTAAAGACAGGTGTACAGAATATTGTCAAGACATTGCTTTATTTTAATACAAATCTCTAAGTAACATTAATGTCTAAAATGGAACAACAGGTTCCTAAAAACTGGCATGTGCCCCAAGCTTGTCAAGCTGTTTTGAAACTAGTGATTCATAGCGCAATAGTAATCCAAAACCATGTGGGCACAAATGAACATTTGAACTTTCAGGTTATGTCTGTGCCTGAAAGATTCTCATGTGAATATCCTGTCTAGTTAAGTTTTATTCTCTTTTCATGTATATGCCTAATCAATTGTACTGAAGCATTCTCACCTGTAAAGAGTACACTGCAACCAGGCAATATTACAAGGAAGCGGGGAAACGCACTTATTGGTGAGTGTAAAAAATTAGATAATTTGCTTAAAGAAAAATACATGTTTTACAGAATTAAGGTATATGAGGTGTGTGTTGGATAGATAATTATTCCTCAAAATAATTATTTCTTACAATGGTATCCTGATTCCTACAATGTCTAGACTAAACGTATGAATGTATGGAAGAATTTTTTTTTAAATGTAATTAATTATTTTATCAATTCCACTTTTATCATATACACATAATAATAATACTATCAACATAAAGTAATTCCACATAAAAAACACTTATCAATTATCATTATTTTATACATCTCAAGGTGTAGGTATTTGAAACATTTAAACTATATACAAATCATTATATACATGGCCTACATTGAATTAAAGTCAGGAATTGGTCACATATTTTTTAAATGTAAATCCAATGCATAGTGAACAATTAATTGCAACAAAAGAAAACAGTAGTATATATGTTTTTAAATGTCAAAAATGGTACCTTGATTGTAACCTTTAACCCTTAATTAATTTGCTTTAACTTTGAAATTGGATCAGAGTTTTCTGTCAAGTGACTGGAGTCGAGTCCTCGAGGCACTTGTCCCGTAGCTTTCTGAGGCGAGATTGTTGGTCAGTGAAGTTGATGAGTTGTAGCCCTGATGCCTTCCACGCCCTTGAATGCATTTTAAGAACAGATTCTTTGCCTGCCGTTTGAAATGGTGGTCTAGGAAAAAGTAGATGGCAGGGTTTACACAGCTATTGAGGAAGGCAAGGCAGCTAGAGAGAACGAGTCCTTGATTCACTACTGACTGAAGACAGCTCAGATCAGCTTGATCTTTAGCCAGATGAAAGCATATGCTGATGGTCTTGAAAATGTTGAAGGGCAGCCAAGACACCATACAGAACACTATGATGGTAAGAACCATCTTGAGGGAGTGCCGTCGTCGGGCCTCAGCGCGGGGGTTACTTGTGGCAGCACAGGGCTGGCGCAGGCGGGCAACGACAGAGCCATAGCAGAAAATAATTATCAGCACTGGCAGAGCAAATGTCACGAAAACTGTAGTGAGACTCAGGCCCAGAAACAGAGTTGAGACATCGTCGTCTACACAGAAAGGTTCATCATCAAAGATCTTTGCTTTACGGTAAATCAGCGAGGGAGTGCCCATAACAAGTGAGGTTAACCAAATGACAGCACAGGTGATGTGTATGCGGACTGTGCTTCTGAGGAACCGTGAATCCATGAGTCTCACCACAGCCAGGTAGCGGTCCACACTCATGCAGGTCAGAAAGAATATGTTGGCGAAGCGGTTGACAGCAATGATGTAGCTGCTCAGCTTGCAGGAAATGTCTCCAAAGTTCCAGTGGCCGTGCTGACTGGCAGAGATGGCCCAAAAAGGGAGGGTCAGCACAAACACAAGGTCAGCTAGTGCCAAGTTGACCACAAATGTATCCACCAGCCGGCTGCCCGTCTTACCCCTGCTGCCTATAACTAGAATCACAAAGAGGTTGCCCACAAAACCTATAAAGAAGAAAATAAAATACAGCATGGGTACATAGATGTACGATGCAGGAAGGCTTTGGTTGGAACAATCCACATCGTCGCTGTAATCGTAGGTATCATTGTAATTATCATCACTGTAGTCATTCAAGTCATCACTGTAATTTGCCATTCTCAGTTGAAAGATCCAAGAAGCGTTTCTCAGCTGACTGTTCTCTGAGTGAATGACTGAGAAACTCAACTCTTTGATTACTTTCCTCGTCAAGTCACGAGTGCAAACCACAAACAAACAACCGTGTCCTGTTTTCTTCTCAACTTCCTCATCAAGACAGTTACACATTCACTAGTAGTGATTGTTACAGATGAATTACTGTTTGGTAGATAATAAAGGGTGTATAAATATAATTACATTCACAATCCCTCTTGTGAACGACACCCACACAGGCACACGTGTTATATATACACTGTCAACTAGATTAGAAGAGTTTCAAGTATGTCAGTCCGATACATTGTGTCAGACACTGAAACCCTGAAAGTTAGAACAAAAAAACATTTGATTTCTTCAGTTATTGTATTTAGAAACAGTAAAAAGAGGACAATTGTCTTTATGTATATTTTAAAGTATGTTTCAGGCTATGTCATGTGTTTAAGCTCCTCCCCAAAATGTTACTAAAACATTCCAGTCAAGATTTGGGAATTCATTGGCTCCTCCTCACACTCACTTTCTCCTCCCGTCGACACACATGAAGCAGAGTGACTATCCTCACATAAAATGAAAGCTCTCCTCATCCTAGTCACTTTGACCTGCCTAGGGAGTGCCCAACACCAAGCCTTAATGGATTACTTAGAGCGGAGGCTACTTGCCATCGAGGTAAGAGAGTGTTTTACGTTCTAGCCAATAGCAGCGCTCCAGAGTACGTGGAGAAGGAAGGTCTCCGGGGAGCTGGGGGACCACTGATGGAATGCAGATGTGGCGAAAGTTCCCATTTATTTCTTAAAGTACATTTTGTATACAAAAGCATTTTGTATTATCCGATTCCATTCTGCTCAAATAGAGGAATGGTTAGGATACTTTCTCAAAATAATTACTGACAATTACAATTTGGTGTGATAATTTGTTTGATGATTTTGTTGCTGACTGATGTGGAGCTTTTGACTGAACAGAAGGTGATTTGAAACTTCAGTTTCCATGTCTGCTTGATACCTATCCCAGTTTCCTCATTATTTATAGTCATACCGAATGTATAAAACCTTCCAAAAATATAATATCATGACACTGATCAAGGTTTGGTGATTGTGGGCAAGAATAAGGAATATGCTAGCGAAGTCATATTTTATGTACAGCTTATAACACACAGATCTTATTTATTTTGCATGCGACCTCCCAATGCAATTGCCATTATAAGTGAATCTGATAAATCTGGGACATCTCCTACAGATAACTTTCAGACCCCAAGCTTCCTCCTCTCCAAACAGGACCGCATCTCCGTGTGGCATGAGCAGACAAACCGCTATGCCACAGAGCTGAGGGAGTTCAAGCAACAGATGGTAGGTCAGCTGGAGGCCCTGGACAAGAACAAGGAAACCCTGCGGATAGACCTCGATGGCGTGGGGACGCGTGTGGACCGCGTGGAACGTGAGATGGACTACCTGGAGACCCAGAATGGGGCCTTGCCCTGCGTGGACGTGGATGACAAGCTGGTGGAGCAGCAGGTGACTGTGGTGAAGGAAAAAAACAAGGCCAAATATGCCAAACTTTCAGGTGAGCAATTGAGTCACTCCTAACAGTATATATACTGGGGTCAAGTTGATCCTGTCCCTATGACTTTCTAATCGAAACATTGTCATGAACAGTATTGAGTACTTTCTGGCTGAGAAAACTGGCTAAATGTATAGGCTAGAAAAAATGCTAAAAAGTTGAGTAGCTGTTGTGTCATGTCATTCATGAATGGAATAAGGCATGCAATGTGCTAAACCTTTATCTAGCATGTTTGCTGGTGGCATAGTTCCATTCTTGTCAACATTTTCATTGATTACAGATTTTCAAGTGACCAGGATTGGTTATTTTAGCATTATGTAATGAATTACATTTCAAAGTGAAGCACATTCTAAGGAATATAAAGGACTGTAACAATATGGATTCTCCCTTACCATAACACCGACCCTCTCTTTCCTAGACTGCAGGGACATGATCTCCAGTATCAAGGCTATGAAGATCTTGAAGCGGCTAGGCGGTCCAAAGGGCATGTGGACCAAAGACATGGGCAGTGGCTCAGGCAAGGTCTACATCTTCGATGGGATAAGTGGAGACACCATCCAAGAGTTTGCATCAGTGAGAGACTTTACAAATTCTGAGGGTACAGCCCTGGCCAAATCCCTGAAGCTGCCCTCTGCCTGGCAAGGAACTGGCCACACCATCTACAACAACTATGCATACTTCATAAAGGAAGGTGAGGAACTCAGGGTGATCAAGTACGACCTGCAGAACAACACGGTGGCAGACAGCGCTGTGTTCCCCGTCAAGGACCACATTCCTGTGTACGGCCTGACCCCGGAGACAGTCATCGACCTGGCGGCGGACGAGGAGGGCCTGTGGGCCATCTACGCAACAAGGGACAATGAGAGGCATATCTCTATGGCCAAGATGGACGCCAACACTCTGGACATTGAGCAGATGTGGGATACCCCATGTCCACGCGAGAATGCAGAGGCAGCATTCATTATTTGCGGCACCGTGTACGTGGTCTACAACACCAAGCTGCCCAGTCGCTCTCGTGTCCAGTGTGTGTTTGATGTAAGCGATATGGTGACCAATGATGATGCGCCGCTCGTCTACTTCCCCAAACGCTATGGCTCCCACTCCAGCCTTAAGTACAACCCCCTGGAACAGCTTGTCTATGCCTGGGACGATGGCTACCAGATCCTCTACAAGCTTGACATGAAGAAGAAACTGGAGGTATGAAGTGAAGAACACAACCTTGTGTTTTGAATTAAGCCTGAATGATTTTCTTACAAAAGACACATTTAGATCTTTTTAGATAGGCATGACCAGTGCATACAGGGTACCTGGAGCAAAGTTTTAACATAGTTGACTTTCATTTAATTCAGTAAGAATTCTTATGGATGTAATGTATCCTCTGTCAGAGGACCGTAACAATGTAATCTCACTGCTCAGCTGTTTCAAAAAGGTCTACTTGGTAAAAAAAATAGTCTTGGAAATATTGACGTTTGCAGTAATGTAGGTGCTTTTTGCTTTAATAAAATCCCCTTCATCTACAGACACAGTCCCGAAAGTGAATGTGTGTTTTTAAAAGATTTCTTTCTTTGCTGATTTTTCATTGGTTGCACCAGATCATCTTGTACTCGTCACCTGTTTTGTATTATATGAGATCTTTAAATAAATAATAATAATTGAGTTACCAGCAAAAGAGTGAGTTTAGTGTTTCAGTGAGCATGAATGACTAAACCTATCTGCAATAAAATGTAATGTAGACCTGTGATTAACTTTATTGAAACTTACATACAAGGGATGTTTTGAAACGGTTGGCCTATGTGACAAATAGAAATACAAAAGTGGAAAGTTATTTTAAATTACTTGGAAAAGTGTAGTCATCATTTGAAACATTTTATCACACAAGGCCAACGAAGCAACAGGCTCAAGCCAAGTCTCTCAACACATACAGTACATAACATTTCCTGGACAGGAAATTATTGACAAAATGTATAGAGTAAGAAAACAATAAATACGTGAGGCTCTGGTCCTTGTGAGCAAATTCAGGGGTCCTGTGAATTACATGGGATTCTACTTACACTGCTACAATGTAAAAGGGTGTCGTATAGTTAAAGTCCTTACAACACAAGTGCACTGCCAAAATAAAATTATAGTTTGTAAACACACTATAAACATAGCAAGCGTTGCTGTAGTCCATAGCATTTACACTTACGACATAGAAAGTAAATGATGGTAGAAGAAAAGTGTATTGTATATACTGTACATAAACAATCAAGACTGAGACACAATAATACAATCTGACTTGTAATGGGATATGTTCCATTGTAATAAAGTAAAAGGAGATCTGGCAACTTGACAGTTCAGATGTTTATCTGAACTTTGAAACTTTTTAAATATGTGTTCAAAAGTATGTATGTCCCAATATCCAGTTTGAAGCTTTAGATATATAGATATCTCAAAACCCAAACATCAGGGCACACAAAGGCAACTTGCTCTTAACAGCAGCTTGACTGGTAACTAGTTCAGCAATGCATGTTCACGAAACTACTGTATTGTCTCAAACAATAGATCAATTTAACACATTTTAACAGACCGCAGATAACATACATGAACAAAATGTCAAAACTCAGTGACATAGAATGATTCTTGTGGCAGAGGTTTTCTATAAAGGGGGACATTATGTGTCCAATGTCCAGACTGAGATTGTAACTCCATAGAGGACTGATTGACCTATTCTGAGGCACAGATGACTTGTGGTTTAAAAACATTATTTGTTTCTGGACAGATTTTGATTGCCTTCCAGTAGTTTGTCTGTGACTCTTTCATGGGCTGGACAGGAGCCTTGGTGAGGGGCAGGAGCCTTGGCTGTCAAAGCTTGCAGTGCGGGTTTTCCACTGTGAGGGAAGTTTCACATGGACAGGTTAACATCACAAATTGTTAAGATCACATGTTGTCCATTTTGAATGAAACATTCAGTCAATTGCAGTCAGAATTGTACAGATATCTTGATATGAAGCAGTTTTCAAGAATGCCAAAGTAGTCAGATAAGTGATTTGATTTGTTCGTGTAATCAGATTTTTATCTGCGGAAATCTGAGGCAGTTAGTTTCCTGTCATTGTGACAGTAGCCTACCTCCTTTTCAGACTTCCTGGCCTCCACAAGCGGGTGCCAGTGAGCAATAGGTTTGCGAGGATAGGCCAGCATCTCGTTCCAGTGATCTCTACCCAGCCCCTCTGTATGATTCCCCACTCGGTTTACACCTATGATCTCATTGTGACCCACCCTGAGAGAGAACATGTGAGTAATTAATAAGGACCAAACAGGTAGTAACATTTCAAGAGCAAATTCAGAAATACACAAATGAAAGTGCAGACAAAATGAGTGATGCTTACAGATCATAGTCCATGACGGATATGTGGAGGCTTATTTGGTCCATGTTTTCCGGTGGGATGTCAAAGATGATTGCCTCGTTATAGGTGGGGTTCAGGGTGTTCCTTTTAATGGTGGTTTTCTTCTTTTTTAAACGTCTTCCATCACAAACAAGGGATACCTTGACATAAGGGTCTGCAAATATAACAGGAAATGATCACTGGTGTGACATAACTACATTAGCAGAGCAAAATGAGCTGATAACTATATAACAACTATGTTGAAAAAGGCCGCAAAATGAAATAGCCTATGTGATGTTCAGGTCTGTCAAGACCCATTTTCTATTTTACCTGAAATACTTATTTCTTCAACCAGACTCATTAGCCTTGGCTCGTAAAGTAAAAATATGTTATCCAGTTTAAGCATAGCACCAAGAACCTGTCTGTCTTCCTTCTCCCTGTTTGAGCATAGCACCAGAAACCTGTCTGTCTTCCTGCCTGTCTGAATGTCTCCTGCTTTTGTTGCACTCTTAACCCTTTCATAGTGTGTAAAACTACAAAATGGCTTGCGGGAACTCAACAATATTATTACAATACATTGCTGCAATTCTTTACAAATATACATGGTAAAAATGTATGGAAACGCTAATTTGGGGTTTGTTTACAGAAATGCTTATGGCTGTATGTTTTAAGACACCAATAATAATGTGGGTCAATCAGACCCGTGAACATTGGGTGAATAACACAAATATGAACACTACACAAGAGTTAAGCCATTCCAGTGGACTGTACCTGAGTATCCAGTGATGTCCATGGCCTTGAGATTTCTACACTTTATGACGGTCATGGTAAGCCTGCCAGCAGTTGGCAGGTAACAGAGAGAGAACATGATCTCCCCCAAGTCGACACTCTCCTGTGTGATTCAGTCAGCAGAGAACACTGGTCATGAAAGGAAAGAAAGGGCACTACAACTACAACTATAGCTAAAGTACTTTTGAACTGTAATTATAATGTACAGTTTGTACATTATGCTTGTGATTGTATGTATAAACTGTCTGTGATGAGCCTTTCTGTGTTTGTGTGTGAGAGAGCGATAACCCCCCCCTTGGTCCTGCCTTGAATCTTCTATTTCTAGCTGATGTCATGTTTGGAACATTTAACCTTAGAATAACATTTGGACTCACAGAGGTGGCGTACTGAATGTCTTTCCAGATGTCCGTCTCTTTGGAAAGGTCCGACATCTCAAACAGATTCTCCAGAATCACCTCACCAATCATGTCGTGACGGGAGAAGCGGTCGAAGTCAAAGATGCTCAGATGGAGTTTCCTGCTGCCCAGCTCCTCATAGGGAACTGGGAACTGGAAGGACTCATCAAATGTGGGGTTGAGAGTTTTGCGGTGGACCCTTGTCTGGAACTTTCGCTTCCGATCTGGCAGAAGGTAAATCTTGACGTAAGGGTCAGAGCTGCCACAAAAATCCTTAGCAGGCAAGTCAAAGGCCTTAAGAATGTTGACCAAGAGGGCCTCACTCTCATAGTCATACTTGAGGGAGAAGTTGATCTTGCCACAAATCTTGCCAGTGTTGTTTTTGGAAGACTCGTCTGCCTCCAGGGGACTCTGTTTATAGAGCTCAGGTTGGATGCGACCAAGGCTGGAGGCATGGTCCTCTGTACAGGGGAAGTCATTGCCTCGGTCCAGGCTGAGGCTTGTGACATGGTGCATTTGTCTGGGAAGATGCTTTTTGAAGGAGCTATGCCTGAGGACAGGACAATGACAACATTGGTTGGAAGTCAGTCCAATCACTTTAGCAAACAATGGATTCACCGTTATTTGTCTGACTTTTTATTTTACATATTGTCTGAGCACTGTTGTAAGGAGCTTGAGATTCAAGGTCCTCATTACCCATGACTATTTTGCTGTAATGGTGGTGCACATGACAATAGATAACTTGTAACTTGTGACTTGTGAATATTTGCTTATCTCTGATCTCCTATCCCTTTTATCTGATGCCTCTTTACCTCTTACAAAAGTTTACAAGTTGGCGATTTGAATGTATTTAGAAAAACTATGGAGTAAGAGTTGGCGATCTAATAAGTGTCAGTTTCCAACCAACTATCTACTACCCCGAGTTATGATCAGTGACCTATGCACTTTTGTAAAGCTCTCTCTTGGAAGTCGCTTTGGTTAAAAGCGTCTGCTAAATAAATAAATGTAAATGTAATGTAATGTCAAATTAATTCACATCAACATTGTTGTTAGTAAATCTCATTGTGTTCAATTAAGTCAAAGGAATGAGACATGCATGGGCATGAACACGGAAACATGACATGTACTCACAGGGGAGAAGAGCACTCCAGACATATCTAACGTATGGAGTCTTTCCTAAAACACTGACCTGTAGATTATGGTGTGGTGAAGATTAAGAGGGATTAGTTGATTTGATCATATCTGTCATGCATTATCCACTGATGCTGACCTGGTAGAGGAGGCAGGCTCCGTGGCCTGCCTGGCCATGCGTGTACGGCGTAGAAAGTGGTCCTTCATGGACAGCTGCACCTCCGCAGGGATGTCAGGAGATGTCTGGCTGATCTTCACGGCTGCCTCCAGGAAACTTGCTGGGTCCTTCAGCTTGTCCGAGGCCATGCTGTGTGTGTGTATGAGTGCGTGCGTGTGCGAGGGAAAGGTTCTCTCAAAGTGTCTGTGGGTGGAGGGGCCAGCAAGGGTCAGAGCAGTGGCACTAGAAGAAAGGTCCTTTCTGCGCCAGGGCACCCAGCAGAGCTTCCAGGAGGCAAAGACGATGACCCCCAGCAGAGCAAGGCCGCATGTCACGAACACCAATACCAGGAGGCTGAAGGAGATATCTGAAGAGGGAGAGACAATTTAAAGAGAGGGAAATGATAGAGGTTGCCAATGCCACATGACATGTTGCAGTGTGTCACTGGTAAACAGACATGCATGGAGCTTTTGACTCCTGGTGGTAATACAAAAATGGTGTGATATTATGTATTATAAGATTTACATTTATTATTACATTTACATTCAAAGGTTTTTAATTAAATCTGAATGGGTTGTGGCCACATCAGTTGGAAAGTACCTGTGCAATAATACATTTCTGTAGGTCCCACATGCTGAGCAGAGGCTGATTTAATTTGCAGTAATTACTTTGAGGGATTAGTAATGGTAGGATATATGGCAAGATTCAGATAGATCTCACTATTATGAAGTTAAAATTAGTTACAATGCAGGAAACGTCCATGCAGAAGTATTAAACCTAAGACCTTCTACTTCATCTTTCCGTTCTCACATTCACTCTTTGCTTCCCTCGTCTCTCTTTCTCTCTTTCACACATTCACACTCACAGATTTGATCTGTGAGTTGCCAATGTGCTAAATGTAATTATAGTCTTACTTATTCATTTCACCAGGTTGCACTGAAGCAAAGGTGTGCCTTTTCACTGCCTGTGGTCCTCGTCTAATACAGAAACATCTCAAAGTATGAAGACATTGATTATCATCTGTGTTTGGCTAGACCATCATGTGGACTACATATTTAGAGAGCTCACAGGATCAATTACAGTAATTGCAAATGGATCTGCATAATACCTTTGCTTTATGGTGCACCATTATATGAATTGTACACATTTTTCAAGTTCTTCTCAATTTCTTAAGCTAATGATTCCATACAGGTGTTTAAATCAATCAGCACACAATGGCCCAATAAATACAAACTACAACTATCAATGTACTCTAAAATAGTTCACCCTCCTGAATATGTCTTGGCATTTTGTTGATACTATAATTATAGTAAATCCCATTAAAATTAGACTGACTGGGCTATATTTTTGCCCAATCAAGCGTACATTCCCATGACAAAATGAATTTTGCATACAGTATACACCTTTTTATATTGAAAGAAGAATTCCACATACTCTGAACTCTATATACATAGAATACAGAGTGTATACAAATATATTTGTTCTTGTCGATCAGACCACAGTCTCATTGGCATCATATTGAATGGTTACCTCAACAATGCAGTAAGGAACATATCTCTTTGCATGGTTCATTTCAAGGTGTACCTGTGATGCACAAATCAGGATGTCTTTCAGGTTGAACAATTGTGCAACTAAGATAAGACAACTGTTGTGCTTGTTTGGTTAAAATCCCAGTTTCCTGAAACATATCTTGTTGCAACAAAGATATATAGTTTGCTAAAAGTGCATCTCTATTTGTCTCTTTCTTTATTTATAGAAATGTATATATCAATGGTACCATTAATACTGTAAATTAAGTGTTACTCTAGCATGTCAAGAAACTACCATCCTACCATCTTTAAACCATCCCAACTAATCAATTATACATGGACACACTGTGAATAATACATCTGGCCTCAAAGTAAAGCTGTACAATTTAAAAATAAATATTGCAGAATTCCGATAAATGGAAGCACCAAATGTTCTTGTATTTACCTTCTTTTAATTTGTCGATGCAAAATACTGTTTGAATAATACATTTTTCTTTTACATTTTCCCTAAAGTTGACTGAAGGAAAGTTCCACATACAATAGGTTGTAAAAGCCATCTGCCAGTCTTAGTGTGGCTGAGCTTGGGCTTCTCACAAGGGACTGCTCTGGGCCTTTGGGGCACCGGACCAGGATAAATCTTGAATACGGGAGACACACAGTATATCCCGTCTACTCAGCACAGTCTGAGGTAATCCCCATCCCTAAATATCCTCATTAAAATAGATGTTGGATTTGACCAACCTTCGTAAATGTCCTAATTCAAACATGTTAAAAACAGTCTTTATGAGTGATTGCACATGGCTGTTTTATACTGTATATCATACTTTCAGTGAGTAATTTAGAGGCTTTTAGATTTAAAACGATTTCACGTGGTTCTAAATACCCTAAGTAGAAACCTTCACAAACAATTTGCCCTCTGAGTGTTATGTAAAATTAATATTTAATCTTCTTTCAAGAGTCTGTGCAATATTTAGTCAGCAGTTTATTGAGATGTGCACTAATTGATCTCATAGGTTTAAAAAGTCTCCTCTCACTCAAATGTATTATGTATGGAGACTGGAGGGATGTAGAGGTCAGGTGGCTGAGCGGTTAGGGAATCGGGCTAGTAATCAGAAGGTTGCCGGTTTGATTCCTGGTCATGCATACGTTGTGTCCTTGGGCAAGGCACTTCACCCTACTTGCCTCGAGGGAATGTCCCTGTACTCCTAAGTCTAAATGACTAAATGTAAATGTACAAGTGCAAGACCCATGAAGTGGATCAAAAAGATGAACTTGTGGATTGGTGAAAAGAGAAAACTACCTGATTCAAGGACTAGTGTTATTCTTACTGGGATGGACAAAAAGTATGACATCATCATGTAATTGAATCTTCTTATTCACAAAATGAGGTAACGACAGTCCAAACTGCATTTAGTGTTATGGGATCTACTGCCCTGCTGCACAAACTGCAGTGAGACCAGCCTTCAAGAGCTTTTCCTGTGACCAAAAAATCTAATTAAGCCTTGTTTTGTAGCTGAATCAGAGACAGCAACCAAAGCCCCAGGGTTTCCTTCTTGTGAAGAGCCCTCATATACAACTTACAAAAAGTTGCCAACATTATCAGTCAGTTCCCTAACCCCACCTTTCCTACCCCCTCACCCTCTATGACCCAACTAAATGTCTAAACTCTTTCTCTCCCCTGTCCGAGGCAGAGATCTCTGACCTCATTCTCTCTCAACGCCCCAACTCCTGTCCCCTTGATCCAGTCCCCTCCCCTCTCTTTCAAACCATCTCTCCCTCCATCATAACTTATATTCTCCATGACCTTAACTCTTCTCTTACTTCCGGCACTTTCCCCTTTGCCTTCAAACAGGCCAGAGTTAGCCCTCTACTCAAAAAACCCTCCCTTAACCCAGCTGTCCTCCAGAACTACAGACCAGTATCACTGCTACCTTTCTTTTCAAAAACAATTGAACGCGCTGTATCTAACCAACTGTCTAACTTTCTTTCTCGGAACAACCTGCCTGACCCCAACCAATCGGGCTTTAAGACTGGCCACTCCACAGAAACTGCCCTCCTGTCAGTCACCACTGCCCTCCAGTCTGCCAGAGCAGCATCAAGGTCATCCGTCATCATTCTGCTGGACCTTTCTGCAGCATTTGATACAGTTAACCATCAGATCCTGCTCGCCAGACTCTCTGAGATGGGCATCACTGGCACTGCACTTCAGTGGATCTCATCCTACCGGTCGGATAGATCCTTCCAGGTCTCCTGGGGAGGCAAAGTGTCTGGCCCCCGCCAGCTCTCACTGGTGTCCCACAGGGCTCCGTCCTTGGCCACCACCTCACTTGGACCGATCATCACCTCCCATGGCTTCTCCTCCTCCTACCTTGATCCGGGGATCTCAGCTAGGATTGAGGCCTGCCTCACTGACATCTCCGCCTGGATGACCAAGCACCACCTCCAGCTGAACCTTTACTGAAGTGTTACAGTAAAATTGTAGACAACATGCTCCCCAGACTTCTGCCCTAATGACCCAGTGTGTAGTGTAGAAAAAGGCTGTCTGGTTGCAAACTAACCATTAAGGTTATTGCCATGTGTGAATAGCCAGCTGCAAACACAACAGTTTCCAGTTGTACCTGTGCACACAAACTAATGTAATACACATCTGTTGTCTTTTACCAGGAACAATTTCCAATGCTCTCTCAATTTCCCGAAGTCTGTGATATTATCAATCCTTTGTCTATTCCCAGTAAAGCAATCATGTCTGTAAGAGAGAGAGAGAGAGAGATTGAGAGAGAGAAAGAGAGAGCGAGAGCGGGAAAGAGGAGAGAGGGAGACAGAGAGACATGGATTGCACTCCAATCACAACACAAATGAAGTATGGTCGCAACTGTAGGGGCTATTGTTAAGGTGTACTCGTTTTTGTAAATTATTTTCAGATGCTTCACTAATCACAAAAAATATTTGAGAGAATGGGTCGCAATGAGATTCAAGAGGACTTGTTAAGGTCGACAACTGTGGTTATTTGATGATTGCGCAAGGCCAATTACAAAACAAGCTAATATAGGTTACATACAAGTTTGTATCTGTATTCTTGCCCACAGATGACAGTAAAATGTATGAAAAGGAAATAAATCAAGTGGGCCTGGGCCAGATTCGAAGACCTTGTTTAAGTGTGCCTGTGTGTGGTGTTTTTGTGTTAATTATTTACTTGAAAGGTAAGCTTTAAAGTTGGACTACAGAATTTAATTTAATTGTTGGTAAATTTACAAAAAAACAAGAATACCACTTAGAAGATGCTAATTATGTGGTGCAACAAACATGCTGTGCTGTTGAGCAGCATGGTAATTAATTGTGACTGGGAATCTCACTGCACCATGGACACATCATTACCATATTCCCTAACTTTAATACCACACAGTACAAAATTAGCTTAGTCAGGAGGATCTGGGCAAAGAAAAGGCTCAGTGAGAGCTCAAATACAGCTCAGAACATGAATATCCACCAGCATTGTCTTTAACCTTAAATACACAATAATGATCATGCAAGCACACACAACACACAACATGCTACCCTCAGATAAAGCAGGGAGAGTGACACCACATGCCACTTTGAGTATCCTGGATGCCTCCTCTTCTGTATGGATGTAGGTTACATTAGTATGTGTAGGGCTGAAGACAGGAGAGTGTGAAGGGAAGATAAGAGGGAGAAAGGCCAGGCTTGCATGTTTTGATGGACAGAGCAAATCTTTCTTTGGAGAGGCTGCTGAGAGGTAGCCAATGAAAACAAATGGCTTAGGAAGTATCCCTAAATCTGGACAAACGACTATTGTTAAGGAAACAAAGGATACTTTAAGTTATAATTAAAGCTCGGTTAAAGGTAGCACTGCTTCATGATGAAAACTACATGGAATGAAACCAAACATCCACTCCAGTCTCACCCTTAGCCATGGCTCTATCAACAGTGTTTGTTTAATGGCAGTTGCCAAATAGAACATTTAAGAGGTGAGGTTTTTTTAATGCTACGTCATTATAAATACATCACCATATATACGTTTATGCCTGTTGTTGTTGTTAATGTGAGTCAAGTAACCTCTTATTGACTGAGGGAATACTGATCCAATTTTAGTGCTCTGCAAGAGCTTTCACATGCATAAGAATATTCTGTTACAGTTGGTTAATGCACTTTTTCTACAATCATAAATAGGCAAAGAGCTTCCTGCAACCTAAAAGGAAATCTCCAATGAAAACCAAATCACATTACTATACACTGACTATTGTTGAATGAAGCAAATATTGATGAAATTATCTGGTTTCAGTTGACACAGGCCATGCAGGCCCAGAAGAGCCTGCAAATAATCTCAGGTTGTTATGGTGACAGTTGAAGGGTACATAGATGCATTAAACATAACAGAGAGCCTTGCAAAGTATAACACCATAAATCGCTATAACACTCATACTTGACTTCACTACAATTTGATCTGGATTTAACATTAAACTGGCCGTAATGCCGTTTTTTTATAATTTAATGTTAAAGATTTCATGTTTTTTAACTATATTAAGTTTACACAAATTCAGTAGTCCTTAGCAACTCTAGATCTAATGAAAGATCTCACAGGGAGTTTGACAGAACTGAGGTTAGGAAGGAAATGACCACATTTTTTATGTACATCTGTATACATACACATCTGATGTTCAGTCCCTTGTCCTCTCCTATTCTGGCCCCTCCCCTTTTTCTTCCTTGTCTGAGCTCTCTATCTAATATCCAGACCTCCCCCATCAGGGGATCCAGTTCCAGTAGCCCAGCCGTGACCCAAGGAACTCATCTGGTACACACGCATGTTGCCTGGATGCATCATCCTTCAATTTGCTACAATAATCAATAAATTCAATTTATTGAATACAACTATGAAACACATTTTAGTTGTTGGTGTCATCTTTAAATTCATACTCTGATACTGGATTGCAAATCAACTCTTATTTTCACCCTCCTGCCCAGAGCCTTTACTAGCCACCCCACCCCTCTCATTTGTTTGCCTTTATCCTTATTAATTAGATCAACAGTACAGCCTTCCTTAAACAAATGTTGGAATTAAAAGCTTGGAATTATTCCAACAAATGTTGGAATTAACAGCTTTTTACAGTCACTATTGGATACAGAATGACAGGAAAGTCCTGACTTTGGTTGTTCATCAATAAAGTCGTATGGGTTTGCAGAATGAGTGTTTAATGGTCTTGCAAAATATAAAAATTTAAAGTTAAATGAAACATTAAACATATAGTTGACACAGATATTTGGTCACAAAAAAACAGTTAAGATAACATTAACTACCAAGTAACTAACCATATAATAGTTACACTTCATTATGGTTTAGCAATTTTATCACACAAGTGAAACTTGGTATGGCGGAGGTTGGGATTTCCAAGGGAAAATGGATGTTAACATTGATCTTGTTTTGATAAAACAACATTCAACTGCTGCTTTACAACCTCCATTCACCACTTACACCCCGAACCAATACTGTGCCTTTATACACTTTCAAAATAACCTATACCACTAACGCTTAATATTATAATTCATGAGTACCTACAATCTTTTTACTGTGGATATTGCTTTGCAGTTACATGGCAGTGAATGTAATGTGTGAAGTCAGTCAGAGCATGCAAGCTGCAATGCTGTGAATGGAGTACAAATTCAACCATCTCACTCCAAGTTGTCCATGAGCACACATGTAGCAATTCCTGAGTGCCTGTTCTATGTCTTGATTTTGTTAAAAGTCAGTGTACTATTTGTGCTGCTATATACAGTATGTGTTAATCCCAAGTGTTCACAGGCTTGAAAAGTGTTCTGACTCTCCTGCAGGGTTACACAATGACAAACTATGGGAAAATAGATACAACCTGCTTACTCTGCACCCATATGAAGACAAAACTGTTCAATGAATCTTCCTTGTCTCTGAAGCAGAACAACATCCGCCTTCCAATATTTCAACAACAGTCAAATATTACATCAACAAACAGCTAATATCATACACAGTGACAGTGAAGGCACTCACCGATGTTGAACACTCTTCTCTCCCCTCTCTCTCTCTCTCTCTCTCTCTCTCTCTCTCTCTCTCTCTCACTCACTCACTCTTTTAAGCAATGTAGAAGCTCTCTCTCTCTTTCTGCTGAGCCCTTTCAGTGGATCCTAACCCTCCCCTGTCTCCTTAGCAAATGAGCTTTCTTCTGCGCTTGGGACCCTGTTTCTATGGAGCTATGATTGAGCAAACCCATATGCAGTGCTAGATGCTATACTGCAACCACCCAGGGGCAGGTACTTCAGCCAAGCCTGGAGAGCAGTTACAAGCTCCTTAATGAATAACCCTTGCAGCTGATCCATGTGGCTGGTATGACTGCTGAGGCTACCAAGATGTAGATGCTTGTTTACTTTCATATCAGCCCTGTGGCACATGACTCTATTATTCTACTTTTTGTAATGCTCAGAATTTTTTTTCCTTTTATGTCACCATGAGAACCAAACTGACAATAGAAGAGGGTGCTGTGTATGAATTTTAATTAAATATTCTCATGAATATCAAACAAAACTGTGAATGGATGCATATTACACCAGTACTCATACAAATCCTGGGAGGACGAAAACCATCAAACAAAAAGCTACTTTGGGGGCTGGTAAAATAACAATAAACTGATCAGTTGAACACACCATTGTATATAATCTGTATCATACAGCCAAGTTAACCAATAAGGACCAAGCAGATGTATGTCGGATCTGTGAAGCATGTATCATTGTATTATGTGCTTCGGAGCAGCCTTCACCCTCTGTCTTGTGCTGCCCAAGTAGCACACTGCCATGTGATGTGCTGCCCTTGCTCCGTGTAGTGGAGATGTGACTGTCCCTTGTAGCCTACTTCTACCAAGATTACCATCAGACCGCATTAAAGCGGGGGAAGTGCCCTGTGTTGGGGGAAGGGAAGCCTCCAAGTCCCCTCTGCTTTCACAAGAGCAAGTGTGTAATTTGTGGTAAATTTGCACTGTTCACACACATGCTAAGCCAGCTGTCCAGTGAGAGTGGTTATTGGGGAGTGGGGTGAGATGTAGGAAACTAGAAATGGTATGATTCACTGGGGGACAGATTAATTAATGCTGCCAGGAATGTATATTTAAAATCGTCAGCATGGCACATGGCAGTCTTCATCTGCAGCTCTTTAATGTATTTGGCAAATATGCCTGCAGAATGATAACTCATTCTATCCTATGCTATGCCAGTAAGGCCACTTATTTTCCTTATTCAGTCATCATCTTTGGCTGTTTCTCACATAGAGCCTTGATCTTGCACTGATCAAGAGGTGAGACTCATGCTGCTGAATGTGACTAATACATTATCTGCTGGCGCAAAGTGATGCAATGCACCTTAAGTAGAAGGAAGACTTTCAATGAGAAGTAGACAGGATGAAGGTTGTGCTTCATGCTGAGAAGTAGATTCAACCTGATGTACCCCCTTGAGGGAGTATTGTCTAACAAGGCTTATTTTGATGTAAATCAATGTGTGATTATGCATGTTCTCAATTTGCATCCCCTGTGCTGATCATGCAATGTAACAATGTAGAAATCCTATGGTAACATTTTATTTAGCAATTGTCCACTTAGCTTTAAAAGATTCACAAGATCAACTTGAAGTTTGATTGAATTGACACGTTTTTTATAATAGGTTGAACAAACCACCTTTTGGGTCAGGTTGTGTATTACAACTCATTAACACGCAACACACAATGTGACTGCAGTGAAAGTTTTATCTATGAGATACAGTGTCTCATGAATTAAATGTTGCTCAGCCAAGCCTAGAGTTATCAGTCGTATAAAAGCAGTTGGTAATAAAGAAGCAAATGATTGGACTCATTAGTCTAAGTTCAGCAGCAACTGTCATGATGTAATATGATTATGGAAGTACAGTGTCTCAGTACTGAGAACTACACTGACACAGGAGGAGCTCAGTTCACACAGACTCAGAGCTCAAGGGCAGAGAGTTATAATGCAATAAAGGTTAAACCTTTTTTCGCGCTAATGTAACACACACAAAAGCAAGGAGAGACGGCTCAGCTCACAGATTACTGACACAGCACATCTGATGAATACTGATGGATGAGATCAGACGAGGATGTGTCTTTGAGTGGGCAGCAGAGATCCTCCATCGTGTCTGTGATCTTTTGGTTCCTTTGGTCAAATCATTTTTACACAGAAAACATTCCGTGTTTTGAATTCCTGGTGTATTTTCATGTCAGTTGTTCATTTTCCATCCTTCCGTGGGATTCCAAGATGTTACTTTGACTGGGGGTTGGTTGGCCACTGTGTTGAACACATGGTGTCCCTAAGGACCAGACATCCTCACGTTATTGTTGGTGACTGTGAAGGAGAGCTTACCTATTGTTGAATTTGCCACGGGTTATATATCCTGTATATTCATTGATAAGCCTTGACACCAAAATGTATTTCTCTCCTTCATATCTGCCTCTTGGATGAGGCCGATATCGGAGGTTGTGAGAAATAGTTTTCTCACAGACCTCTTAGCAGCTTCATCCAAACAAAAGGGTAGCTGGCTGGCCTGATTTAAGTCTGGTTATCATCTCATCTTACACCCTACATCAACAAGATCCCCTGGCTACAGATTGTTGATAAAACCAGCCATTCAGAAAGAGTACTTTTGGACTAAATAATGGAAATTGTCTGCAATGATTGTTTTATAGGAATGTGAGAAACTCCCCAACAACAAACTCATGGTGCAACACATTCCTCGGAATCCTGCACAAAAGCAGGACAAGTTAATTCTGTTTCTAAAGAATAATATTTAATTCAATAAATAATATAAGTCTATTAAGTAGTAAATAATGCAACATATAGGATATTTTTTGCATGAAACCCCTTTAGCTGTAGATAGTATTATAGCATATGAGTGAAAAAAGGTCTATACACTACAGAGTTGATATTTTCTCTGTGGCAGACTTCAGAAAAGCAGTACAATTGTTACCATCCACATGTACTCCACAGCGTTGTCAATTTGTAGGGGTCTTGTTAACCTCTGACTACTGCAGACAAGCACATAAGAAATGTAACATAATCATCACAATAAAATGTCAGAGCACCATTTGTCAGGAAGCCTCTGGCTGAAAATGTGATTTCTGTAATTTGGGTCCACCCCCATCCTCTTCATATGAACCATCCCTTCCCTCACTCCTTCCTATCCACAGCATCACATTGAAGATGTTCTTGTTCAATTTACAGACGAAACTCTAACTAACTGTCCGGACTTTAACCTCTTTTCGGTTGTTCCATTGCTTTCATACCCCAAAATGATCACAGATTTCAAAAGGCTTATAATTGACAAGAAATTTGAGCAATGTAAAAATCAAGCTGTCTTTTTGGTCTAATGTTCCGATCATCATACTCAATGGGGATGGGTATAGTTCAATGGCAGAGCATTTGACCACAGATATAAAAGTAGCAGGTAAACATTCCCCTCTGAACATTGCTTTGGATTAAAAAAAAGCCTACTAAATGATTGTATTACTTAATACAGTACATACTTATGATGTATCATTTGCACTGACAGTGTTATCTGCACTGCAGGCTTTCATTTCAATCCTAATGTAGATATAATGTAGCTAATGTGGCAAATATAGCAATACTTCTCATGGCTGATCTTCAAAATGTCATCATTTGAGCTCCATTTGAGATCTAAGTCTCTTAAGAATTTTGTTGTGGACTAAAAGACTATATCTAGTAGGATATTTTTACCTGCTAAACCTCTGTTAAAATATCGACCATTGCTCAAGAGGTGTTCAAAATAATGAACGTATAGACCTGCTTTTCTCCAATGATCATTCCCATCAAATGCCCTTAAAAATCCAATGGTCAGATGAAAAATAATCTAACCGTCAATTTAAACCATGTTAAACACTCAAGTCTGGAATGTCACCAAAACAATTGGCCTGCAGCATCTCAGTCTGCTGAATAATTTACATAAATTCAATAAAACCGCACCTTCAAAAACTGTTATCTTCTGTGGGTTATGGACAGACTAGACTACTCCACAACACTCTCTGTTGACATACACAATGCATTGTCTCTGCTATCACACTCTGCTTGCCATTGTTATTTATTCATGGTCACATATTGCCGTAACAGCATGGTCTAGCTGTGCTCTCTGCTACTCCTCTAGATGTGAGATTAGACCTCAGCACTGTGTAATATCTGCTCTGCTCCTGTTGACATCATCACGATGGGACCACTGAGGGCATGTTTTCATCATCAGGATGGGACCACAGAGGGCCTGTTTTCATCATCAGTATGGGACCACAGAGGGCATGTTTTCATCACCAGGATGGGACCACAGAGGGCATGTTTTCATCATCAGGATGGGACCACAGAGTGCAGGGGGGATGGGAGGTGCTGCTGCTTTTTTTCTTTCGGATCATTTAAAATGTTCCACACTGTCTGTACTCCATACTGCTTCTCCAACTGTATTCATATACATCTGGAGTCATTTCCCCCTCCTGTTGCCCCCCATGTTCTCTAATGGTTAAACCTCCTAAGAGAGAGGAAGTGATTGATCTAATGCTCCCCAGCTGGAGACCATGACCTCATTTCACTGCCAGTACACACTTAAATAAAGATACACACAATGGACCTTATTCAATCAATATTGGTAAGGGTAAACCATACCATATCTACCATATACAATAACAGGTCATGCTCTCACACAATTGGAATTCCAATTAAATACTGAAGCATATAGACAAAAGAAAAGACACGGCTGATCCTTATTACCTCTTAGTGAGAGTAAGAAAGACAATTCCATCATCAAATGTATCCAAGAATCACTTCTTCTCATACATAGATGGGGAGAGGTTAATAGTTCTTAGGTCAGAAGCTATCATATCCATACCCGCAGATGCATGTATTCTACAGCTTGCCCTACTCCATCACAAACCAATTGTCATAATTGTCTGTTATGGTAGGAATAATAACAATAAAGCACAGTATCAGAGAGCTGTGACTTTTGGAACTCTGACATTCTCCTCACCGGAGATACCAGTACACAACCCGCCACTCCATTTGTGTGACCTTTGATTTTTGGCAGCTTGGGCACAGAGCTCTACAGGGGAGTTTGGCGACACAGCGGCAGTCCTCTATTCATGTAGCATTACTACCTGCAGACTGTGGCATCCTCACCCTTCCTGCCCGTGCAGCGGGTGCCACCTCTTACAGATGCCGCACAAGCTTTAATTGGAACACAATCAGCATGAGCTAGTTCAGTTACCTGCCCATCAATCTGAGCTGGAAGGAAATACACTAACCTGATATGGAGGCAGCGATGGCCGCGATGGTGGATGCAAGTGGTTTTAGTGTAATGTGAAAAGCAAGACTCTAATGGGATGGTCCTAGTGAGATTCCCCTTAGATGGGCGTAATGAAAGGAAACAGAATATGTTGAGAACTATGTGGTAGGGAGAGAGTGCCCCTGAGCTCTATTCTAGTATCCGTGTTCTTTTATGAAACCAAACTAATGCACCATAGAACTGTGGCAGAGAGAATTTCCAGATGACCAGTCTTGCATGGTAGCAGAACGAAGTAAGTGGAACATGTAGAAGCAGCTTTAGTTCAACCTTTATCTGACACAAACCATTCTACCCACCACTGACTCACAGTGACATCTGGTGTCTCTATAGTTCTGTCCTTGTTGCCTTTGGCACTGAGGGTTATATTTGAGATGTAGTGACAAACAGAATAGCCTTGCCTTATGGCTTGCTTTTACCAATGTATCTTTTTTTTTGTACAGTATATTAACAACTACAGAGAGTTGTTTTCTGAGGCTATTTACACACTCTCTTTCATTTACTTGAAAGGGCAACCATGGAACAGTCATCAAGAGTTTTTCAGCAACTGAGGAATACCTAAATTCACTTGAGTTAGTATTATGCGTATACTAATTGAATATTTTACCTCAGTTTCTTTCAAACATATTTCCAAAGTGCACTTCTATCTCAAAATTACACAATACCAGTGACACATTTACTCCTTTAACGCAGAAAAGGTGTAGTGAAATAGTGCATCTTCAAAAAACAGGCAGTCAACCCCTGCTGTAAACTTATGGAAGAAATGCAAGGATTTAATATTTACAAACATGATTCCTCCCACATAAAGTAGGCAGATCAATTTTGTCCCAGCAAAAATTCCTGCAGTTGTCCAGTTTTGGATCAATCGACATAGCCTACAGTCTCTTACAGCCACAAGCACAGACATAACCATTCAAGTCACAGCTGGCCATGCAGTTTACCTGCGTCTCTATGGTTAGGGCTCTGGTGGGCATGGGCCAGCAGAGTGATGAACTCCTCACAGGTGTTGGAATCCAATAAGGGGCTGTCATCCAAACATAGGTCAATAATGAGGGCCACTGCCTTCTCACAGAACATGTCATTCTCCTCTTTCTCTGCAGAACTCATCCTCCGAGCCTGAATCCTACGCAGTCTTTAGCTTTCATCCAGGACAGGAGAAAGGATCTAAAAGCAATGCTAGAGTGGTGATGTTGCATGAAAAATAGATGTAACTTGCTGCTCTTCTTGTTCTTACTATTGCTCTTGCCTCTCAGACTCCTGGAACTTGGGAGTGTGTGTACGTGTGTGTGTGTGTGTTTGCAGTGTGTGTGAGATACTGGGTGTGTCTTTGTATGTGTTTGAGTATGAGTGGGAGGGGACTTAATGAAGCAGTGGGACCCCCCAGGTATTCCTGGAGCAGGGCAGTTGCATCATGCATCATACCATGTCCATGTGAGAGAGAGAGAGAGAGAGAGAGAGAGAGAGAGAGAGAGAGAGAGAGAGGAGAGAGAGAGAGAGAGAGAGAGAGAGAGAGGGGAGAGAAGAGTGTTCAAGATCGGTGAGTGCCTTCACTGTCACTGTGTATGATATTAGCTGTTTGTTGATGTAATATTTGACTGTTGTTGAAATATTGGAAGGCGGATGTTGTTCTGCTTCAGAGACAAGGAAGATTCATTGAACAGTTTTGTCTTCATATGGGTGCAGAGTAAGCAGGTTGTATCTATTTTCCCATAGTTTGTCATTGTGTAACCCTCCAGGAGAGTCAGAACACTTTTCAAGCCTGTGAACACTTGGGATTAACACATACTGTATATAGCAGCACAAATAGTACACTGACTTTTAAGAGAGAGAGAGAGAGAGAAAGAGAGAATATAAAAAGAGAGAAAGAGAAAGAAGAAATGGCCACTGGTTGCGCATAATTTCCACAACAACTGGGTTCCCCGAAACGCCCTTATGCTTGTGTTCATTCAGAAGAAAAATGTCTCTTTCATTTTCCCACATACCACACCCCTTTTTTGCATGTCATATTACTTCCTACTAAATGTAGTACATGAATGATAAATTCAATAAGAGATTTGCTGAGTTACTTAATAATCAAGTTTTGACAGATTTGTTTTTGAATGGAAAGTGATTACAGTAAACTGCAGCCGCAATCCACATACTGCACTCTGCTGGTGATAATACACTGTGAACGTAAGAGAGAGAGAGAGAGGAACAGAGAGACTGAAAGTGAGAGAGACAGAAAGTGAGAGAGAGTGAAAGAGACAGAGAAAGATAGGACTCATTAAACACAGATCATTTGTAATAATTGCTATAGTTGTAACTGAGATAAGGAGCATTGTTTAAAAGTTGAAATAGCTAAACGCGGCAAAGATGATCACTACAACTCAGCAGAACAATAATGCATGGGATTGTATATGCATGTGTTTAAATCATCTGTTGCAATATCTCTATATAAGACCTGTTACATTATATATACTCAAGTACATAATGTGTGAGACTTTGTAGTTGAGTCAATAATTAGTGACATTTTATGTAATTTCATGAATGCCATTCAGTCTGTATACAAACACTGCTATGTCTATGGGTTTATGTGTTGAATGTGAAATTCTATGTTCTCCTGATATACAGCATCATTCACAGGTGACCTTAAATACACATTTCTGGTGTATTTTTTCATTCTTTAAAAGTTTGCCTAAAATGCTTCAGCTTCCTACTTTGAGTCATTTATTTGTGATGCGGAATGATAATGTCTCTCTTCATTCTACACTATGTCACCCTAATCTCTACAGCACAGGGTCTTCCTTAATGAGGCTGAAGTGTCAATCTTCTCAATGTAATGTGTTACACATAGCTGCCTGATTTGCCCTGGCTGTCTTATCTAAGACACAATTAGCAAAAAAATTATCTGCACTGGGTTTCAGGGTTATTCAGTGAAGCAGTCAAATTGCATTAATTGACATGCATTCCACTTACTGGAGCTTCTAATTGTTACTGCAGTTGATCGAGGGCCATAAAGTGTGTATCAGAATACTTATTTGCAAATGTACAAATGTAATCAAACTAAATCTTATCAGACATTTTCAACTGTATATCATTTCATACTGTAAATGAAAGTTATCTTCATGTAACTGTCTGTTGCAGATGAGGCTCTTCTTTTGAGACAATCTCAGCTAACTCTTGAGGATCTTGAAAAAGAAGAGTTTAAAGTTCATGACCTACATGTTACTAGGCTTAGTGGTAAGAGAGCAACAAGTACATTTAGACATTTAGCAGATGCTCTTATGTAGAGCGACTTACAGTAAGTACAGGGACATTCCCCCGAGGCAAGAAGGGTGAAGTGCCTTGCCCACAAACTGGCAACCTTCTGATTACTAGCCCGATTCCCTAACCGCTCAGCCACCTGACTCCCTCACAGTATCGTACTCACAGTACTGTATGATATAAATGTTACATCTGCTACACGCACTTTCTAATAATATATTGTTGGAGGTGCTTTGCCCATGTATTACTGTATCTTCATTTATTTCTCATGGTCCCAGTACTTCATTACCATTATGCTGCTGTTAACAGGGGGAGTTTTTCTCATCCACTCAAACCATGGAACACAGGTGACAGGTGTTCAATATGATCTTTGACACAAATCATTGTTAAGCACACACCGTAAATCTCTCTGCTGCCACACCAGACCTAAATGTATATTGTTTTTATTCATTGACCCCAGAAGACTCTTACAGGGCAGCGTAATAATACCAAATGTGCTAATACATTTTAATTGGTTCTCACTGTAGGATCCAATGACATGTTATCAAATCAGAAGTTTCTAATACTGATGACACTTTCAGTGAGCAGTATATTTGACGTATGTGTGTTTCCTGTCTGACTATGGTATTTGTGTGTTTACTCCAGATGACAAGGTGGCCTTTCACACCAGGGAGGCCCCGTCCTCAAACCCAGCCGGAGTTAGAACATAACCTCTGCTCTGCTGGACGGCAGCATCCTGGTGAGGAGCTGCCACACACATAGCAGGGGATCTGATTGATTGACTGGTTGTCTTGGTTGTGTGGTTGGGGGATGCACTTCATCATACATATGGAGGCAAGTGTCACATTGTATTTGTAAAATGATCACTTCGACTTTTTCCTCATGCATTTCCAACTTTTTCATAGAACCTGAAGGACACAAAGTTTCAGGTATCATCCGATCAAAAGTATATTTTTCTGGCTTACAACTTTAATCACTTGAGTGAAAGAATATGGCTAAAGTATTATGAAAGAGCATGTTTGATTCTCTAAGAGATGTTAGACCATAATATATATATTTTTAATTAGTGTAATGTGTGTATAATAAATACACTTACTTTTGTTCTCAGTGATTATTGGACTACATTGTCTTCCATTGTCTTACAATGCATACAACCTCGTTATTCATTCTTTCTAAACTATTCATACTATCTTCTATTTATACTATATCATCACGACCATACTCAGTTACTGATGTCTCGAATTGTGTCAGGGAGTTCAGGGGCCAATGGAACGCTTCAAAGAATGAGTGTGCTACCGCCCCTGTTGGTTAAAATGCATACGTACACCTGTACCACTGCTCACAGCATGTCACAAAAGTACTTATGTCAAAATAAGGTGGATATCTCATTATGTTGTTTGGAATCGGCATTGTTCTACTCTTTGCTTTCCGAGTTATGTGAGGGTCCTAATTGTTTGGTTCTGGCATGTTCACGGGCACCTACAAGTGGCGTCCCATTGTCTACGTCACCACATTTTACCGAATAAGATGGAACAGCGTGGAACAGCCACATCTTTGTAGCGGTGGCTAAAGTCTGCAATAAACAGGTAACTTCAAACTTTGAAGTTTATTATACCATGGTTAAAATGCATATTTGATCAAATGTTCCCGTAGAAGTGTTGTGTTTGGCTTTTCCCATTCATTACATTCGGAAAGGCTTTTGGCTAGGCTACTGCTTGGTGAACTGTGTGTAAAGGTTTCGACTGGCACTTAACTTGTGGATCACAGTCTCAATCAGGTCTTCCAATTTTATGAAGATGTCACTTAACTTTTTGATTCAGTTAAAGATGAGGGTCCAACAGTTGATCGTCCAATGCGTGATGCTTCTTCTCCTGGCCAACCACATCCAAACAGCCAGGCAAGGGCAGGATATCAGATGTGGTGGTAGGTTTCGAGGCTACGTTATTTTCAGAGCCGTACAATATCTTGGCTTCTTTTATATATTTTTAACCCATTCATGAGACTATGGATTTAAACAACCACTCTTTTAAACCATGTATATATTGCCAATCAGCTTGCAGGGCTTTAGTGGATGAAATGGAATGGGCAATATCCCAAGTTGATCCCAAGAAAATGATCCAGACAGGATCCTTTAGAATCAACCCAGATGGCAGCCAATCTATTAGAGAGGTAAGGACAAGACTACCTTGGTACAACAGCTACTACCTTTGGTACAAGTACAAAAGTAGTTTGATTACAATCATTATTGTAATAAATTGCTGTCCCTAGTTCTTCTGCATCCCTGTCTTTTTTGTTTGCAGGTGCCTCTCGCTCGCTCTGAGGGTAACCTCCTGGAGTTGATGGAGGAGGTGTGTGAGAAGATGAAGGACTATGGGGAACGTGTGGATCCTACCACAAGCAGGAAGACCTATGAGAGGGTCACATCTCGAGATGGAAAAGCCATGGACCTCTCAGAGGCCAAACTGGATTCAAGAGTTAGCTCCAGTCTGAAATATGCTGTGAGTAGTTGGTTTCTGATCTCAATATCGAAATGCATTTTTAAGTGCGTCCATATTTATTTATTTAATATTCCCTTCAGTGTGAGACAATTGCTGAACAACATGAAGACGAGATTATTGAATTCTTCGCCCATCCATCGGATAATGTTAAAGACAAACTCTGCAGCAAGAGAACAGGTATGCTCTCCTATTGTAATATTTTATGAAATGGACTTGTATGCGTTTAACTATTTACTTGGAATAACAACAAAGGTAATCAAAAGCAAAATGGAAGAAGTAGAGTAGCACTGACCAAGAAAAACAACATATTTAATGTGGAGTCTGGACTGGGTGTAACGGTATGAGGTTTTATTTGCTGTATGGTTTTCTTTTCAGATCTCTGTGATCATGCCCTGGAAATGCATCATGATGAGCTCTGACCCAACATGGATATACCTTCTAAGGGGGGCACTAACCCCTCTGGCAGTATGGGCTTAGCCCATCCCTGGGCATTACCCATCCTCAGATGCATATCTTTGTAAAAAGAACATAAAAGTTTGGATTGTAATATCAGCTCCATTAACTAGGTACAAGCAAAGGGTATTTACTACCTCAGCGTTATAAGGACATCTTTGATATCTTGGACATTTCACATGAGCAAACCAATCTTGTATGTCAAATGGTTGTTTATCGAACCATGCAATTTGAAGTAACTGAAGCTACACAATATCATATGAGTCTTTGTAATTAGATTGATTCTTTAAGCAAATATATGTAAAAAGGTGCATAAATGTCATTTGATTGACTTCAAGATTCAATTTACTTGTGTCCCACAAGAATAACTTGAACAATTAATGGGGAATAATGTATACCTATTTTCACTACATATCCCTAAAACTTTTATTGTTGGTGGTTTGTCTCATTTTGTATGTTCTTGCCTATTTTTTATGGAAATATATATCAACATCAATTTGATTTCAGTATTTAATGATGGCTGTTATTTTTCCTGATGGATGCACTTATTATTTCTGGCCATTCACATTAACTAACAAAATACTACAAACTTTCAGTTTTATAATAATAAAACATCCATATGAGTGAAACTATTCAGGCACATGTATCTGTTCTCAGATTATCACTGACGATCTACGTCACCTAAACCATGCTTCTTCTTAGCCAATCCCATTTTCAGGCCCGTTCCTCTCAACCTTCACCCAGACCACCAAAATCAGGAGGGGCACCTTCAAAGAAGTACTGGGGGAAATAAATCAGTACTGTAGGTTAATATTTATCTGTCGTGACAAATCCCTTGTCTCTAATATGTCACTACTGAGTGCCTGCAGATTTGCTCCAAGGCTTCTGAATAAGGTAAGCAGATGATACGCATGATTATCCCAGCTATGGCTAGCTGCTGGCTAGCGCAATTTCGGCGAACCGGCCATGGACTAGGCTAGCTAGGTAGCTGTAAAGTAGCATTCGCTATTCATGACAATGTAGCTAGCGACCAGATAGCATTATGAATAACACGCTTGTAAAGTAGTTAAAACAGCTATGTATAGACAATGTAATGGCAGGGCCGTCAAATTAGGACATTAGGCGTTAGCAAGGAATCAGCATGCTGTAAAAAAATATTGTGCTATCTAGCTAACAACGTAATGTTTTACTAGCTTTGTGGCAAGAAGTTGGCTAGTTCGGTGCCTTTGCTAATTGGGTAGCTAGCATTGCTAGCAAGCTACTAGTACAGCGCGTCCATGGCATGTGTTTCAATATAGTTCAGACGTTATAGAGCTACTACGAGCTAGGAAGCAAACTAGCTCATAAAATCACATCAGTGTAGAGATATAGTCAAGCTTACTGGCTACTAGCTAGAAATCTCACTAGCTAGCCAACATTAATGGGTTTAAAAATGGACGAATAAAGCCAATCGTGCATGAACTAATTGCTCTAATTTAAACACATTATTTAAACTTGATAAAAGAAACACTGCCTGACAACACTTGGGCAACACTAGATGAGTGTCAGTTGCACTCCTCAAGGTTGAAAGGTTCATTTGAACCAACGATTTGTTATACCTTCGCTCTTTCCATTCTGGTTTAGGTTGTTCCATTACATACTGCTTTTCAGAATAAGATATGTGAGCCATCAATACAAGTACAAACGTTATTCTCTCATGTCTTGCCTGTTACGAAGTTGTAACTTTTAGTTGTAAATGCATTACAGCTTAAACTGGTGATTCATTGCTGATTGATTACTGACACTGCTTCACTGTCAACTGTCTGCAGAAACAAGCTATCTATAGTTCTTTAGGCTATTTGGGTTATTTAAAGTTAACTGCAGGCTTGCATTAACTGTAGTCATTTTGTGGTATACTACACTTTAAATGAAAAGACAACAGTCTTTCTGAAATGTGAAACCATTTTTGCTGTTGCCTCAGTCTATAGTGTAGGCCCAATGTGTAGCCTCTTAACCTTGTTTGAATGATTGCTTCTCTCCTAATATTAGCCTGCATATTCTTTGCAGAGTGCTGCATGTCTTTCTGTGGCCTCCAGAAATGCTACTACATCTTCTGTAAGTAGTACCATTCACTTATTATTTTGAAATTGGATTTAGTCTGATTACATTTTTGGAAGTTGTGTCATTATCTAATAGTATTGGTTATGTGGTAACGCTTGGTTAAGTTTTGCTCTTTCTTTTCAGAACCTAAAAGATGTGCTATCAGACCTTATACCTAAAGAACAGAGCAGGATCAAAAGTTTTAAACAGCAGTATGGCAAGACCAACATTGGTCAGATTAATGTGGACATGGTATGTACTTTTTTCATGGACTCTACCATACATATACCGTAACATACTCTAGCTAATATCTCCACTTCAGTTTTAGTATAATATATATAAATGTGTTAAATTGTATGCATGTTCACAGGTCTATGGTGGAATGAGAGGTATGAAGGGCCTGGTATATGAAACCTCTGTGCTTGATCCTGATGAGGTGAGTGGTTCTTTTTGATTTCTAAAGGCCGAATGAAGATTATAAAAAAAAATACGGGTTCATGTCCATGCATTTTATTTAGGATTTAGTGACTTTGATTTCATCCTCGACAGTTACTAGACAATCTCAGCCCTTTTGATATTGTATTATCTGGATTTGAAGTGGGTGAAATGCATACCGTGCAATCTTGTTGTAGGGAATTCGGTTCCGTGGCTACAGCATTCCAGAGTGCCAGGAGCTGTTGCCCAAGTCTCCAGGTGGTCAGGAGCCCCTGCCTGAGGGCCTTTTCTGGCTGCTGGTGACAGGCAAGGTGCCCACAGAGGAGCAGGTAAGGACATTAATTTGGAGAGTGTGCAGAATGTTCTGGCTTGATTGTTGATATAAAACATTGACTTCCATGGTGTCCAAAGATAGATACATTTTGTATGATTTAGATATGTAAAAATCGCTGACATGATTAAAAAGCTCAAAACCTTTCAAATAACTGTAGCACAATATTCAGTCTAACCATACAGTGTGTGTAATCTTAGGTGAACTGGCTGTCGTCAGAGTGGGCCAAGCGTGCAGCACTTCCCTCCCATGTGGTCACCATGCTGGACAACTTCCCCACCAACCTGCACCCCATGTCTCAGTTTAGTGCAGCCATCACTGCTTTGAATAGTGAGAGCACCTTTGCCCGTGCTTACTCTGAGGGAGTCAACAAGGCCAAGTACTGGGAGGTAGGCTGAGGGAAACTGCCAATGTGTACCTGGTGACTGCATAGGCTGATCTGATCCTCCTGTATTAACGGTTAATTAAGAAAAAACAAATTTTTCTTACAGTTTGCTTATGAAGACTCCATGGATTTGATTGCCAAGCTGCCCTGCGTTGCAGCCAAGATCTATCGCAATCTTTATCGTGAGGGTAGCAGCATCGGTGCCATCGACTCAAGTCTAGATTGGTCCCACAACTTTACAAACATGCTTGGATACAATGACGCCCAATTCATTGAGCTTATGCGTCTGTATCTAACCATCCACAGGTACACACACACACAAGGGCCCGTTGTTTCTTTTCTTTATGGGGGGAACCCTCGAAAATCATAATTGAGTTTTTTTGGCTAAATGACTGATTCTATTATTATGTGCTCTTATAGTGACCATGAAGGTGGTAATGTGAGTGCTCACACCAGTCACTTAGTGGGCAGTGCCCTATCAGACCCCTACCTGTCCTTCAGCGCAGCCATGAATGGACTGGCTGGACCCCTTCACGGATTGGCCAATCAGGTGTGTATGAGTGTTTGTATTAATGCTGGGCCTCATACTCATGTTACTGGCCATTGCTGGGATTGAAGTACTAAAATCACTAAGGTGACTGGGTTGTAATTAGAAGCTGTGCATTTCTTTGATCCCTGTAGGAGGTACTGGTCTGGCTTACTGCCTTGCAGAAGGAGATGGGAGGAGAGGTGTCTGACGAGAAGATGAGAGACTACATATGGAACACACTCAAGTCTGGAAGGGTGAGTGGGAGTGAGTCACAGTGTGTTATCAGATGTTGGTTGCAAGATGACATTAATATTTTAGCACAGCTTTTTTATTTTTAAAAGAGGCTATTTTAACAGCTTTTGCAACTCTGTAGGTGGTACCAGGTTATGGCCATGCCGTCCTGAGGAAAACAGACCCACGGTACACCTGCCAGCGTGAATTTGCTCTCAAGCACTTGCCTGAGGACCCCATGTTCAAACTGGTGGCTCAACTCTACAAAATTGTTCCTAATGTCCTGTTGGAACAGGGCAAGGCTAAGAACCCCTGGCCCAACGTAGATGCCCACAGTGGAGTGCTGCTACAGGTGAGTCAGAGATTGCAGGAGGAAGCCATTTAGGGAACTGACAACAGACTAGGATACTCGATGAAGACCAGGATGATGAAGTGCTTTTATAAAACACGAATATATTTTCCTAATTGCTAGTTTTTGCTGATTTGTTAAGAGTGAAAAGTCTTTGGAATTCACCAAATCAACCTTTAGTGTATCATATTGCAGTAATTGCTCATATAGTTCTAGTCTTGTTAAAACAAATTAATCACCCCACTTATTTTCCACACATTATTTTCTCTGTTTTCGTAGTACTATGGCATGACAGAGATGAACTACTACACTGTGCTGTTTGGAGTGTCCAGAGCCCTGGGTGTGCTGGCCCAACTTGTATGGAGCCGGGCGCTGGGCTTCCCTCTGGAGCGCCCCAAGTCCATGAGCACAGAGGGACTCATGGCCCTGGTGGGGGCAAAGTCTGGCTAAGATGGAGGAGCAGCGCAAAAGGAGAAGGAAGAACAAAGAATATGAATATGGGTTGTGAAGGTGTAGTAAACTTATGAATATAAACCATTAAGAAGGGCCTTTGCTGGATTTAGTTGATCCATAGTCTGCGACACTAGGGTGATATATTTATCTGTGAGACTGGGCCATGGCAGTTCTGTCTTGAGATAGTGAGTTGGACTCTTTTCTTGTAAAGAAAGCCTAATATCAAGTTAAATTATTCATTGTTAAAGCTGAGGCTCTCTGTTTGCCAGAAAACAACCTTTGGCCCCAAAAGAGACAACACTCCATGGCAGGAAAGGTCCTTTTGTAAGATAACCACTCATCAGGCCTTTTTAGGTAAAATGTACAGTATGCAATGACCAGGATCTATATGTTCCACAGGGCACGGCTCCTCATAAATAATGTTACACCTTTGTCAGTAAAATATATGTATTTTACCTCGTATACTGGGTCACCAACCAACAGCACTTGGAATACTCAATTTCAATCTGCAGATGGCTTGCGTACAATGCCGTTGCAATGGCTAAATCGATTATTTTTGGAGAGTAGTCCATTTACATGATTATCAACAGGGTTCCACGTCAACGTTTTTCTTACATGTGAACTCTTCCTGGCCTCATTCTGTGTATTTTTAAAAAAGATTGTCATGTCAAAGCTAGGAAATGTTAATTACTTTACAGCACCAACATTCTGCTTGGTCAGTGTTAAGGAAGTTAGTCTAATTGCCCAAATATTAATATCTATTACAGTACTTTTATTAAGAATGTTCATACCAAATACAGATTGTGTATTGCTTGGATGAGTTCCTCAACTTTGGGACATAGTTTTAAGGTTGTTCTCATGTCAAGGGGAGTGCGAAGCCTCATGTATTTGTAATACTGTTTCAATACAGAGAGTTCAGACCTTATCCTATACACTCCAGCTGGGCACCACACTTCTTCCCCAAGTTGTTTTATTCACATTTTAAAAAGGCAACCCCACTTGTCTTTCATTTTGTTGATCTTCAACATGTATACAAAATAATTTCCCCCTATGTAGGATTACATGTAGTTCAGATGTTTAACTTTCCTTAATTTGATCGTGTTCTAACATACCTCAGGTTTCTCTGGTTTCTAGAATACGGTCTTCTGTCATTGTCATCATTGTAAAATTGATGAAAGATCTAAACTTAAGGTGTGTACAGTGAACAAAGGAAAATAAAAAAATAAGTCAAATAAATGTTTTTATTAACTTGTATTCTCTTGACAATTCCATGACAATCATTGAATGCCTAAAGCAATGGCGTGGCAAACATGTTATTTTTGAGGATGTATAATCTGAAGAAGTCAATCACAATTCTCTTGAGACCACAGTGTCTTGAGTTTCTAGATGTTAGTGAAAGAAAATACTAGATATACTGGAAAAAGTCCAACCTTCTGAAATTTTGCAACCCTAATCCTTACAACTGAAAAATATGTATTGGGCTTGTGAGCTACATGTATAGGATCCCAGACATCTCCAGGTCACAGTAATAGCACCTCATTTTACATGTGTTCTCTTGGTAGTTTTGTCTCTGGACCAAACTTTGTGCCAGCTCGCTTCTCAAAGGCTGCCACCATTTTCTTGACAACTTCATCAAAGAACACTGAAGCTAGTTGGGAGTGAAGCAACGAGCGAAACTCAAAGGAGATCTACAACACAAAGAGCAGAGGAGACATTTTTGGATTGGGAATAAAGAGATTCTAAAATGCATTTAAATTTGCTTAATTTATTTGAACACAGTGGCGATTTTAGACCCTTTTTAGGGTGCTCAAACACCCCTAAATTTAATCTCAGCACCCCTAGAAATAATAAGAATAAAAAAATAAAAATGATTATTGTATATTATCATTTCATGCTGGTACTTTGTGAAGAAAGGGACATCCCTTAGTTTTTTCATTAATTCAATATTTTGCATAATAATACATAAATGTATTAATTGTTATCCAGTGAGGGATTTATATTACCGAAATTAGGGATTTATATTAGCAAGGGGGTTTAGCACTTTTGCAAGGCACTGTATTCATGTCACATTCTCTTTGGGGGCTGAGTAAAGGTCTGATCCTAAAATTGCCCCTGTTTGAACATTTACTTATTTCTCAATATAGCCTACTGTATTTTAATAAACAGTTTGGGAAATTACAAATGGAGAATGTCATGAGGAGTGACTTACAGAAAAGTCCACAGTGCAGGATCTGGGATACCCTGGTATTCCCGGGCTGAAACGCCATATAGTCTCCAAGTGGTTGAAGAGTTTACCATCTGTACATACAGCCTAGAAACGAGCACAATCAAAATAGATAACACACACTGTTATATTTTTGTATTTGTACTAGTGGGAAGCTGTGGCAGAACTCTCATATAATCACTTCAAAGTATTGTGTTTGCTTGATTTACAGACCTTTACAAGGTGAGGCTGCACATTGGTGATCATGGATGTATATCTCTCAACCATAGGGGGGGAAACCCACTTCTAGCTGGGCTTTTGCATGACTGGTCCTCTTCATGATTGTCTTAGATTTTTTACACCATGGCACAAAGTGCTTATACTCATCTACATTAGCTACCACATTGTACATCTCCTGCATTGAGTAGCTGGACCAAACAAAATAGAAACAAGGAAACACTTATTAGTAAATATCTATAGCAACATATCCGCCTTAAGTATTACAATGACTGAGAAACACTAAATAACGAACAGTAATAAGAAAATGCATACTATTGTTTGTTTAATACATTCCATATATTCGTTTTATGTTGAGTCTATAAGACTTTTGCAATACCAAAATCTCAACATACCCAATTATTCTCCGTTCAGAGTACTGTTTCCTTTTGTTGGTCAGACTAATAAAAGTTCTGCTTTTTGTATTAGCATGTGTCCTCCACTCCAAAGTATTGAGAACTCTGCGAATCCGGGTCATTAGGATACCGTATGATGTCACATATCTGCAGAGAAAACAAGAAACCACATAAACGACAACTAGTAAAGTATTCTCCTCCATGTACATTTTACTTATCTGGGATTTATAGCTTTTAATATGGATTTAATATTGAATTTGATCTACAACACACACTCCCCTTACCTGCATTGTTGTCTCATTCCGAATGACATTCGTACCCTTGATCCCACACCGGTTGACCGGTTGCCAAAAGTGGCCACTTCCATCAGTTCACTTACTGTCCAAATACCCATAGACAATCGACGGGAGGACAACCCCGCCAAACCAGCCATTTGATTATTTTATGGATTCATCTTATTAGCAGTAAGAACTTAAAATGCAAAGGTCAACACAGACATTGTACATTTGCCAAAGTGGATAGCTTGTGGTGTAGCTAACAATATTGGCTAGCTAGCTCCTGCTGTTAAGTTGGTCACATTGATGTAGGTAAATAAAGTAGCCTAGAGCTTATACTACAGTAGCTAATATAGACAGTTAGCTAGCTAACAGTTAACACGTTACGAGAGCCTATTTTGAATGCCGATAGTGGATAACAACTTATTAGCTCAATGAGGCGGTAATTTACGTCCATCATTCAATGTGTTCTAGTAGTACTAGCATTACTACTAGGTTGGCTAGCTAGGTTAGCTATTCTAGTGGTCCACCTAGAAAGCTACACACACCGACAGGCACTGTAGCTAGTCAAGTAGAGCTATTAGCTTAGTCTAGTCATAGGAGGAGCATATAACACTATTTATTCCGACACAAATTCAGATTTCAACAATAGCTTTTCGTTCTCTGATATTCAAATACAGTTGTCTGAGTCCATGCAAGCGAAATATGTGAAGACGCGTAGCTGGTGTCCGTTGCCTTTATCAATAACTGGCTACCACCTATCACTTCACTTGACTTCGGAAGTCCAACCTTGACCACGCCCACACTGTATTGCGCAAGTGTTTAGCCACGTGACTTTTCATTCATCATTTTGGTAAATGCACAAAATGCAGTGCTTGTTCCTAAAACGTACTGCTGTCGTCTGTGCTGATAACTTTCTCAGCGAACGCTATGTTTCGCAGATGTATTCTATTCTGTCTGGTCGATAAAATAATTGAAATAGTAGCCAACTCGCTTTCGAAATGGGCTGTATGCACCATGCTGACCAGAAAATGTGGAAAAGTTGATTTTGTTGTGTAATGGGATGAAACTCCACAAGGTGTCGCTGCATCGCATGCAACAGCACTTTTCACAGGAGCATACATACGCAGCAGCAAGCTACTCTTCTGTCAGAGCAATAAACAACAGCGAGCACAGGCGAATGAACGAATTCTTCCACCGAAATTTGCTAGCTAGCTAGCAAGCCACTCCACAAATTAAATAAGAATATCGCAGCAACCCATCCACCCGACCCTAATGCAGGAGCTTCGGCCAGACTGACTGGGAGATGGGAATACTAACTATAATAGACCAGGTAGGTGGCTAGGTAGCTAACATGATAATAATGCTATTTTATTCGCATTCTGGTTAGCTAGCTAGTAGCTAGTCAGCTACAACAACTAGCTGAACCAATGTTTCTTTCTTTACACATGTCCTTTATTAATTCAATTATCGTCCTTCTAACAAGGTCTATTTATACTCTATGGTATGGGGCTGTTAATAAGTAAAGTAGACAGTTTACACATATCGCTAACAGGCTAAAGATGATGCTACTTTGTACGGTGCGGATTAGCGTTATATGATGTTTGGCCTGTGTGGTACTCTAGCCTACCGATTTTAGTCGCACAATGGCAATGCATGCAAGCCTTAATACCTGTGACTTTTAGAAAGTATTGGTTGTCTCGCTTTGCCTTGTGTTATTTGCTCGCTACAGTAGGTCGCATGTATTGCTTTAATACAATTGTAGCAAGCGAACAGATCCACAATCGCTACACGCTATTGGGCTTGCTGGCTAACACTGTCACTTGTCAGACAAGAGTCAGCTGTGCTCGTTGTCTTGTCTGGAACCTATTTGTACAGCTAAGCAGACTACTTTAGGGTTTGCTCTCTTGTATGTGTAACACGCATTTTCTAATAATGTATTTAATTACTTACACAGCCACAAACTAGAGCTAGTCTGTTTTTCAAGTGGATTGGTTGGTTTTACAACCTCCTGTCGGTTCACAAATAGTCCCAACGGCCTAGTGTTGCATTACACGTTGGTACAATTAGCTAAATAGTATAGTCAGCCTAGCTATCGTCCTAGTAGGTATTCTAGGTAAGTATAAAATAGTTAAGGAGGTAGGCACTAGGCAGATGCTATTCTATGATAGAATTGTAGACAAATGTTTTGAGCCACGCACGTGAGATTTTATCGAACATAATAAGCTGCTAACTATACATTCTAGGCTACTGTACATCTATTCAGTGAAAAATTAACATGGCTATTTCTTTACAGCCTCCACTGGTCCAGGCGATATTCAACCGAAATATAGAAGAAGTGACGTTATTGTTGCACACGAAGGAAGAAGTCAATGCACTGGTAGGATCAATCGATTTCCTCACTTCTCTTGGCATTTACACAATTTCTTGACGTGAACGTCAGATAGTTAGCAAGGGATTATCTCCTTAAACAGGTGCATGGTTTGACCTAATTTGTCAATTGAAAATTGAACGAGTCTGAAGTAACCCCAGATGAAAACACAAACCATTTATAGCCGTTGTTACAGAATATGTTAGGTCTGAACATGTGCATAACGGTGCACTTGTGCACATTAGTTTGAGCACAAGGAAAAGGTGAGCTTATAGTTAAGGGATTGATGTAAGGAAAGGCTTAGGGGATTGAAGGCCTCTTGTCTGGCATGCCAGTTCAGGGTTTTCACCCTTTCCACCTTCTGGTAATCTGACCAGCTGGCTGTCTTGACGCTATGCTCAATGTCCATCAGCATGTACACAATATTACACTCACACTCTCAAAAATTAAACGGATAGGCTGCTGATGTTAAGAGGGTGTGTAGAAATGGGAAAGTATCTGCTGAAGTGGAGTGGAAGTCCCAGATTGCTGAGTGCATGCTTTCCATGAGCAATTGTAGAGTTGTGGCCCTTTGCCAAGGTGTTAGTTAAAGACCTGCAATTTGTCAGTTGTCAGAAAAAAACATTAAATAAATTGCTATTGAATATCAATAGCCTATACTTTCAAATGTCAAATTGAATTTTGTTTTTTTTGCAGAAGTCATTCCATATGTAGGCCTTCTTGGCTTGTGATTATTGGCAATTATAAATGTATTAAAATGGATTTAAGTATATTTGGATCGATTTGCTTTAAACATAATAATCTGTTTACAAAACATTTTAAAATGATTCTTGTTTAAAAATAACTCCAGATAGAATGCTTCCTGTTGCTAGGCACAACCATCTTTGTGAATAATAATAGTGGGGTAAGGCTTTAATGGTGTGTGAGCTGTTAAATGGCCTACAAGCCAGTATTTATTTTGGTAGTTGACATGGCCTTACAACTACAAGTTTACAGTCAGTGGCTAGGTAGGTTAGCAGTCCCTGCTGTCTGAAGTGTAGAAGTGATTGGATTGTGTTGTCTTGTGTTCTAATATGTGGTGTAATATGTTTGCTCTGTCTCTGTGTATTGTCAATGCCATTTCTTGCATTGTCATCATTGTTCCAGTTGGTTTCTAAATTATTCATTTCAGAACAAATAATGAATTTAATGGTGCTCCTTGGTGATGGCTGTTGTCTGCTTATTCTCTCAGGACCAAGATCGCCGTACTCCCTTACATGCTGCTGCTTGTTTGGGCGATGTTCCCATTATGGACCTCCTCATTAATTCAGGTAACTCTTTATTAGACTGGGTCATTATATCTGGTTGATTGCAATTCCATGTCACTTTTTTGTTGTTGAGTCGAGGGTGCTTTGTGAGTTTCCTCTTCTTCCTTGTTTTCTTAGGTGCCAGTGTTAATGCTAAGGACCAAGGCTGGCTGACACCCCTGCATCGGGCAGCAGCCTCACGAAACGAAGTAAGATGAACATAAATTAAGTTTATTGTGAAATGTGTACGAATGTGAAATGTGTTTCCTAAATATGCATAGTATTTACTACAGAGTTAATAATACATGGACATATGAATTATCCTGTAAATGAACTGGAGTGGTTTAAAGGTGGTTGGTTCACATTCTTGATTATCTGCCTTATCTCCCAGAAGGCCCTGGCACTCTTGCTGAAGCAGGGGGCGGAGGTCAACGCACGGGACAAATTCTGGCAGACACCACTTCATGTGGCTGCCGCTAACCGGGCCACACGTTGTGCTGAGGCACTGATACCTCATCTTAGCAGCCTGAATGTGGCTGACCGTTCTGGCCGGACGGCCCTACACCACGCAGCACACAGTGGACATTTAGAGGTCAGTGAGGGATCAAACTTTAGGGGATTTGTCCATGGAATTTTACCTGCTCCTCATCATCATTTGAGATGTGAAGGTTGTCTGCTGAAATGGTTGTTGTGTTGCAATCTTTGTTCCACCCCCCAAGATGGTGAATCTGCTCCTGAACAAAGGGGCCAACCTGAGTGCCAGTGATAAGAAAGAAAGACAGCCTATTCACTGGGCTGCATACCTGGGTACGATGGACCACAAAATGACCGTGTGCACTAAAGGTTTGAGTGTATGTATGTGTATGCGGTGATTCATTTGGTGGTTGTTTCATGAATATGTATTGCGTGCTTCCTCAGGGCATCTGGAGATGGTGAAGCTGTTGGTGTCTCGCAGTGCTGATGCCATCTGCAAGGACAAGCGTGGGTACACCCCACTCCACGCTGCTGCTGCCAGTGGCCAGCTTGAGGTTGTCAAGTACATGCTTAGGCTAGGTGCAGAGGTGAGAGTTTATATACGTCAACAAGCTTTGCACCCGATATGCCTGTGCTCGGTTATTTCTTGTGCTGATTACTTTCTCTAAATGTTCTGTGTCTCAGATAGACGAGCCCAATGCCTTTGGAAACACGGCGCTCCACATGGCCTGCTATACAGGTCAGGAGGCAGTGGCCAGTGATCTGGTGAATCGTGGCGCCAATGTGAACCAGCCCAACCACCGTGGCTGTACACCACTGCACCTGGCTGCTGTCTCCACCAATGGAGCGCTCTGCCTTGAGTTGCTTGTCAATAACGGTGCCGATGTCAACATGCAGGTGAGGACCTTTTGGAAGTGTTTGCTACTGCTAATAGGTGCAGTTATAGCCTGTCTGATGAGGTCATGAGATGAATCACTGCTTATAGTTGTAAGACTGAGTCAAATGGTTTCTTTGGATTGACATGTTTCTGCGCGGTGTGTCATTTTTCGATTACAGAGTAAAGAAGGGAAGAGCCCTTTGCACATGGCCGCCATACATGGGCGCTTCACACGTTCCCAGATCCTCATCCAGAATGGTAATAACATACGCTAGAATTCAGAAGCAAAACATTTGTTCCCTCTTTTTTTTCCCCCACCGCTCAATCCTCTCAGGCCTTAGCAACCACTGTTAACTAATACCATGGCATCTGCTGACTGTACAGGGCACACCTTTGGCCTCTTTGAACCCAGAACATCTCTTCCATGCTCTCTTCTATGTGTGCAGGTGGGGAGATCGACTGTGTGGATAAATATGGCAATACCCCTCTTCATGTTGCTGCTAAGCATGGCCATGAGCTGCTGATCAGCACTCTTATGACTAACGGTGCTGACACAGCCAGGTACATCTCTCCTTCAATAACACACTCAGATACATATACATATACATACACATACACTTGACAGTCTTCATCACTCGTTTCTCGCTCTCTCAGACAAGGAATTCACGGGATGTTTCCATTGCATTTGGCTGTGCTCTACGGGTTTTCAGACTGTTGTCGCAAGTTACTCTCCTCAGGTGAGATATCTAGTACTGCCTGGTGTAGACCTTGACAAGTCAGTGTGAAGCTGTTTTGTGTCCATCACACAATCAAAAACTTTGCACAGTGTCTTTCTGAAATTGGTAAAGTTACAGAAATACTGACATCTTAGTTTCCTGGTTATACCGGACATGTTTACTGAATCATGCATCCTTTCCTGTGTGTGTCCCCCTCAGGTCAGCTGTACAGCATTGTATCATCTCTAAGCAATGAGCATGTGCTGTCAGCCGGTTTTGACATAAACACACCAGATAGCATGGGGAGGACCTGCCTGCACGCCGCTGCCTCTGGCGGGTGAGTCCTCTGTCTCTCTCGCTCTCCCTGTCTCTCTGCCTCTCTGTCTCTGTCTGTTCTTTCCAAATGAAGAACTAAAGAAATACTGAAAAAATTATAATTTATGAATCAACTACATGTTTTTCTTCCCACAGAAATGTAGAATGTCTTAACTTGCTATTGAGCAGCGGTGCCGACTTGAGTAAAAAGGACAAATTGGGAAAGTAAGCAGTTCTCACATTTCTCACAAGTCCCTCCCCTTTCTCTCTACAAGTGTTCCACCTCTTTTGTGTTGTCTTTTCTCAGAGCTCCTTTGCACTACGCTGCAGCCAATGGGAGCTACCAATGCACAGTTGCCCTGGTGAGTGCTGGCGCTGAGGTGAATGAGCTGGACCAGAAGGGATGCAGCCCCTTGCACTATGCCGCTGCCTCACAGACCTTCCGCCGGTGAGATGGAGGAAACACGCATACACACCTGCTTTTAACAGTTTAAGACTGTTTTGTAATTGATTAAACTTAGATAGCTGATTCTTTGTAATGGTAATTATCGCTCCAGTCAAAGTCCAGTAAAGAAAAGATCATTGGGATTTCTCCCCAAGCATGGCACGTGTGTGATGAACTCGGTGTGTTTGTGTTTTAGAGTGGACAGACATTACTCTGCCAACAGCCAAAGTGAGGAGAGGGAAAAGGAGGCTTTCTTGTAAGTCTCTGATAAAAGTGAAAAAACATTCCTGTGGCTTCTCCAATCAAAACTTTTCTGAATCTTCTAAATCTAAATGGCTAAATTCCTTGTGTTTGTTTTTGGGGGTAGTTGTCTAGAGTACCTGTTGGATAACGGGGCTGACCCAGCTCTGAGGAACAGCAAGGGTTACAGTGCAGTCCACTATGCAGCTGCACATGGCAACAAGCAAAACCTGGAGCTGGTGAGTGTCTGTCTCTGAATCTTTCTCAATGTATGTCTAGCTTTACCTGGGCCATTATGTCCCAGTTACAACAGATTTGTGCATTTTGGTTCGGATACTTGGGACGAAAAACTATTTTGGATCCTCAGCTTCTGGAGATGTCCTTCAACTGTCTGGGAGAGGTGGAGAGCAACGTGCCAGTCAGTCCTTTGCACTTAGCCGTGAGTAGCCTAGCAACTCACTACCTTCATGTCCACTGGCTCAATATTTCCTTCTCTTGACTTAAATATCTCAAGTTTTGGGGATGTTCATATCGGCAGAACTTTGCTGTCAGTCCTCCTTATTCTGTAACTCCCACCCTCCAGGCATATAATGGTCACTGTGAGGCACTGAGGGTGCTGTCGGAGACGCTGGTCAGTCTGGACGTGAGGGACCTGGGCGGTCGCACAGCCCTCTACCTAGCTGCTCAGAGGGGCCACGCCCAGTGTGTGGAAGTGCTACTGGGACAAGGCGCCTCCTGTTTGCTGAAAGAGTATCGACGCAAGTGGACCCCTCTCCATGTCGCAGGTGGGTGCATTTCAGCGGCAGATTCTAAAAAGCATGGCAGGTGTTTGGGTTGTGTGTATTAAGGCTTATGCCAATATTTGACGTCACTACATGGCCTAGGTGTGTGTGTGTCTATTAAACCCTGATTTGAATGGCAAGTGTGTGTGTGAGTGTGCGTGGATGTTTTCCAGAACTTGTGTCAATATTGAACCCTTGTCCTCATCCAGCTGCCAGCGGCCAGACGGAGTGCCTGCTCAAGCTCGTCAACAGAGGAGAGAAGGCTGACGTCATCGACATGGCAGACGTACAGGGACAGTGAGTCATCCAGCTGAAGCATCACAAAACCATTGTCCATCTTATTTGACCATGGGGATACCTACATTGGGATTACTGTGTATGTTTGGAGAGAAAACAAATGGTTATAACTTGTTTTTCCCCACCAGGCATGTTCTAGTCTGGTTCCAGTTTATTTAGTAGTCAATACGAGGTTTCTGGGAGACTAAAGCTGTGGTTTTCTACCTGCAGAACGGCCCTTATGCTGGCAGCTCTGGGCAGTCACACTGATTGTGTACACATCTTGCTGGAGAAAGGCGCAAGCCCTGATGCCACGGACAAAAAGGGTAGCACTGCCCTACACAGAGCTGTGAGTAACTGCACAACCCCTAGTCCAGGTTTTGCATTTCTCATGTTAGCATTCTTTTGCTCTCTGCATAAATGTATGTTTTTCTTCAACTTTGTTTCTTCTTTGCTTCTCTCTGTCTGGCTCTGCCAGGCTGTCATGGGCAGTGAGGATTGTGTGTCGGCCATATTGGAGCATGAAGCCTCTGCTCTGTGCAGGGACTCCCGGGGGCGGACCCCCTTGCATCTGGCTGCATCTTGTGGCCACACTGAGCTGCTCCGCAGCCTGCTGCAGGCAGCCACATGTGCAGACCCCCTGGACTACCTGCTGGACTTCAGTGGTTACACACCGTCCCACTGGGCCGCCTACCACGGTGAGACACCCCCCCCCCTGCCCCAGATGAGGAGACACTTCCTCATTGTTTAGCTTTTTCATATCGATGTTTAAAAAAATATGTAATAAGTTCTTAATTTGTGTCTGTTTTTTCCCTCCTCAGGACATGAGGACTGTTTGGACCTTTTACTTGAACACAAACCATTTAGTATCCAGGAAGGAAACTCCTTTACCCCATTGCACTGTGCTCTGTAAGTACCATCTTCCTCCCACTACTCTCTCCCTGGACTCCTTTAGTTAGTTAATCAGAAGACGCAATCTCATTAGAGGTTTTTTCCCCCTGCAGAATAAATGGCCATGATGGTGCTGCTGAAATACTACTCGAGACGGTTGGAACTCAGATGGTTAACATCAAAGATCCTAAAGGAAGGTGTGTGTGTCTTTTATATTGTGTGCGTTTGTAGAGTCGTTGCTAAATGGCATTTCTTCTGGGCAATTTGGCATAATTGGATAATAATGTATACATTTGTTGGTGTCTGCTATGCTGTGCTTGAAGGACCCCATTGCACGCTGCTGCCTATTCGGAGAGTGTTGCAGGCCTTCAGCTGGTCTTGGCCCAGGGGGCAGAAATCAACGCTGTGGACCAATCAGGACGCTCCGCCCTCATGGTTGCAGCTGACAGTGGACATACCGCAGCCGTCGGTAAATTCAATTAGACAGCCGTGTCTCGTTTTTACCCTTATTTAAACAAAAAGACATAACTGTAGAATCAACTCTATCTGTAAGGTTTGCGTTTGTAAGAGATTAGAGATTTTCCGTTTAGAAATCCTGCTGCACCAGGCCAAGGCAGATCTAACCCTGCTAGATGCCAACGACAACACAGCCCTCCACCTGGCCTGCAGCAAGGTGAGGTCACGGACAACACTGCCTCTGCCAACAACAGTTTAAAAATAAACTTCTTGAAGTGGATAGAGAGCCGTGCTTATCTTTGGTATTCCCTCTACAGGCCCATGAGATGTGTGCCCTGTTAATCCTGGGAGAGATCAGTGAACCCGCCCTCATCAATGCAACAAACACTGCACTGCAAATGTGAGTCGTTGTCTCAGGGTCTGAATAAAATGTTATGAAAGGCTCTAAAATGCAAAAGGAACCATCAGTGTCTTTGTCCTCCTTTGTGCTTTCATTTGGGTCATATAACATATTTCTCCCCCTTCCTTTGGTCCTTTAGGCCCCTTCATATCGCCGCAAGGAACGGTCTGGCCACAGTTGTGCAGGTGCTGCTCAGCCGAGGGGCAGCCGTCATGGCGGTGGATGAGGAGGGTGAGTCACCCCACTTTCGGTTAGTAGTTTAAAAAAATTAATTTGAAAATTTTGATTAATGACATTCAAGTGATTACAAAAATGACGAGGTATTATGAGGCTTTACTGTTAAAGTGAAGACTAAATCTAACTTCTCATATTTCTCTAAATAGTTTAATTTCTCTGTCTCAGGCCACACCCCAGCACTAGCATGTGCTCCTAATAAAGATGTGGCTGACTGCCTGTCCCTGATCCTCTCCACCATGAAGCCTTTCCCTCCCAAAGATGCCAGTGCTGCTGCTGTCGCTGCCTCCCACTTCAGCCTCAACTTGCTGAAGCACTGTGGCATCGCCGCCACCTGCGGACCTCTACCCAACGGCAACCTGCGTCACGCCTATGCCAAGGACCACAACGGCACCATCGGCCTCGACGGCTGCCTCACTGAGTGAGAGGAATCCCCAGCTCCCATAGTCCCCTTCTTCTATCCCCTCATGTCTCTTGAAGCTCCCTTTAGGATCAACAGTGATCCAGGGGGGACCTTCCACTCCTAAAACACACAAGAGCAGGATTATACTTAGATTCACATGCGTGCGTGTCTGTATATGCGTGTGTCTACCTGTGTGTTTGTTGATTACTTCCTGATGAGTGCAGTCAAACCTATATGCAAATATTTGCCTCCTGTGTGTTGTTTGTCTGGAGCTAGGGTAATCTCAGATGCTCCCCTTCATGGTGCAGAAGAACGCACATCACTAATTGATCATTTGTAATTGCTCCATTCTTCTGAGATGGTCTTCAAAAGTTGTGTATCCGTTTGGTTACATTAACAAATGCACTTAGCATGTGTGACTGACAGCTATGGATCATATTCTAGGTTTAGTTTTATGCTGAAATGTAAGTCCGTTTCTAGTTGATTGTTGATAGAGGAATTTACCAAAAGAAAATCCCAATACAGTGAGAACGCTGACTTCACAGGAAGAAAATATGCTCCACCACTCATCTTGTATTCTCCTTTAACTAAATGGTGCAATATTCAGCTATCCTCTTGTTCTTGGCCTCTCTTTAAAGACAATTTCATAGTTAAAATGGGAGGAAGAGAGAAAGATTGGTTTGACTGTACAGGGAAATGTTTGAAGAGTTAGTGCTCTGAAGAGAACCCCCATATAGTGTTCACACACCTAGGGTTTGGACCCTAAAGGTCACCAAAATATTCCTTATTGGCTCAGGTGATTTGTTAGGCACCTTTCAGGTCTGGTGTCTATGATTAACGATGCTTGCCTGCATATATGTGGAGGAGGATCAAACTGTTTTGGTAATTAGAAGTTATTTATAGGTTTTAAAATGAAGAGTAAATACATGACACAAGATATTATAGAGACAAGATTAGTTTACAAGATGAATGAAAAGGACAAAGCCTCCTTGGGCTTTCTACATATTCTCCCTCCTAAATTCACATGAAGATTAACTGCAATTGACTACGCGATATTTGCAGCATAAGGTGTGTCTTGAAAGTTTCTAAACAATTAAAACATGTTGTGCCTATGAAAAACAGAGAATTACTGAGGGGGGAAAAACGGACCCCATGTTCTCTATCCTCTGACCCAGCACCTTATTCCTGATTGTTTGAGACTTAATAAGAGAACAATTCTAGAGCGACCTTTATAAAACAATACAACCCTGATTCAGAAATGGGAGAAGCACACATACTGGTGATGATTGATAAGATATATTATTGTTGTGTATTTATGTTGTTACTTGTTTACGCAATCTCAACAACAGATTCATTCGTCAATTATAGTTGCACAAAAAAAGAGCCATACATCTAGTAAGAAAGTGAAAGTGTTGTCAATATAGCTGCTAAAATACCGCCTTTCTTTTTTATGAATTCTATTCAGTTTTCATAAATGTAGATCTTCATTCAGTGTTTTTTTTTATCGGAAGCAATATTCATACAGCATTTAACTTATTGTATTCTTCTCTTAACTGTTGTCATAAGGTTTTTGGTATTTTTACCTAATTAAGAAATAACTAAATGGTTTTTGAAGGGATTTATTTGCACTCTACCTCCAAAGATGAAATGAAAGTGCATAGATTTTATCAGCAATCTACCAAAGGTTCTGTTTTCAAATCTACTGTCCTTCCAAGGACACCTTTTTACTTGTTTTGTTGTTTTGTCATTTTTTCTTGTCAAACAGCCAATGATGTTGAAAATAATGATCCTCTATTATTCATTCAGTGGGCATGTAATGTTAGCTCTCAACTGTTAAAATCTCATTTTGGCAAGTAGACAAGGTCAAATTTCTATCTTATGACATTTCATTTTCGACTCTTCTATAATTTATTTCACGCTTTAAGAATTCAACTTATTGACCACACTTTTGTCAACTCTACAGATTTAACCGTTTTTATTGACTGAATGGATGGAATTCGTCATTTGTGCATCAGCTTAAACTTTTTTGCATTACAATTTGTCTCAATTCACTACCAGTTTACCGTGTCGCTATTGGCAATGATCGTCTCCTGTTCTGTTTTGAAGATTTCTTAAAACGGAAGAAGACAACTTGCAGTTCAAAATCATTTAAATTTGACAGTATTCAACCTTTTATTTGTTGGGAACTTTAAACCCAGATGTATTTGCCTCTAAAGTCCTGGCTTGTGATGAGCCTCAGTGTGGATGCAGCTTCATCTTTCACTCAATAAGTAGGGTTAGGGTTAACATCATTTCAAATGTACAAAGTTCAATAGTTCAAACTTTTTTTTCTTTCTTGTCAATCTATAGTTCCGTTGATCTGTACTTTTGAGTTCAATAGTGTTACAGGTGCAGATTGTCTGTTCCTAGCAGCAAAAAAAATATATTGGGGTATTGCTAAAATTGGAAATTGTGGTTATTTATGGATGACAAATTTTGTAACTTTTTGAGAAGACAATCAGTTTATTATCACAAGGGCTCTTAAAGTTGTCTGAAATGCTCCCTATTTTACTTATTTTTAAAGTATGTGTGCTTGCTTCCATTTCTCCCCTGCAACAAAAGGAACATTATAGTTGTCTTGTGGTGGAGTTACCAGTAACTCAGAGAAGGCAAGTTACTCCACTGAACCTAAAACCTCTTAGTTCCTTTGTTGTAATTTCTTCTTTTGTCATGCCCCTTTTTTATCAGTTATGCAATTTACCCTAGAACTGTTCTCTTTAAATGGATTATCAGTAACATTTAGGGCATCTCTGTAGATGTACATACTAGTCAAAACGAATAACACTGATGCATCCATTTCTTGAATCATTGCAACTTGAGATTCATTGGTCCTGGTGCATTCAATCATAGGGCTAGGAAGGAATTGAGCTTGGAAAGAAAAATAATTGTTAAACTACAAGCTTACATTGCACCTATTTTGTGGCCAGTACTTGTATTCCACAAGGTACTAAATATCAACATCTATGAAAATGTATTATATACTCAATGACCATCACATGATATAGGAATAGCAAATGCCAAAACCAGTGTCATTGTTGTTCCTCATGTTTATACTACTATAATACTGAAAATGATTGTATTAAGCTACCTGAACTTTGTGGCATTTTACATATAAGCCTTTTTTATATGATGTCAGAGACTGCTTAGTTCAATGAAGTGAGATCACATCGAGTAATAAGCCATTCAATAATAGCATTCTTATCCACATTCATGGGTGGCTTACTGTGTTGCATATTATTTTTAGGTTAGTTATAAGACTTGCAACTAACGACCACAACTTGGTTCAATTAATTTCCCCCCGGATATTGTGCAACATTTCATTGTCCATGGCTCCAGAGGAACATATGGTAGTTTCTGATGTAAAATGTAATTCCTTTTTGGAACAAATATCTTGGCAATGGGAGACCCTTAACAAGTAATTGGATGCCAAAATACTTCAAGACAGAAGATATAGCTTAGTTGAGGGTTTTGATAAACTCCACAACCTGTTTTGCCGTTTTATTATTGGTTACCTCTCCTCACCCTGTATTACCATTCCGTTTACACTGTGGACTTAGAGGAGCAATGTACTTATGGGAAGCCATAGGATGGCAGAAAGTGTTTTCGATTTTCATTGGTGCATTAAGAACAACAACAACAAAACCTTTGGGACAATTTTCATTCATTCTTGACCCCAAAGCACTTATTTCATGAATAAGCACTTTTGTATATTTAATATCTCTATATGTATATGTGTATGTATACATATGTTACCTATGTAGATATTAACTTATATGTAGGAATGTTTGTATCAGAAGTAGTGGGACGAGCGCAGATGAAATGGTGATCCTTTCCCCATGATCCTCATGATGTCGTGTGAGAATGCATGTGAGCAAGAGTGAGAGACATTTCCTTTTATGGGAGGGACATCTCTCTTTGAGGCTTAAAGGGGGGCAGTCAAACATTTGAGGTTGCACTTTTGTGTGCGCAGCACATTTAAATACATTTCAGACTGAAAAGAATACTTGCACTGCCTTTCTGTACGTTGCCAAATAAACAGGATAAAATTAGAACAACATTTTGATTTAAGAATATTTCAACTGAGCCATATTAGTCAATTGCTGACAAACAAAAGTGAATGCATGGTTTAAATTAGGAAGGGGTTTAAATGATGTTGTTGCACTGTTAAAACAAGAAATAATGGAAAAGAATGATAGATGAACTTAAGCAAAATCATTGTTCTGTAACTGTCATGTTGCGTGAACTGCTATACGGTCAAGTCCTTGCAATTTATGGGATGAATTTTAAGGTCATGTCATTGTCATTTGAGCCAATGCAAGATATCAGCACACAATGGATTAGTTTGCATCAAAAGCTTGTGGATTGCATACGGTATGCTTGTGCATAGCACAATGCCTTCTAGCAGCACAAGTCTCAATCTAATGTATTTTTTTAATAATAATTTAATAATTGCATCTTTATTTCCCCTCGTGCTTTCTTTCAACAGTTAACACTTGCTCACAATTCTTCAGTCAGTAGCTATAGATGGAAACTCTTTTTGAGATTGCCTTACAATACCTCTGAGTAACAGTGTTTTGTTGTTTTTGACCATTTTTCTTTGCAGCACACTACATTTGTGAATGTGTCTGTTTTTGTCTTATATCAAAACCATATCAAAACTGTTGACCTCAATTTTAACAGAACACCCCTGCTGTTAAAGACCCTCAAGTGCCGAAGACATGTCAGTTTTTCTGTTCACAAAAAAACAACTATTTTCTGTGAGAATTGTCTCTTTTCAATGTGTCAGCACAAAGAGATTGACAACATATTTTTAAATGGAAAATAGGAGGTTTGACCATTGTTTATCCTTTTATGGAGTTTTTCTGTCTTAATACAGGCTATTGAACTAAATACTGCATCAGTCAGGCAGATATTACTCATGCCTAAATGGGACAGACATTTTTCTTGGGGTGAACATTTTATGCAACTGTAAAGTAATCTTTTTTCTTTTATTGGTAATAAATCCATAATTAAATTACAAATGGGAATTATGATATCTTGTAATGGCTCAGAAGACTTTGGCCTCACCTTTTAAAAGCTTCCACCTTAACAAACCTTCAGTTTTACAAAAATATATAATTATATCATGAATGTGCATGCTGCAAGACTGGCCTAGTTGTAACATTATTGTTATTTATATAATTGTGTTGCTTTGCTGCAAATAGCAATAGAGTCACACCTGAAGAGCATGTTGGGTAATTGAGAAGAGTAAAATTTAACCTACTGTAAGTTGTTGAGTACTGTAACGAGTTATGAGAGATGTTAGGAGAGATGATACATTGGAAAGGGAATCAGAAATTTAGCATCATTTTCTTTTCTCCCAAAAACTACAATAAAGCAGGGTACTTGGAATTTTGGGCAATTTATCGAATGTTGTGCAGAATTGTATGGATTAGGTGAAATTATAAGGAAAACTATAGATTCACGTTCTAGTTGCATAATAAAGCTGCCTTTAACTTTGAAACACTAAACTTGGTCAAAATGAAAGTATTAATTAAAGAAGGAATATTGCCATGCAAATTTAAATGAAAAAATATACATTTGGGGAATGTGTGCTGGGTGGTTTTGTTATGTTACAGTATAGTAGGGACGTACAACCGTGAGCCGTGGTTGTGGTCTCTTGTCCTCTGGGATATTTATCCCAATTACCTCTAGGACACAGGTGTCCTTCATTACTTGAAAACTCATTGGATTAAGGCGAAAGCTTGACAGCTCCTTTTTTTGTTGTGTCTTTAATTCCCATTTAAAGGTATTTCATGATTAACATAATGGCTTGCATGACTTTTCTCATGTAGCCAAATGTTAATTTCCTTTAGATGGAATTAATTGTGTCAGGCTAGTCTCTTATTTGCGTGCATTCATTGGCTTATTAGCTGTACAATTCCCTTGTTAAACACATTTACTCTTAAAAAAAGAAAAAGAAGAAAAAAAATTGTATTGCCCCTTTTTCAGCTTTATTTATGGAGAAAGACAGGAAAGAGAGAGGAAGACATGCAGGCAATGACCTGGGCCGGAATAAAACCAAGGCCCCTGAGTCAAGACCTTAGCCTTAGTGGTATGCGCTCTTCCCCGGTGAGCCACCGGGGCACCACACACAAATTTACTTGATCCACACTCCACTAACTTATTTATGTATTTCTCAAGGAGTAACCATTGTTCTTTTACTCTTAATCTCTATTAATCTTATCCAAAACAAATTGAAAGTGTGTAAACAAATACAACATTCAGTATACTTTGCACCAATTAAAATAATATTTGAATCTCTTGATACAATAGTTTATTTGTCCTACATGTCACTATTTGCAGGTTCACATACAGTGACTTGAAAGATGTCACTGCTGCTAGACTAAGTTATGAATTGTAGTGCTCCTTGAAAACTGGTGTTAACTTTTTTTTATTTCAACAATAGTTGTCTTCTTTTAAATACTTCAGGGACATTAATGCTACCACAGCAAGTGCTTTGCATTTCTATAATTTCTTTTTTTAAAGGGCAGTTAATCAGTACCTCCCTCAATCCAAATAGACTATTTATGAAGGGAATGCATGCCCCCAGATAGACAGCTTTCTTTAGTGGGACTATGTTTTACTAGACAAGCCATAATTTGGCATCAAGCAATTTACCTCAAAATATTGGTGTCGTACAAGGATTTTACCCAAATCAATATATCTTTTAGATATATTGTACCTCATTGGAGATTAAATGTCATGTGATACATATGCAACGTTACTTTTTTCTTATTTTTTTTTCTTTTCTTTCATGTTTAATGGTTGCTTCATGACCCAACACCATTGTTTATTTCTACTACAATGTATTGGATGGAAAATAAGAATAGTTTATAGAATCAAATGACATCCACTATAAATGCCACACTATAAGCAACCAAAGGAGAGAGATGTTTTCAGATAATGTTGTTTCACATCATAAAGTACCTTATTTACTAGAGTTGTGCACATTTTTATGTATACTGCACATTTAAGTCTAGCTGCTCTTTAACAGGGATTTAGTTTGGTTTGTAGATAATGTAAGCTGAACATGTTTGCAAAATGTTAACTGAAGTATACTCAGCCTGTGCATACTGTCTTGCTTCATCAGGAATCCATTTAACAAAGGTAGAACAAGTAGTTTCCGATCACGTAACTTTTAAGGCAAAACGGTCTTCCATCCACGCCAACTAAAAGCCTTATAGTTGATCAATTTGAGGACACCTCCCAGACACACAACTATAACAGACAGGGTGTAAGATGTCTTCACTGTGGCTATATATAACACATAAACATTTATTAATTTGATAATTGGCAGAATATCTTTTAGAAGCAAATATCCAAATAATTACTTGTGCTATTATCATGGACTTCTTCTGGATGTCTTTATTATAATTAGTTTTCTATGGTTTGTTTCATGCCTTAGTCTTGGTTGGCTAGCCATATTTGAAAGACTAGCCTTTGAAGGGACTTGACAGATCATATGTAAAACTATAGATCCAAGTTGTAGCTAAGATACCAGGTGTTTGGTGCAAATAAATGTAAAAGCAATAGTGACAAGTGCACTTTGGAGAGTCTTTGAAGCACAGCATCACTAGAATGCACAGCAAATACAGGAATTGTGCATAGATACAAAAATTCATTATTATTAATTAATTAAATTAGTAGGTTTATTCATGTTTTACTTAATAATATTAGAATAATGACAAATTAAAAACAAATTTTACTGAGAAAAATGAAGTTGTAGCTTAAACTGTTCAGTAGCTAGTTTTATGCAACCCCTTGAATTGGGCCTCTGCGTTTGTAAATAGATATGTTTCCTGTATTGTGATGTATTCAAAGTTTGTGTCATTTTTGAAATAACACCAAGGCACTGGTTTTAGTTGAGATGGTCATAGAGGATTGTATTTTGTGTATAGGAGAGAATGAGTTGTTATGCCAGAAAAACTCAATGATAATATTATTATTAATATAGTGTAGTGAGTAGGCATAGAGTATGGCTGATGTTTAATGTGTGTTTGTGTGATGTTTTAGGTGTTATCTGTTTGGTCCATTGTTTGGTTCATTAATATGAGAGAACTATGTGCATGAATTGCTGTCAGCAAAAAGGCAAAGAAGTAGTGTGTACAGTAGATGTTCCAATCTACATAATCACACTTTCCAAGTTTACAAATAAGGTGAATAATATAATTTTTAAATTAGTAAAACAAATACATTCCCTTTTAAACACAAGTGATGTTTCTTAGATTTTGGTGCTATGGTCTGTTATAATCTTTGATTAGTCCTTACATTTGTTTTAATTAGATTTATTTTATTTTATAAACGGAACAATTTAAGTTGGCACGGTTGATGTATTATACATTGTCCAAAGTGATATATAAGGTAGTACAAATTAAAGGACCTGTGAATGAAATAATTAACACTGGTATAAACAAAATATTTTTAAGAGGTTGGCAGGAGACAGTCCTTTACGTTAACTGCCCTCTGTATTATTTAGATTCTGAAATATATGCTTAGTATTCAAAAACCAGGTATCTTGGATTGTTTGAATTCACTGGAAATTGTTATTAATTATACTGTTACAATGGTTATTTAAATTTTGCCCAATAGGCCAGCTAAGACAGTTATTGCACCTTAACTCTATTCTTGCTACAAACATTGAATGATTATGCAGGCCACTTAAATTCTAAATGCAGTGTCTCCTTTTCGGTTCTACAGGAGGTACCTTCTTTCATCCTGACTTCTGCTAGCGTGGATGTAGGTTGAAACTATTACAGGGTTGCAGTTCCGTGCTAAAATCATATTTTGTCATTTAAAGTGAGACTCTGGCATAATGACTGCCCACATCAGTGTGAGCTGGAGGTAAACTTTCCATGGTGCCCTACCCTCTGGCCTGACCATAAATTCAGGTGGTGCAATGAGAAAATGAACTGCTCTTTCAGGACCCAGCTTTTACTTGCCTTTTTGCACCTTTGGCTTCATTAAGTAGGGATTGGTTAATGCTAGTTGATATTGAGCATGTCTGCATTTTGTCATTGTATATATTTCTTGGTTTATAGCCTTAAGTTGCTCATAGCAGATGAGGCTTATGTTGTGTTTTCAAGCAAGAGATAGAAGTTTCAGAAATAGGTTATAGTAACAACCCATAACAAGGTTTCTGCGTAACAATGTCTAATTTTAAGTTCAAAATCCATGCTATGTAAATAGATTAAAATGTGACTTACGGTTTCCTACCTCCTTGATACACAGCTGTCAGCTTAGCTCCTAACCACCTACTTCATGTTTCAAAGAATGAAAGAAATATTATGAATTATTTTAATCATAAGGGCAAAAGCTAATGTGAGCTTGACTGCGTGTATTTATGTGAGTGTGCGTACATGGAAGGAAATATGATATCACAACCACTGGAATGTGAAGCCAAACTGTATTAAATTAAATCAAATCTCTTTTGAACCTCTAACTGTAGCATAAATTAACCTGGGTACACATTGGCTGTTATTCATACATGTAGTGACATGGTACTTTTTTTTTAACATAACATCCTCTTCAGTATCCTTAAATACGTCTGCATATTTTTTATAGAAAGGTGCATTTTACATGTGCAAGTTGAGCCATACATCTAAAGATCAAGTTTACAACTGTAACTGTGTATGATTATGAGATTAACTGAAAAGCAACAAGTAACAAATGCTCCTATTTTAGTCTGACGATGGGAATATGATGCGTGGTGTTTATGATAGAAGGGAAAACTTGTCATATCCAGCCTTAAACCTTTCTGAAACTCTAGAACTTTGATAATTTCTGTCACCATCTCGCCCCCAATTTAATAAACCTTTGGTATTTGATTAACGCAGAGGAATGTGAGATACAATTAGTAGGGAGTGAGGATATTGGGGAGATGCCCTATACATACTGTATATCCCCACCTCTGAACTAATCTCCTACCTTTTCATGGTTTTATGTGACAATGCAATCTTTGAAAGCACTTTGCCTTGTTAGAACATAAATGTGCTAGTGAATTGTTAATTGTTACGTATGTGTAAAAATACATGATTAAACTAAAACAAAATCTTTAGACCTTTCGAACACCAAGAAACCAAGGCATCCTATAAGATTATTTTATACAATGTATGCTGCAGCCTATGAGTCCTGTCATTTAGTGTTGTGGCTTTGGATTGGTTATGTTTAAATAAAGTGCTATTGCTTATATCTATTAATTGTTTCTCATGGATTGTTTTTACTTGTCTTACACTTGTAGAACCATCATATATAACACACACTGATATGCCATACTGTATCTTTTTACAGTGCACAAGACAGAACACAAAGGACAATGATCATTTGTAGAGAACCAGAGGGAAGAGTCATGGATTAATCTCAAAGTAGAAAATATACCAAATGTACTGCTTAACTTGAATTACAAAGTGTTTCACTTAAAAAATGTAAGGAATCCCAAACAAAAACATACCATTGTATATTTCAGTTTCCTGGATACTTTGTAGAAATGTTCTTTCTGGCATTTATACAGGATTTTATTTATATTAGCAATTCATTTTATTGTATAAACTCTGAACTGCAACTTGTACTTTTCTGAATCTACAAAAGAAATTGATTTATTTGTTTTCAAAAATGCTGCAGTACAAAGACAGTGAAGGTATAGTTCATATATTGTATTTTGAGTCAACTACATATATACTTAGGTTTTCAGTATTCTAAATCCAACAATTAAAATACAATTTAAAAAAAGGAATGAAAAGGATCTGTAAGGCTGCTTTGACCCAGACAATTATACACATCGAAGACCAAAAACAATAAAACAAGTGGGATCAGTCTTTAGAGAAGCAGAACCTCTCTTCATATCTGGATGGACTTGGCTCGACTATCATCTTTTGGCTGATCGCCTGGTCTCCTTGCCATTGCTGACAGCTGTCCCTCCTACGGCAGGATTGGTTGTTCCTCTGTTGCCAGCACCAGCTCCGCCTACCCTTCCTGTCTGTTGAGGATTGGTGGAGCTTCCAGAACCTAGAGAATTTACACCATTCCCATTGGAAGTTTCATTCCCTTAAATGATCAAGAAAACCAACACAATATCAGAAGGTGATGGAAACTCGATCCATTCAGTTGTTGGTGGCAACAGTCAGTTGACTTACCAGATAAGTTGCCAGAAGAGTTGTTATTGTTCATCAAGCTTCCTTGGTCGTTGAGAGCCTGACAGAAAATAATGTTGTTCTATCTATATTGCTTTTAAGGATGCAAATATTGAGTGCTAATCAAATACTGATGAATAAGTACAACTGAAAAAGTAGAAGATTCCTTTAATAATTACTTACTGTCTTGTTGTTTGTCTGGGCCAGGTACTCTGAGTTTGGCTCACTGAAGTTTGGCACCTCTGAGTACACCATGCAGAATCTAATCAAAACAGTCACAGTAATACAGTTAATTTGTGAATATTCCTCCCTTTGAATTTAGTATGAATAATATGTTGTCACTCTGCTCCCATTTAGCTTACTCTCCAATCTTCTGCAACTCTCCACCTCTTCCTGTGTATAGAGTAAGGCAACCCTTGAACACAGATGCATACCTGGAGAGGAAAATACAGGTAAACACAAGATACATCTATCTACTCAGATACTCAGAAAAAACAATGAAGATATTTTTATAATGTTGCACAAAATGTATTAGATCCCCGCCTCCACCAACAGGAAGAACACAAGAAATTTAGGATATTTGGGGAATCCAAACTTTGACAGATGTCATGACTGACTCACCCCTTCGTGAGCCTGATGATGTCACCGGTTTGGATAAGTCCCCCCACCTCATCCCAAACAGAGACGCTTATACTGCCTGTCTTGTCCGCTACCTTACAGGTCCGCACCTCATGGCCATCTTTCGTTTTTGTCACTCGACCTATTTTGGAGAACAAAATAAAGGACGACATTGGTAGATTTTTATTTTTTTTAAGCAGCACTGGAGCACTGGAATAATTCTACTTTATATTGGTTGTCATTCCATGCAGCAGTGTCGGGACGCATAGTGAACATTTATATTATTATATACTTATTGCCCACCTGTTTCTAGCACGATAAAGATGACGCTGAGGTTTTTGAGTCCCGGCTTAATATCTTTGACATGAGTCTCGGTTGTCATGTTTTTCAAGCATCCAAATACAACTTCTGGAATGAAGCCAGTTATTTCTGCAAAAAAAAGACAATAATAATAATTGTAGCCTCCCTATGTCGCTTAAATATGCATAGCTCTGTGGATTTTGTACAGATACTTCTTAAATACAGATTTTTTTGTTAACACAAGCTGCAGTTCGCTAGATTTGCTAGACTAGCAAAATGCAGGTCGTTTTTTCTATAATGGTTGCTAGCTCTCTGGCTATGGCTAATAGCACCTGTGCTAGCTATGTTTGTGCTAATACCTCCTTCGATCACATTCGCGATATACACTTTGTTTAGGATTACTATACTGGAAAACTCAGTCTATGATATTAATTAAATAGAATACCCTTTTTAGCCATATGGAACAAACTATGTAATTAGAGATAGCATTATCTCAGTAAAAGGCTCCTCCATTTAAATGTTGCTAGCCAGCTAGCTGGAAAGTTGTTTATTTTTTTGCATCAACATGTCGACCCTATCGACTTGCATCCAGATGGTCAAATACATTGTCAATCAAATTTGGAAGAAGTACATAGGTAGTTGTTTCCCGGATATTCAAGACAAGGCTCGTGATAGGCTCATATTGAGGAGAGGCTGATGATAGGCGAAGTAAGCTGTCAATCTGATAGTTGCTTAGTGACGACCAAGAAGGTTGGACTGCCGCTTGGACTGGAAAAGTGACAGCAGGCTGGGAATAATGGATACCGAACTGCCATGCTAGCTTGCTAGTGATGCAGTTATTCTTCCAAACAATATTCAAGAAATAACCGGTAAATAACGAAGTTAATTGTTTATGACGGTGGTTGATTAATCCAGGTGACTCACTGTAGTGTGCGATTGGTACCAGCAAGCTAGCTAGCCTACAGGCTAACCTGGACTGGTACCACACTGTCACTTACACTTGGTTGGTTAGCTAGTCTACAGTATTTTAACTAGCTATCTAGCTAATAGTCTAGCAAACTTGCAGGTCTGCACCCGTGTCTATGTATCTAGTTAACTCACTCACTAAGGTGCCTCCCGATTAACCATGGGGGGGTTTAGAAGTTAGAAGAATTTGATGCAAGCTATCTTCATGAATCAATGACTATCTCCGCAGTTTTCTTTTCATTTGGTTAGGTTAGCAATCGGTAAATTGGTAGGGACATTTCACACATCAACATCATCATAGATTCTCATATTTTAATTAAGTCGTTGCTGTTGGTCTATTGACTTTAAAAGCTACAGTATCTGGTACTAGGCTTGGTTGCTAGATTAAGATGTGGGAGACAGGACACCTATACTATTGAAATATTGTCTTGAATGTGTTGCACTTTTTGTGTTGTGTTTTTTTAAGGGATACACATAGGTCTATACCGTGCCATTGCAAAGCATCCCACTCCCCTCTTTGTGATTTACCTAGTTTGCGTCATTTTACAGCACTCCAAAATGCATGGAGATCAACACTTTCCTGCAAAATGTCACTAGCAGCATAGTCTCATGTTACTATAATATTATACAGCTCTAGATTAGTACACTTTCTTTTTGAGGAAGGAGTTTCACAATAGGTGGAACTACTTCTTGTTATGTTTTAGACATTTAAATATGCATTTCTACTCATTTGAAAGAGTGTTTATTACAGTGTTTTTTTGTTTTTCAATTAGATTAGCAATTCTATTACTTTTCTTTTGACCATCTTTCTCATCTTTTTCAGGTTGTAGTTGGCTCTGGTGATGTGCCATGGGCTACGACGTCACACGGTTCCATGGGGAGGTGGATGAGGACCTGCTGTGCCCTATATGCAGTGGAGTCCTAGAGGAGCCTGTGCAGGTCAGGATCCTAATATATTTTGACCCTATGAAAATAAGTCCATGATCTATCTCTCTCTTTAAAGGACCCCCTATATGACTGCCTTTAATATCTAATTTCTCAAATTAAAGCAGTTCACTTAGAGATGTGTTGCATAATTTGTTTAACAATTATTATATAGCTTCCGGTGCAGAACTTACTAGTGTAGCAATAGTACAAGTGAATCATTTCCAATTTGTTCACTTACTGTATGATAAAGTGGTGCACATGCAGTGCAAAACAAGCAGATGGGAACATTGCTAGAAAACATTTTGCTTTTGGGGTGCAAGAGCTTTTTCAAAAGATTAATTTCTGCTTTATTGAATGTTTATAAACTCTTAAGGGTTTGTAAATTTTTCGGCATACATAGATCCATTAGAATTGTTGTTTGAACCAAAAGGAGAGCGCTATATGGAGGAGAGCTAACAGAGAGATCAGCTTTCAGACGGATGCCGTGACAGCAAGTGAGGGAGAGAGGAGAGAGAAGGGAAGGAACAGAGGAAGGGGGTATGCATATTGGAGTGTGAGTGCAGCAGGATAGTCTGGTGTGTATGTTTTCTGGTACAGCATGAAGCGATAGACGCTGCTGTTGAGGAAAGTACATAGATCAAATAATAGAGATGCTTCAATAACATACAGAGCTACTCACTGCTGGTGGGTAAGGTAAGGTGGCCATGAGGTGAGTATCCAGACAGATGTTACTCAGATTGTGTCTGCCACATGTAGCCTATATTAATAGTGATGTATTCAAGTATAGCTTTACCGAAACCCAGTGTGCGTTCACAGCTGTAAAGGCAGTTTGCGCAGCGTGTTGACAACAGTGAACATCGTTGACTTTTAGTGGACTAATGCAGATTGAGAGAATGCTTAGGATGTAGTTTGCTTGCATGTGCACTTGGCTGTTGCCGTCAGTGTTGCTTATTCTAGCATCCACAGTATAGTGGCTCTAAATCATAAATCACCCTATAATAGATTTCTGACCTGGTGGAAAACTGTGAGGTATTTAGATGTAATGAGGACATAGAGATGAAAGGGTGCTGGGGTGAGGTGGGTATGGTGGGTGGGAATAGGTAGATGTGTTTTCTCCCTGACCTTGCTGCAGCTGTGGAGAGTCTGTGTTGGACTGTGCTAGACTGTGCTGGGAGGGGGGGTGATGTTATTTATACTCCCCTAGGGCTCTCCTGTGAATCAGCAGTGCATCACCGAACTCACACCATGCCCGTTAGAGGCTTTATGGGCTTAATAGTGGATGTCGTCTCCTACTTTCTATCCTTTGACCTCTGTGTGTGTGTGTGTGCTGTATGTTATTCTTCCCCCAAGGCTCCTCATTGCGAACATGCTTTCTGCAATGCTTGCATCACTCAGTGGTTCTCCCAGCAGCAGATATGCCCAGTGGACAGGAGCGTGGTGACCCTGGCCCACCTGCGTCCCGTGCCACGCATCATGCGCAACATGCTCTCCAAACTGCAGATCACTTGCGACAATGCAGGCTTTGGCTGCACCGCCATTCTGCGGCTGGACCAATTGCAGTCACATCTCCGAGACTGCGAACATAACCCCAAGAGACCCGTCAAGTGTGAGCAGGGCTGCGGGTAAGTGTGGGTTTGCAAGCAGGTCCGGGGTATGTGAAAGTGAATCTAGGGTTATCTGACGTGGAACACACTTTGGGATCAAACTTGATATGACTGAAGAATTGTAGAATAGATTTGTGATGTTTTCTTTCCCACCAGACTGGAGATGCCCAAAGATGAGGTGATCAACCATAACTGCATCAAACATCTCCGCAGCGTGGTACAGCTGCAACAGGGCAAGATCGCAGATCTGGAGAGAACAGCAGTGGAGCACAAGCACCAGCTTGCAGAACAGGTGTGTGTTGTCTGTCATTTGCTTTGTAATCACCGCCTAATAATGATTTTTGCTTTCCTGACCCAGTGTAACTCATGTCATTCGTATTTACAGAAACGGGACATCCAGCTTCTCAAGGCGTATATGAGAGCAATTCGCAGTGCCAATCCCAACCTACAGAACCTGGAAGAAACCATAGAATACAATGAGATACTAGAGTGAGTGGGTTATAAGTGTCTTTGGTGCACATTGGGCCTTGCTTTCTGTGGTCTACAATTATCTTTTAGTGCACTATGAAAATGTTCAGGATTATGCTGCTTATCAGATAATCATCAAAATGTCCAGGGATGGTACTCACATTTATTAGACACGTGTAACAGAACCTCCTCCCCACCCTTCTTTTCCAGATGGGTGAATTCTCTCCAGCCAGCACGTGTGACCCGCTGGGGAGGCATGATCTCCACGCCAGACGCTGTGCTTCAAGCAATCATCAAACGTTCTCTCGTCGACAGTGGCTGTCCACCCTCCATTGTCAATGACCTGATTGAGAATGCCCACGAAAGGAACTGGCCGCATGGCCTGGCCACACTTGAGACCCGACAGATGAACCGGCGCTACTATGAGAACTATGTGGCCAAGCGTATACCAGGGAAGCAGGCAGTGGTGGTGTTGGCCTGTGAGAACCAGCACATGGGAGAGGACATGATTCTGGAGCCTGGCCTGGTCATGATCTTTGCTCATGGAGTGGAGGAGATCCTATGACACAGCTGAAGAGATACATAGAACTACCTGGAAGTGAAAGAACAGAAGGGAGTGCTGGGGTCAAATGGATACATTGTCTCAGGCTCAGACCCCAGAGCCGAGGAAGAAGCCCTGACAGAGCAAAGATGGAGGAGATAGTATGACATACCAGGGACAAGAGAAATACCATTAAAAAAAGCCACAGAGAGAGACTGGCCCAATGGGTTTTAGGAGGCAGAGACGGATGCTTAAAGAAGAACTGCTTGAAACAGACAAGCCCCAATGTAATAATGCTTCAATGATGAATATGTTTTAATAAAAGAAAAATAGAATCAAAAATAAGTTAAATATACAATGGGATTATCTTGCTAGTAAGTGTTTTCGATAAAAAAACGATTGCAGCCTATTGTACCTTATCTGCACCCTTTCTGCTATAGATGAAGCCTCTGATTGGTGGCCTATTATGAGCATTAATTTTGGATATGGCCCATGAGCAATAGTACTGCTAGTTTGGAGCATTTACAGCTATCTTTATCTTTACCAACTATAGCTTGTCGCTCTGTCAACACAGATTGGAATATGATCAATAACATATTGGACTGGGAGTTGGGTAGTGGAACTCAAATGTGGGTCATATTTCACTTTTTTTTATCTACTTGATGGACTAAGTTTCACGCCTTAGGGTTTTGTACAATTATTGCTGTCGATATGATTTTCATAAGGATCTGCGGCATTCAGTCCCCTTCACAACTTGTTTTGATGTTGTATTGGTTAGAAGTGGGTCCAGTTATATGACAAAAGTCTGAGAGAATACCAAAGCATTTATGCTCATTAGTCAACCAATAACCAAAGGTTTTCCATTTATTTTGTCAAGTTATTTGATCTTGTTTTCTGTTAATTTTTTAAATATTGTTTGATATTGTTTACCTCATTGTCTGAAGGCCACTACTTAACATGGCCTCTTTTGTATGTCATATTCCCAGATACATTGGTAATATGACATCTGTACATTAAGTACCCCAGTTTGTAAGTATCAGTTTGTCATTTTAAGGTACTGTCTTCATCTATTCTGAAGTTAAACTTCCAGTTCCACTTTATCAATGTAGTTATTTCAGTCCCAATGAACAAAAACATTACTAGTGTAGCCTTGAAAATACTCATTATAGCCATGGTAAAGTTCAGTGAACATTTTCAATTGGAGAGATTGAAGTCTACCTGAATTCAATTTTTCCCCAGAATTGATTAAATTAAATGTACTCTCTAATCATATATGCTACACGTGTTATTTCAATCACTGAAAGAACCTCGCTATTTAATTGTTCAGGCTTAATTAAGTGCTCGACCCATGAGAGCTTAGAGGGATACAAAGGTGAAAGAGCCCTAATCCCCAGCCTAGCTCTGCTTGGCTGGCTCTCTGTGCTCTGTCAGTTATGTGCCTTGATACTATGGGGAACTCAAATTAAAGTCTTGGGAATCTGTGCAAAAGTGCCTGTATTTGTTGGAGACAGTCAGCACTCTGTTGGATCACTAAAGCTGCTGATTGGCTTTTTGAGGGCAAAGACTACACAACCAGTTCATCATCTGAGTTAAGTTTCAGGTAATTGTTGATCTTGTGTAGTTTTGTCATTTGTCCAGCTTCATTGTTCCTCACAATTTAGACAGGCCCAGTTTCCCAGACACGGATTGAGCCTCTTCTTAAAATTAAAGAAAGCTTTTATGAAGATCTCCATTGAAAACATTTTTAGTCTAGGACAAGGCTTATTCCAGGTCTGGGAAAAGGGGCCATAGAATGCATGTTTGAGATACAGTTTTAAGAGTTTATAAGAAAATAATTAATAGGACAGCCATTGACCCACAAAGAAATTATGGAAAATTCAATTTTTCATCTGATGTTTATTACATGTTTGAAAATTCCTAATGACTTCTATAAGCAATTATATACTTATTTCTGTCATTCCTTGTTCTCATGCTCTTGACGGTTGGTGTGGCTGTGCTTACATAAAAAATACAAATCTATTGTAAATCGAAAATGTATTGTAAATAGTAATGATATAAATATAACTTAAACATGTCTGTATCTATCCACATCAATAGTTGTTTATTAATTAGTGAGTTGAATGGTTTCATTAAAATGATATTTAAAATCTGCATGTATTTTTTGGTTTAAGATATTTAACATTTAATTATCTGTGATTTACAATTCGTGCCAAAGGTTGTGCCAGGGAGGCCTCGGAGACATCAGCAGATCCTCAATAAAACACTGGTAATTCATTTGTATGTGCACACTGCACAATCACGAAAGCAAGGCGGTAGCATACTACATGAAGTGTTTTGAAGCCCCTCCCCCACGCACTCCTAAATCCCTGACAGTAGACCTACAATACTAACTTGTTCATTTAGACAGCAGACAAGATCCACATGCAGCCGGCTCGCACCTCGTAACATCAACCAAATAAACAATTTCACGTTGACTGACGTGAAATACTACATCTGTATTTCGACCGCAGGTGTCCGTCGATCATCACCTCAACTGGGACGCACCTCAACTGAAAAGTAAGTAGAAGATAGCTTCAAAGGTACTACGTCATATCGGCAACAGTAGTCACTAATCCTGGTCAGGTGTAAGCTATTATGTTCTTAAACTGTCTGTCAGCGTGGAATAAATATTGCCTTGCTGGAAAAGATTGACTACATACAGCTTTAAGTTAATGAACTTGTCAACTCATCCATTGCAATGCCACATAGTCTGGTTCTCTCAACATCTAAATAATCACATATCCTCGAAAATGTTGGTGCCGTCGTTTTCAGACAGACTCGACCAGTTAGCAAACAAGTGAGCAGAGATTGTGTGCAGGTGCAGGGCGATACCTACCAGAATTGTTTTGCAAATTTATTATTCGTCTGTTAAGTGAATGGAATGTTGCTATTTTTGTCTTCTATGTAGGCTAGGCTACAACATAATAGAATCAACAGATAATTTAATAGCTAAATTTTTAGACGTAAAACAAGTTACTAGCTACCCTTTTCGGACTTTTTAATTTGTTAACAAATCTTAATTACTTTGTTTCAATAAGTAAAGTAACCAACATCAAATTTGCACTAATATAGCCTTAACGTTTTTAAGCCAAATGGAAAAATGCAAATATTTCACTTTGTGAATCTTTGTGAATGTCAGAACACTGTGAGTTAGATTTTCGTGTATCACACTTATTAGACCATGGTAAGGTAGACTTCAAGACTACTTTTCCTTGATTGATTGGAAAACCTCCTGGGACACTTCCCTTGCCTGACAGTATTTCCGTAATTGGAAGGGGGATTCGAACAAGATCTCACAGTTTGAAGGATGAAACTGTAGCAGTCTCCCACTGATATAAGTGAGAGGTAGACTCCCATGGAAATGTTTGAAACAAAAAAACAGGTACTTCAAGAATGTAAAGGGGAATGTACAACAACGGACTGTTATCAAATCATGGCATGACAGGGAGGATAACCACAAATGGAGTCAAACCTGTTTCAGCAGACGACACCCCTGCAGAGCTGGGAATGCTCTGTATCTGTATCTATTCTCCCCTATCTCTGTTCATCCCTCTTCCTAACTATCCCTCTCCGCCTTTTACTCTGCCCAGGATTGAGTGAGTGGGCCAACATGACATCATCTACAGACACAGAGGGGAGGGAACTAAGTCCTGTGGATTTCATTCAACTGCAACAGTACATGGAATGTGAGTACCACCACTCCACATCACTCCATACTCCATCCAGACAAAGCCTTGTGAACATTTGCAAGTCAATCAGTAAACCCATTGTTGACCTTTTCCCTGTTTAGATAGCAGCACGAGAGTGAAAGATGTAATGAAGGAGTTTCATGCTGGTGGGCGATTAGTTCAACACAGGTTTGGAGAGGTAAACTGAAGATAGGATTTTGCCCAATCTGTACAATTATTCTATTACACTTAAATACAAAATAGTTAACTTTTTGTGTGGTAGAGAAAGCAAAATTGTTGTTATAAAACACATGAAAAACAATGAAACTCCAATACAATTATGTCCCACTTTCAACTTTCTCTCCAATGTCGCTTCTTTCACTTTATTCCCTTTTCCAGCGTATCAATGCAGTGGGCTTCAGTCTGTTCCTTAAGACCTACCTGGAGGTGGAAGACTTCCCTGCTGACTTCAGCCAACGTTTGTTCCACTACTTCCAGAATGCTGAACGGGATAGCACTATGAATAGTCCTCCACCCAAGGGTGGTGAGTTCCACCATCCAATGACTTAGATATCTATCAGCAATCTATTATTCATGTACTCCAGGATGAACAACAGAGCCTGCTATGTCTTATTTATGCTTTTATGTCCTGAGTGTCAATCAGAAATGGGTGTAACTGCTTTTAACAAGTGGTGACTGCATATTGCAACATTTACATGAATCAGTAGTTCAGTCTAGAGTAACCTGTATGTTGTTGTGTCTGTAAGGTGGGGTCTTTCTCAGAGATGTGTCTTGCTACTTCTCTGTGCTGGAGGAGGGGCAGCCACAGGACAAACTGGAATGTAAGACCACCTTTTAGATTCAGCTGCATGACCGTTTACATTCTGTGGTGACCATGCTTCAACAGGGAGTGTTGTTATGTAACTAATTTAGTCATATTTCATTTTTTACCAGTTACTTTTAAACTTTATGACAAAGATGGCAATGGCCTACTGGATAGTTCTGTGAGTAATCCCTGAACTACAGGACCTTCATTCTACCCTGAGAAAAGACAACAGGGACACCATGCTGATCTGTGTGTCTCTCTCCTGATTAGGAGGTGGATCGGATCATCACCCAGATGATGCGCGCGGCAGACTACCTAGGTTGGGATGTGACTGAACTCAGACCAGTAAGACAACCACCTGTCTCCATCCTAGTTCCTTAGATGAATGACAGAATGTACTGATTATTTTGCTACAATTGATTTATTACTGTTAAAATTACTTATTATTTCGTACAGTGAATCCTTTCTGTGTGAGACAGTAGTTGAGAAATGCCAATGTGTAGAGATGGTTGACGGTGTGGTGCATAACATTAAGTAGTGCTACTATATCTAGATCAGTGTGAGGGAATGTTTTTTGTAGGCAACAGAGTTTAATGGAACTTTCTTATTGGTTGGAAGTAAGGATAGGATTCAAACGGTGTAATTGGTCAGGTGCTGAAGGACATGATGACAGCTATCGATGTGGATGGCAGTGGGACAGTGACCCTGGAGGAATGGGTGAAAGGAGGCATGACCAATATTCCCCTGCTTGTGCTGCTTGGACTGAAGGTACATTTAGACAAGCAGATCTGTGGCCTTAAAGAAAAATTCAGTTTGTGCTTTATACAGTTCCCTGTCCCGTTAGTTGTGGCCAGTTTATTCTAAACGAGGCCTTTACCTGTGTTACCTTTTAACAAAGTCTAAAAAAACTTTTCAAACAAGGCAGTGAATCATTCTTTTATTTTATATTACCTGTCTGTATTGTAGGCTTTCTTCATGTTGATGCACTGCAAGCTTTGTTTGACGCAAACCAACTGTACTCTCCCCCGCCCCTCTTTAGAAAACAGAGAGGGATGGTCAGCATATCTGGAGAATGAAGCATTTCCACAAACCAACCTACTGCTATGTGTGTCAGAACATGCTGCTGGGTCTGGGGAAGCAGGGGCTCTGCTGCACCTGTAAGAGCACAAAACAAACAGCAGGGGGCAACATTCAAATATCTTATTGAGCTGAACACAGACAGCACAAACTGTTCCACCACCAGTGGAGTGCCTGATCTCAAGTCTAATATCATCTCTATTACAGAAAAAACCCCAGAGGCTATTAATACATGACAGCATTACTTTCCAATGTGAAATTTATAATCTCTTGCATGATGTCTTTTCCTTTCAGTTTGTAAGTACACTGTCCATGGTCGCTGTGCAAACAAAAACCCTGATCCATGTGTCCAGACCTTCGTCAAAACCCCAGATTTAATTGGGGTAACTATGTTCTTAGTGGATTTGTAGATAATTCACAGGGTTTTGACTGTTACAGACTCTGTACCTTTTATTTATTTCTCTGTCATTTTAAACCTCTCAATTTGTCACACCCCTTGTGTTTTTCCATGTTCGGTTGTCATGTACGGCAGGTGCCAGCTCATGATTGGATCAGTTCAGACTGTGACAGTAAGTGTCTGCTCTGCCACAAGAAGATCAAGACCCTGGCTGGGAAACAGTGTGTGTGGTGCCACCAGATGGTGAGGAGGAGGGCGAATGAGTTTCCTGTTTGTGACGAGAAAAACTGTGATACTTAGTGAGAGATTGACACACAGACAGATAAAGACAAAATAACTCCTGAAATGTTCACTAAGTGAGGAAAGAGTAATACAACATAAGTGTCATTTTTTTTACACAAGAGATAGATAACTTCTTGATTTACTGTTTTCTTCTTTTCAGCGCCATGAAGACTGTATACCATTGTGGTCATCAGAATGCGACTGTGGATCACTGAGAGATCACATACTGCCACCATGGGCTATATATTCAGCTTCAAAGGTACAAATCAGCCATAGTAGTTATTCATTAAGAATGTGCCTTATAGGTGTAGGTGTGTTTCAATCATGTGCGTGTGTGTCCCAGGAGGTCGGTGGTCCCAGTTGCCCTGATGACACTAACCTGCGAGATATCACTCCAGATGGACACCTTCTGCAGGTGTGCTGCTTTCTATTAACCACTGGTGCACTGTCCAGTACCTAACTTCACATACCTTCACATTACAGCTCACACAAACACCTAACACACCCAATCAGTGCATGTTTGATTTAACATTTATGGTCTTCTCCAGGCATATTTGTCTGATCTAGCTCGCTAAGTGGTTAGCTACATCGTTTGTGTAGTTGGATGCGATAACGAAAACTTGTACAAATCATAGCAGCACCCATAGATAACTTTGTTATTACAACAATTGATACTGCATCAAAAAACACCCAATGCCAGGCATTATGCAGATCAATTGAAGTTTTTCTTAATGTTTAATAAGAATGGTAAAGCATGATTTTCTTCACCCATAGGGACAACTGAATTTAGCCAATACAGCGCTATGTTTTTTGGTAGTAATTTTTAGCAAGATTTTATAGAACAAGCCTACAGTAAAAACAATCATGGAAATGAAATGACGATGCACAGATGCAGAAACAACATTTATTCCAGGACACAGCTATGCCAGCTATTTCTGCACTATTGCTGTATGTTGGTCTACCTTACATCAGACATCATACATAACAAAACACATTTTTTCTTGCATGGGTTGAGTAAGGGTTGTCATTAGAATGTATTTCCTTTTGAGGCGTTGCACAAACCAGAACTCACCATATAACGTTTTTTTGAGTTTTAAAAAGGTTCAGCTTTTATTTACCATATCTTCTTTTAGATTGTCCCAGTTCCAGACATCCACCCGCTTCTTGTGTTTGTGAACCCAAAGAGTGGAGGAAATCAGGGGAAGAGGTAAGAATATTGGTGGCGTATTGACCCTTGTCTTTGATGCCATTGTTAAAATGATTTTGTGTGTTCCAGAGTATTGAGGAAGCTCCAGTACCTCTTGAATCCTCGACAAGTTTATAACCTATCTAATGGAGGACCTTCACCAGGGTAAATTACATTTGAACTGATTAACAAAACCTATTAAGACAAACATGTATGCTATATTTTCCTTTGTCTACATTGGCAATGGGTTAACAACCCCTCCAAAGTTTAGCTCCCAAATCCTCTTGTTGCTTCCTTTATTTGCTCACACTTCAGTTCATTTACCATAAGGCTGTGCAATGTTCCCCATTACCTTATTGGACAGCTCATGTTTTATTTTTCTTCATCTGTTAGATTTCAACCAGAGTGTGATCCATTACATTAAAATTGTATTTAAATATGACGATATCCTGTGTGTGTTTGGCATTCCAGACTACATTTCTTTCGAAACCTTCATGACTACAGAATCTTGGTCTGTGGAGGAGATGGCACTGTTGGTTGGATTCTAGATGCCATTGGTAACTTTGCTCTATTCACGCTTATCCAAACAGTCTATGCACAGTATTTGAAAGGTTGATCAATGTTTTTGTTGGTGTGTGCACATGCTCACTTGCGCATGTTTTCAGACAGAGCAGATCTGCCAGTACGTCCTCCAGTGGCTGTCCTTCCTCTGGGTACAGGGAACGATCTGGCCCGCTGTCTTCGCTGGGGAGGAGGTGAAGACATCATTGTCATTGTTGTTACCCAAACTATAATCAGTGATATGAGGAGAGAAGTACATTTTTTCCCCATTGGGAAAATGTGTCCAAACCTTTGACTGGTACTGTATATTATCTTGATGTGTGTCTAATAATTTGTTTTGTCATCTCTGTTTTGTTTATCCTCTATGTTCCAGGATACGATGGCTCTGACCTCAGGGAGATCCTGAAAGAGATTGAGGGGAGCTTGTTGGTGCACATGGACCGCTGGAGTGTGCAGGTGATACCAGACAACCTCCAGGATGTAGGAGATCTTGTGCCCTTTGAGATCATCAACAATTACTTCTCCATTGGAGTGGTGAGGCATGACGTCAGAGATTTGATAAAGAACAAAGTTTATCATACCTTCCTTATTTAATTGGGATTTCGCTAAAAGGACAAGACTAATAATACATTAATACGAGAGGACTTAACTGAACATGGTTGTAGTAAATTAAAATAAATATTTGACAGTAACTGTGTGCTGTGGGATGAATGACTGCTCATATGTTAAAGCCCAATAACTAATCCTTTGTATGTTAAACATGTAATGTTGACTGTTGGCAGGATGCCTCCATTGCACATCGCTTCCATTCAATGAGGGAAAAGCACCCCCAGAAGTTTAAGAGCAGGTGAGGCCAAATAATAAACAGGAAGTCACTGGCCAGAGTTAGTGGTCTCAGATTATGCATGTTTCATATCTTGCTGTAGAACTTAATGAGTGTTTGTTGTACAGTGACACTTAATGAGAGTTTATTTAATGAGTAATCGGAATGCCTTTTGTTTCACATGTTTCTGGTAGGGTAAAGAATAAACTGCGGTATTTTGAGTTTGCCACATCGGAAACCATCTCTGCATCTTGCAAGAAGCTTAAGGATTGTCTGACTATTGAGGTAAAAACGACTGTCCTGCATTTCAAATATTAGGTTATGTGGTTGTTTCTGTAAAAAAAGAAAAATAATAACATTTTACCTCTGCTACTACTTTCTCTCCGCCTGACTCCCAGTGTTCTGGGATACTCCTGGACCTGAGCAGTCTGTCTTTAGAGGGCATAGCTGTGGTCAACATACCCAGCATGCATGGTGGCTCAAACCTGTGGGGTGAGCCCAAAAAGGCAGACAGGCAGAATGTATCTGAGGAGAAACATTATGAGGTCATCACTGACCCGGAGGCTTTGAAAATTAGTTCACAGGGTGAGACTAGCTTGTTTGCATTCCCATTAAAAAAAATTAAAAGGAACATATGTTTTACTAGAAATAAAAATAAATGTCAACTTCCTGATTGTTATTTTCCATACTAGACTTTAGTGACAGGCGTTTGGAGGTTGTGGGGTTGGAGGGGGCAATGGAGATGGGCCAGATCTACACAGGACTGAAGAGTGCTGGGCGCAGACTGGCCCAAGCCTCCCAGATAACTATAAAGTAAGATCTGTAACACACACACACACTTTCATGTCAAATTCCAAGCATGGCCAATGCACCATCAAATGTTTCTCCTATTGTTTCTATAAATAGAACACATAAAGCTTTGCCCATGCAGATTGATGGTGAACCCTGGATGCAGCCCCCATGCACTGTGAGTGCACATGCACACCTGCACACACAAAACATTAAACCTAAATGTAGTTCCTACAATATACTACAAGGCTCCACATATACATTTTAATTCTAAATAGAGTGAAAGTCAATTATGGCGTCAATAACTCTGTCAACAACTAATCTTGTAATCCGATCTATCGGTTGTCATTTACGATTTTGATTTTGTTGCCAGTGAATGCTTTGTATCTCTGCCCTACTTTCCTCAGATCCACATCTCTCACAAGAACCAAGCAAACATGCTGATGGCCGCGCCTGCTAAGTCATCAAGCTTCTTCCACCTTAAGTAGACCGAGGTGTCACAACGTTTATACCAGGCATAGTAGCATCTACTCAACCTGGTCAAGGTCTACAGTGCACATGGAGGAAGTGAATCTTACAACTTACAGATGTTGACCAATTCATTGGAGGGTTAGGGTTACAAGCACAATAAAACATTTATTTATTTGTAATAGTGAGATCCCAAACGGGTTCAAGGGGAGCTTGATAAATAGGTAGTACTAATGAATTAGGTCCAACTCTTAAAGTTAGTGATGGTATTTAGGGTACTAATGTTCACTCCGTTTATTTAATAATTCCATAGTATTTGATAATTTGTCTAACTAATATTTTCATCCCTTTGTTATTTTGTTTTCTTTCTATCTTGGAAAACTATTTTTGAGTTTGATCAATTATAGGCAAATGTTTTTGTACTGTATCAGTTATGATTAACACTGTGAGACAGTCATCTTTGTGTGATTTTAGTAGGCTATATATGTATAGTAAGTATAGTATATACTTTTACTGTGGTGAATCTATAAGTTCATATGACTTCTAAAGCACGTTTTATTCCACAGTTGTTAAGACAGCTGGCAGCATTGCGTGACCTTCAGAGGCTCACTTAACAACTTGTCACTAAACCACTCCTTCGTTTTGGCACCCAGCTATCTTTCCGCTAACAATATCAAAACAATGTATGATTGTTAGATATATATATATAATATCAAGATATTGATATATGACTGATATGATTTTATAATCTCATTTGATAGTTAATAAAAATGTACAGAAGTGTACAGCTTTTGAGTAAGTGTTGTTTGCTGTTAAGGGAGTATTGTTTTTATGTGTACAGTAACTATATCTGTTGCAGCAGATATTGATAGTACCAATCGCAATGCCAGCTCTATGAGGGGAAATAGGTTTATGTGACTGAATGTGGTTTTGTAAAGGTGACGGGGTGACTGACCAAACTCTCCAACTCGTGTTGTGTCCTCTTTAGAATGTTTGTTCATGTTTGGTTCGTGAGTCTCCTTAAAGCATGGAGCTCAGTCACAGATCTCGTTACGACCAGGGAGTAGCTATGGCTCCTTGACCACAACTCTCTATGATGTGTACATTGTGAAGGAATAACATTTTAACTGGGATCATCGTGTGATAATTTGTGGTAGACCTGCAGTCCAAATAGGCCAGACAGTAATGTAATGAGTAATACTGTAGTAATACTGCAGAAGAAAAACACCCTCTTTGATGCCTATGTATTATCATCAACCCTATAATCTCCTTGTTTGTCCCCCTAGTATGCTTTCCTGTGGTGGTGTATGTGGTAGACATTTTTTTGAAAGCTGATGGTACTGTGCCTCGCTTTGTGGAAACATGTGGTTAGTATTTAGCAACCGCACCTATACATTCTGCCTTTCTTATTCTGCCATTTTTTTTAGCAGTTTCTCCAAAATAATTCCACTCATCCACCCCCAAGCCATGTCTCTTTCCAACCCCCTCCCTCTTCTTCCATGTGTGTGACATGGCCCCTAGTAGTGTCTAGAGGTGGGGAATTGCCTTTGTAACTCAAGCTTGCCATCTCATATGCCCACTCATGCCACAGACATACAAATATGGGCTCTTGGTGCCTCTACCCAGACATACAGGCCAGCATTAGCTATGCCAGCTGAAATCTGCTACTGGCTACATTTGATCACATGGAACAAATGTTCTAACAGCTACTGGGCAGACTAGATGAGTATGACCAAGACTATAGCTTGCCCAGAATAGAGCAGCCAGAGTAGTACTACATATGAACATATATAACACAAATGCACTAATGTGAGAGGTGAGAAGTACTACAGAATTACAGTTATCCTGGTGAAGTACAAATGAAATTAAAATGTACTGACTTGGACTGATTTAACAAGGTCAAGGTAAAACATGTAATGGCCATTATAGTTTCTATTGAGTGTTTTAGTCAGTATCGTTTTGTAATTTGACTAACTTGATTAGTGCTTTGAATGTGTATACTGTAGTGTGTAGATTTGACATTGTATTTTACTATAGGCTATAGGCCTTATCTGTATATCTGCTGATCATCAAGCAATAAAACGTCATTCTAACCCGTCATGCATTGAAACAATCTTGTTCAAATGTTTAACTAGGTAGCGTAATGTGACAGATTGTGGTTACATCTTAATTATTATTGCATGTGATTGTAGGCCTATATATAGGGTCTACGGATATTAATGTCTCCGTTTACATGTAAAGTCTAAAGTTGTTTTCAAACTTTTAGAAGACTAGAATTATTAAGTAGGTTACGGTATTGTATTTGTAATTTAAAAAATCTATAATGCGATGTGGGCTATGAGAAGTGAGAAAAGCAAGACAATGAAGAGAGGGGAGTATTCCGTTTTAACGAACCTCACACTCAACAATACACTTTTCTTCCGTAATCTATTTTTAGACATTCAACGTCTCTTTCTTTTGGATGTCCCCAGCATCGACGAATGTGACCTACGGCTACGTCACATGCAGGGATTCCACATACGTCAATGGGTAACCTTGATTTACGTCATCGGAGAGAGTGGCAGCCGTTGTTCTGCTCGAGACAAGCATCTCTCATTCTATCGAATGCTAAAGAGTATGGAACAAGGGGGAAGTTAATACGCCAGGGAAACGAGCATCATATTGCAAAGCAGTAAAGGAGACCCGTTTTCTTTTTTAGAAAGACGTATGTTGAATATTTCTGTAATCTCTGCCATTTACTTAGAAATAAAGATTTATAAAAGTGGAAACGACCAGATACATCCGTCGACTAATGTGGACATTTTGGGAAGTGCGAAGCAAAGTCTGATCAACATTGCACATTGAGGTTGATGTAGCGCAAAAAGGTATGTTGTTTGTGTGCGTCTTAACTTAAAATTAACAAGAGGAAAAGATGACTATGTAAATTGGGTTAAGAGCCCTAGCGTTTTTGAACTATACACTATTGAATTCGTCTTTGTGACTTTTGATGATAGTGATATGCATAATGACCTAACTGACATTTTACTGAATATGTTGTTCATGTAGACTATAGGCCTCTAAGACCACATTGATCCTTATTTTTTGCCAGAAGGGCTTTCTATTGTAAAAGATTTGATTAAGTCATTATATGTGCAGAAATCACCTTGAGTGAAAAGCAGCATGAAGAGTTTGGCTACTTCCCGTTGCCTTCCTTCCTGTCACCTAAGCAGGTGGTGCCAGTTCCTTCCTGTCACCTAAGCAGTGCCAGGTAGCAGGTGGGAATGCCACTATTATGTCAACCTCTGGCTCGATGATTTATGTGTCTTTATCTATCAATAGCAAGGCAGTGGGGCCTTCAAGCATCCAGAGTCGTTTACATTTGGTGTTAATATTTAAAATGTACCTGTTGGACAATGCATTAGTGTCAGGGTACATACTGTGCCATTTTCATGCATTGCACGTATTATTAAATCAACTCCTAGGCTTCTAAATGGTGGTTTATGATTTACTTTAAAGTGCACATGAGTATCGCTCCCTAGATTAGGGAAAGGATACATATCTTGGTCAGTAGTATTAAATTATCCATCATTAAGCCATGAAGAGAAGAGTTGTGGAATTTAGTGATTAAAATGACAGAACTGCAGAGACAGTAACTTAGAGACTGTAAGCGCTTGGCATCATCAGATCTGAGGGAAGGGAAAACAAGGTATTTCATCCTCTCCCTACAACCTATAATCTGTGTGTGTGAATGTTTGTGCTTGGAGAGAGGCCTGGGGTCTATTTCTAACTGCATCAGCTTCATCATTCCTGTCACTACTGCTCAAGGTGTGAATCTATAGGATAAGAAAAAACACACCACACCACAGAGATGACGGTCATGGTGTGGGGTTGAGGGATAAGATATGCAACTTACAGTTCATTGGAAACTGTTTACCTTACTGGTATGGCTGCAGACTATTATATTGAGTCTTTTATTTCCAATATGAGCAGCATCTGATGAATCCTTGTGGAACCGTCTCATTCAAAACCAAGTACCGCTGGTTAATGGATAAAATGCAAATTCCTTAATAGTTTTGCCTTAAAAAATTATGACATTTTTTTACAGAAATAGTTTCAAAGAACAGAGTATAAATTAGAAAAAATAATTGAGTAAATATGACAGTGTTTGTATTTGATAATCATTAGAGTACAGTAGACCTAATAACCTAAGTGTGTGCCTACTGAGGCAGCAGCTGATGTGTCTTTCTTTCTTTCTGGCATGGACAGCTAATTACAAACAGTGCAGGACCATGGCCCCTCCTGTATGAGTTTACCTCTGCTGGCATGACTGTAATCTCAAAGCTTTACTTCACACCAATGACAGAGGGAGGTATCTCACTGCTGCTTGTCTGCCGTAGGGAGAATGACTTGAGACCAGTTGGGTCTCTCAATAACAACTCACATAACTCCACACAGGGAACCCTATTTATTCTTAACTCAGCTGTTTGCTCTGTAGATCCTTTCAACTCCCCACGGCTCTTTAAAGTGAAATTACACATCACATGCAGCATGCCTGAAGACCCCCCGAGACAGTGCGAGTGGCAATTAGTGTCCCTTGGTTTTTCTTGCTTTAGTGAGGAAGTAATTACGTAAGTGGTGTGTGCTTATGATGAGTGCTACACTCATTTCAGTGCTGACAGAAGCAGGGTGGCAGGTGGGCCTCACACACACATAGAGGGGAACCTCTGGACGGTCATGATGCTTCTCACACGTGTCTGGTCTTCACATAGCATGTGTATCAAAGTATCAAACCAGAGCGGAAGGATAGCTCCCATGCAGTCATAGTGATTGTGGTTAGATATAGATCTGTAACATTGCCTTTAATACTCATATTTTCTCTAAGAAAATAATCAGGTTTGTTTTGCTGTGTCCAGCTATCTTCAGGTTGTTTATAATGTTGTTCCACTCTGGTTTCTAAGATATGCTTTGAAAATGCTTTAAGTACAGATCAGATATTGTGTTTTGGGTTTGGGTTGGTACAGAATGAACAATGCATCTGATCCTTGAACAAGAAACCAAAGGCATATCCTTAGTTCAATTAAACATGAACATGAAAGTCCTAGTAACTCAATAACTTATAGACCTAAATAGAGACAACTGTCGTCAGCCATTGCTTTTTACTCATGAATAATAATAACTCTGAACCAAACTGACCTAAATTGTTACAACAGGTTCAGTAAAAGATTTATAAGAGGAAATGCATACTTTTTTCCCCTAGTCTTCTTTTGACCACATGTTCTGCAAATTTAGGTGCAAATGTGCTAACCTACAATTCAGTGAAACCTTTATAAAATAGCACATGGCCTACATAATGCTATAATGCGATGCATGCCACAAAGCTGTGGATAATGTCTTCCCTCTACTGTATGACATATTCGATGCCTAATCAAATTATACAGTAGTTTATCAGATGGCAGTTCAGTTACTGGTGACAAATCCTAAGCCTTTTGTTTGTTATCTCACAGTCAAATATGTTCGAGATTGATACTATTATTGACACATCTTTTAGAAATAAAATATCATCATCCGCCGTTTATTTTTAGTCAATTCCAAGCAGTAATAGCCCCACGCGTGTAAAGTTGTCATTCTGGTCTAAATTTAGATCAGACACTTCGCCGGCGCTTGCGTCAATGGAATCCCGTGCGTGCGTCAGACGCGAGGACGTCTGTGTCGGTCTTTAACCGGAAAATCCTCCGCCCATTTAGCCTTTTATGGGTATAGACACACCTTTTTGGGGGCCACCTGACGTAACGGCAAAATAAAAGTGACTGTATATACTGTGGTGTATCTCAAGCCTAGAGATTTCATTCAGTGAACAGTAGACAGAACAGAGACCGTTGAATAAGCTTGATGCGTGTCTTTTTGTGGGAATAAATGAAACTACAGCTCAGTTTGGATTTTAAAGGATCTGTAAAGCAGGTTAGTAATGATTTTTCATAGCTTTGCATGTACGTTATTTCATTGATTATTATTCGGACACTCTTTCGGGTGTAGTCATTTAGCACTTTTAAATTGTAGGCTATAATAATGCGGTATTGTAAAGCATATAAACAACTTGTTTCAATGATTGTGACAGTTGTTGACAAATTTGGTTACGGTGTGCTCAGTTCCACACGTAGATTCACTTATCGTGCGTAACTTGTAACTTGTCGTCTGTATCTTTACATCGTTCAGAGAATGGTCATGAGATGCAGGCAGGTGGTGAAACAAGCGATTGTGTGCCTGTGCACGGCAGGCGGTGTCGGTGTCCGATGTCTCACTGTTGGGTCCACCTTGTCCTCAGCTTATCAGTTGTGCACATATCCTTGGCGCGTTCGTTTACCAGTTCAGAGGTTAAGTCCTGACTTTTGAATGTTAGCACCTTTTCATAGGTCAAGGATGTTTCTTACTTTACTTAGGTAACAGGTGTATCTGCCAAGGGTGTCACTCTCTCATCTTAATAAGCTAGCTTTATTAGAAAACGCCAGCCTTTAGAATATAATTCATGATGCAAAAAGAAAAATATATAATGTAAAACATTTAAATGTACCGGCATATCTCATATTTATAAATACACTTTTGCCTAATTTGATGTTGTGGACAAGAAACACATAAAATGTTCAAAGTTTTCACTGTACAAAGGCCCACGTTTAGTATGAAGTCTTGTTCTTATTCTTGTGGCAGACATACTTCCCCCAACTCCCTCCAACACCAAACTCTTGTTACAAACTATGTTTGCAGCTATATATGTAAAACAGCCCTGCTGAGTGCTGACACACCCCCGCCACACACACACACTCACCCTCACACACACACTCACACACTCACACACATACATGCAAGGGGCCCTGTCGCCTTGCTCACTTCTACTGGCATCAAGCCTAACATGAAATATAATCTCCTGAACTCCGTAATACTGTCAGTCCTTGAGAAGGAGGGTTGCCCTGTTTATAACCGAAGGGGTTTTCAAAGAATTAAGACCAGTAATGTAGTAGTTAGCTTTCCAGGCTTTCTGGGAATCACAAAGGGGTACCAAGAGACATAGTTAGTCTCGTGGCGCGTACAGAAGAGGAAATGGGATTGGGATACACTGCTAGAAAGGTGTTAGTAAGGGATCCTTTAGGGTTGTTGCCAAAGTGATTAGTGTGTGTCTGTGTATAGAGTGTGTGTGTTTGTCTGTCGGAGGGGCGGAGAAGGAAAACAAGTGTTATTTTGGCAGCAGGCTTGAGATTATTTATAATGCACAATATGGCTGGCTGAATTTCAGCCCTGATTCCAAGTTTTGCCTGTCTTCTTTCAAGTTGTAAATATGTTGCTGTTGTTGTGAGAAAAATACAATTCTCAACCATTTGTATTTTTTATTTTTACAGCTATGCCCTGTGTACAAACCCAGTATGCAAGCCTGCCCTATGACAACAACTACTTTAGCTCTGAGTTCCTAAACCCTGACCTCAGTGCAAAGCTGGCCATGGACATCAGTGGCCAAAGGGACCAGCTTCCTGCCTCCTTGCCCAGTATCAACACCCTGGTGGGAAGCAGTTACATGGGGGAGTTTGACGCCTATTCCTGCCAGGTAACCACGTCGACCCCTTCCATTGGACCGTCTAGTAATGGTGTTGTAGCTGGGGGCTCCAGCCCTCAAGGACAACACCAAGCCTTCAAGTTGGATGATCTCCAGGTGTATGGCTGCTACCCAGGCAGTTTTGCTCTTAGCTACCTTGAAGAGACGCTGTCCTCCTGTGGTTCTGACTACTATGGCAGCCCTGTCTCTGCAGCTGCCTCTCCTCCCACCCCGGGCTTTCAGAGTCAGCCTACACCTGCATGGGACTCTCCTTTTAGCCCCTACTCCCCTGGCCCAGGGTGCTGGGTGTCTGACAAGACAGCTCTGGCTCAACAGCCCTCCTTCTTCACCTTCACCCCCCCCACGGAGCAGCATTCACCTCTAGGGCAACACCACACCTCCCAGCATTGCGACGAGGACGCCTTTTTCCAGTCGCCCCAGCCGCAAGCCTCTCCCATCCATTATCCCCCGATGTCACTTGAGAACGGCTCCCTGGATAGCCCTGGCCTTCTGGAAGGGCACATGGCTTCTCCCAAGACCTGTAGCCCGGGGACCAACGAGGGCCGCTGTGCTGTGTGTGGAGACAACGCCTCTTGCCAGCACTATGGTGTCCGCACCTGCGAGGGCTGCAAGGGGTTCTTTAAGGTGGGAGCCTGGATAGTCTTAACATCCACTAGCTGTTTATTCAGTTGGAACAATATATTAACCTTTTTAAATAATGTTTTAAAATACAACTTGCATTACAACAACTTCATAGTGCAACATCATGAACATTTTTTTATTCTCCCTTTTTAGCGAACAGTACAGAAAAATGCTAAATATGTGTGCCTCGCCAACAAAGACTGTCCAGTTGATAAGAGGCGGAGAAATCGCTGCCAGTTCTGTCGTTTCCAGAAGTGCCTGGTTGTGGGCATGGTCAAAGAGGGTAAGCCATGCCACACTGATCTCAAGCTTTGATTTACTAATGCATATTATGTCAAACTAAATACATAAGTAACTACAAATGTTTTACACATATTATACAGCAGACAGTGAGAGTTATTTTTAAAGTCTCTTTTCCTCACAGTTGTCCGCACGGACAGCCTCAAAGGTCGCAGAGGTCGCTTGCCCTCTAAACCCAAGACTGTGTCAGAGTCTGCATCCACACCCCCACCCGTCAACATCATCACCTCTCTTGTTCGGGCACATATAGATTCTAATCCAGCTATTGGAAAGCTTGACTACTCTAAGGTGAGGATTCAGTGTCAGATGTACAATAGCATTCGTATGGTGGACTGCTCAGATCAACAGGAACTTGTGCCTAGTATATTAGGATTTATGTGTATAGTTCATCCTATGTTGTAACCTCAGAGTCAGCAGTTGTATTCACCCTTCCCCTCTGCTCTCCTCTCCACCCCCCCCCTCCCCCCACACCAGTACCAGGAAACAGTGGCCAGCCTGTCAGAGAAGGAGGATGCTAGCGATATCCAGCAGTTCTATGACTTGCTGTCAGGCACCATGGATGTGATAAGGAAATGGGCTGAGACCATCCCAGGATTCACAGCTTTCTGCCCCGAGGACCAGGAGCTGCTTCTGGAATCAGCCTTTGTCGAACTCTTCATCCTCCGGCTGGCATACAGGTAGGTCCCTTCAACAGGTTCTCACCTTTTCAAACTAGTTCATGAATAGGTTTTTTTTGTAATCTTTTTTTGTAAAATGTATTTTAATCCGTTTTCTGTGTTTCCTAGGTCAAGTCCAGAGAAGAACAAACTGATCTTCTGTAATGGCGTGGTTCTCCACCGTATGCAATGTGTGCGTGGCTTTGGGGACTGGATCGACTCCATTATGGACTTCTCACAAAGCCTTCATCGTATGAACCTGGACGTATCCTCCTTCTCATGCCTTGCAGCTCTCGTCATCATCACAGGTGAGTCACATACAAACACACACACACTACTAAAATAATAATAATAATCATATTTATAATGCACTTTATATTAGCTAAAATCTCAAAGTGCTACAGGTTAAAAACAAGAAAGGGTGAAAAAATAAACATTTTGACCAAAAAGAAATGTTCTCTCTTGTGTTAAGATCGTCATGGCCTTAAAGAGCCAAAACGGGTCGAGGAATTCCAGAACCGCCTCATTACCTGTCTGAGGGACCATGTTACAGAAAGTGGTTCAGGACAGGGGCGACCTCAGCCCAACTACCTTTCCCGTCTGCTGGGCAAGCTCCCTGAGCTGAGGACCCTCTGCACCCAGGGTCTGCAGCGCATCTTCTATCTGAAACTGGAGGACTTGGTCCCGCCTCCTCCAATTGTGGACAAAATCTTCATGGATACCTTACCTTTCTGAAAGGACAGACAAAAGAAAGATGAGGAAGGATTCATGTGTGATGACTCAGCGTATGTGTATTTTGGGAGGAATCTCAAGTTCATCACCTTTGGTAGTGTTGAATTTGACTGACTGTCGGTTACTCTCACTTCATCTGAAGAAGTGTCACCTCTCTCCCATTGCACTGACTCATTGAAGTGTGACTCTGGTCCAGATCACTTCAAAGTGAAGAGACACTTTCTATTTTCCCACATTTTAGATTTTTTTTTCTGTGGGTGGTTGAAATGTCTATTTTTGGTTTTGTGTTAAGTTCTCATAGGCATTCATAGACATTCATGACAGAATTTTTCTAGTTTCTACTTTTTGTAGGTGTGCATCTGTTGAGTGGCTTTTATTGCTATGCAAAATGTATGGATTGTGTCTTTGCACGCTGCAGGGTATATAAAAGGGACTTTTTATGTGAAATGTTATGTACATACAGATTGGAAAAAAGTAATGCATCTGTAACTGACAGACAAACATCAGACATGAACACACACTTGACACACGTGTGATTTTGTGTGTGCTCTGAACCAATATTCACAGAGGGGGGGGGGATTTATACTGCAAGTATATTTAGGTAACAGCTAGTGTTCAAAGATTGACAGGTGGAGAGATTTACAGAATTTGTAATTTGATTATCTCTCACTAATGTGGAGTCCTATATTTAAAATAAAAAATGCATTTTCGTTACATATCAAAATTGAGCAGGCTTATATAGACAAGATATCCATTTGCAGTCCTGATGGAAGGTCGTGGACCAAAGGACGGTGTTTGCCTGCAATGGGAGGCAATTGTACCGACAGCTTACAAACCTTAAAGCCTTAACTACTCAAAGGGAGGTGCCATAATAACTTGCCACCAAATTTGCATAAAGCATTGTTCTGCTTTATATTCCCTGTTGATGATCATATCATGGACACAAAACAGTCTTTAATTTTTTAAAGTTTATATTAAACCGCCTTGAGCCCTCAAAAATAATAGAGGAAAGTGCCAGTTGAATTTCTCTAAAAGTGCCTTTTAAAAAACGATTGAATCACAGAAGACTGTGATGTATATGCTAAACTAAATGTATATGCAATACATTGTATATGCAAAGTTTTTCCAAAATACCTCACAGACTAAGTTTGTGCAACAATGAGATATTATTTGGGGATTATTACAGGACTTAAAATAGGCAGTAAAGGAAGATTGGCTTACGATAAGTCAAAATATTCATACCTACAGAGGCCTTTGTTAGGAATCCCTAATTAGGAATGGGAATCACCAAGGAATATAAATAAAGTTTATTTTAGACACAAACTTCTCAGACTGAAAGAGATAGAGACAGAATTGGTTATCACAGTAATGTATCCACTCAAACACATGGCTTTCTAACCTAATCTTTGTGTACTGTAAATATAATCCTCTGCTATTGTAAGTGTTGCCTTACACAAGCCCCTGTGGATGAGTGTGCGCAGTTTTATTACATTAAATTTGTATTTGTTTTAACTTCAAGTGATTATTTAAGTAAAACCCCAGTGGAAAGTGTCAAAAACAGAGCAGCTAAGGGTACTCCATCGTTCTAATACAGTTCTAATTGAAATTTATATGTTAGTTCCCTGCTTCCTTTTCTATGTTTGTTTGTGATGAATATGTGTACATGTACAACAGAAGTACTTTATATTTGTGAATTTCATAATGTGGTAAATATGAATATATACATTAAATACGTATATTCAGCAAAAGGGATATTAGTATTTAATATTAAAATTACATTTAAAGGTATATCCTTGTCTGTGTGTTTTGTTAACTATGTTTTAAACTATTGTAATAGTTACTGCTAGTTAAAACTTTACATGAACATTACATGTTTTTCATGTCTCCAATATCTCTAACCACATCTGTGGTTTCTCTGTGCTAGATTTACTTACAGAACTTTTCCTCTTAAATTAGAGTGCGCAATCTACATCTCAAGTTGTTGACCAAATTTAGTTTTCATGACATCATAACAGGAAACTATTATTTCCTTACAGTGAATCTTCTCATGAACTCTCTGTGTAAAATGAAAAATGCTGTGCCATACACGTCAAGTTTTGTTAGCATAGCTTACAAAATAGATACAAGTAGATTAATCAAATCAGAAATGGATGGAACCTCTGGTGTTCTCCGGTAGAGCAACACAAGGGATGTTTAATAAAGCTTGGAGTATGTCTGGTTGGTATGGCACAGCACGTTGGTGGCATTGTAACAGCTTTAGATTTTTATGATGATTTAACACTTGGTTTCCATGTGCTCCACATTGTGTGGACAAATAAAGTTCAGATGATGCAAGCAGTATGTTGGTGACATTATTACTGATTAGTACCACTGTGGTATGGGACATTCAGTTAAGAGGGGATTGGAACTCACACTTTATTACATTTTCGGATATATCGAAGTGTTTTGTCGCACAAGGTGTTAATACCACGATGACTTGTTCCAAAGGCGATCGCATGCTGTGTGCTTCTCCAGCAGACTGGAAAATTGAGCTGTGTTCAGTCAATGCACAGCTGATACCTGATCTTGTCATCTGGATTTTGGCTTTGGCAGTCAGAGTGGAAAAGTATAGGAGATGATATGAAAGCAGACACGCATCACAATTAAAAACGCCAAGAATTATGCCCAGCCCAAAGTCTGAGGGGAGGAGTGGATGGTTTCTTGTGTTACATGCTTCACCGGGCTACAGTACTAGACATCCTCAAGAACAAGCGGACACCAAAACTGGAGAGTAAAGCTCCTCTGTTTCATCATTTCCAGGTTGATGGCTCTTACAGCTGTACAGTCTTAGAAATGTAGTCATCGGCATAAGAGGCATAACATTTAATGTTGTAATGTCACTACATTGTATAATAATAATAATTGTATAATAATTCCATAGAAAATGCCATACAAGGTAAAAAAAAAGTCTGAAAATAGGTTGTTACTATTTTTTGTTGCTCATAGGAGGCTGCCAGGGTTCATGTGATCCACTGACAAGACACATTTCAGGTCAGCAAAAGAATGTTCCTATATTTGTTGCTGCTGTGGCACTCCTCTCCATGTTTGAAGTCACTCGTGACTGAACCGTACCATATGAAACTGCTTTGACTTTTTGACCTCATGCAAAAGGACCTGTCATGCCACCTACCTCTAAAACATGATCTACCTTAACAAGTTGGACACGTTAGACAGCACGTGCACAATAATTTGTGGCACTGTAACGTATGTCACAGATGACTTGTACTACAAGCATACCATTCTGGATTTTTTAACCAATGTCTGTGCATGTGTCCTTCTCCACTCACACACAATTAATGTAGAATATGTGAAATATGTCTATGATCTTCTCCTAAAGGCATTGTGTCTGTACGTATGCAATAACTTGCTTTACATGCTTGTTTTATGTACATTTGATTATTAATACGTATATTAAAACAATAACATGCACACTGTGGTAGACCAGCATTAAAAGGGTTTGAACGTAATATTATCAACTATCATCATACCCCCAATCATGTACACATGCTCACAGGTAGACCTCCAAGAGGAAGTTATCGTACCACACAAACTCATTTCACAAACTGACCAGCTCCACCTTTGTTTAGATTTGGATCAGAGAATTGTCATTGGGGGAGGCAAAGGCACAATACGTTTTGAGATAAAGAGAGAGAAAAACGAGAGAGAAAGAGGGAGTGAGAGGGGTATTAATTACAGGCAAGGATTTTACTGTTATAGGGGAGCCAAAAGACTTGTTTCTGAATATGCTGCACCTGTCATTTGTTGACAGACTGAGCTGTAAATAACTATGTGAAGTTATGTAGTGCTCAAGGGGGGCTCCCCTACATCCCTGTCTCTTGTGGTTCCTCCTCTGCTGTCTTGGCTCTAACTGAAACTACACTCATTCTGCACTTGCAACAAACATGTGGAATACCTTAAACTGACTGAATAAGAGTCTGTTTCTCCCTAATTTAGCATGTGTGTGTGCCCTCACCCCTCTTATACTCCTGAGATCTCACAGAACCAAAATAGCCTGTCATACTTCATTCTTGCCTCACAAAACATTGTTCCCTTTCTCTTAGCTTGACAAAGACTATGTCTGTTTGATTGTCATATGATTGTTCTCTGACAAGTTTACGTGCAACTCCGCCCATATTTTGGTGGTGGGCTGATACTGTTTGCCTGTTTGTGTGTGTATGTGCATTTTATATGTGTGGAAAACCCTCTGGTGAGTGTATATTTAGCCTGGCCATTGTTGGGCACATGGAAACCTCTGTAATCGGATCTCCCTGCTTTGACTAAGAGAGTCCTGTGATAAATTAGTTGGCAGTCATCCTCGTTTATGCCATCCCTGTGCATACAGCACAGCAAATATCCCTTTCTTAAGCTCTAAGGGCCAAGGGGATTATATAAATAAGTGAATAATAAGCCTGCAATATTATCATTGTATCTTCCTCAGTACATCATGTTACAGGACTTGCACGTTCAGCAAAAACTGAAGACCTAGATGGCAGATCTGAATGTAAACTTTTGAGCCAACTCTGCCTGAGGTGACCTATGATCACAAGGGATGGGATTTAAAGTAACTGTTGAGTAATTGCAAAGATGGTGATAATAATTTGGATATCTTTCCTCTTTGGAAAAATAATTTATCTGTGTTGGTGTGCTATTGAAACAGTAAGCAGGACCAAAATGGTCAAGGTCAGCGAGAATATTGCAAAAGCAGAGATATAAGAGAATATCACAGGAGAAGGGTACTTGATTCTGCTTTTCAGAGATTAGTGTGCATTCACCATGTACTTTCTAATTAATTTTGGCACAGATTTTTTAAGTGCAGGCACAATATATAGCTGTAGCAAAACAGCCAGTCACTGGTATCCCCACCATGACAGTGGACCCAGCAGATTTAGAATATTCATAGAGATGATATTACACCCAACCCTCTTCATAAACACACACACACCCACACACAGTGTATTGGAAACTTTTCTCTGCTCACTGGGAGAACATGAGAGTGTTACAATTATAAAACAAGAGTGACAGGATAGCTAGTATTTCACTGGCAGTCCCTGGCTGGCAGCCAGGAAGTTGTTCACAGCCATACCCCCTGACCCCTTCACACTCTCCGTCCCCACCCATCTTAAGACAAGGTCAATGTCAAAGGGAATACATACTGCTAAACACATTGGTGAAACATTTGAGGTAGAGCCCTTTGCTTTATCTCCAAAACACAACCAAAAACCACACAATCAACATATAACCTCCACTATACAAACAATGACAGGCTATAGAAGGCATGAAAGACATGGGAAATTGGTAGGTGCTAGATTGACCTTTCATGCACACATTTAACACTTGAAGACTTGGTTCACAAAATCAGTAATGGAAAGAAAGTACATTTGTCTAGATAATGACATCATGTGAGGACAGACTACAACACATGTCTGAGATGTAAGCATTTGGCAATATGAGATGATGTTACTGAAAGTAACGTGCTGCACTGATACAATGTGAAAAGTATGCTCAGTATGACACGACCTGTTCTTCTCAGCACTTTAAAATGTCCAGAGAATGATGATGTCCTTCACTGGCTGGGATCTATTACAAGTACTGATCATTTACATAATCATCCTTTAGGACAAGAAGAGGCAGGTGACACCCTCTTAGGCATGAACAGGACAGGCATAGAGGTCAACATCCATACCACTCCTGTGTGTGGGATGCCACCTTCTCTATACTGCTGTCATGGGACAGGAAGTACAAAGCTATTTTTACATGAGACCTTCCCATCTCCGTGACTGATCTGCCAGCCAAATCTACCACCATCCCAGACAGTCGAGTATGACCACAGCTCATCGAGGCAGTTGGTTGTGCTCTGAACAACCAGGGGAAAAGCACCATTGTAATGGGTCACAAACCTTCCTGCTTCCAGTATCAGTCCATGTTACAGAGAGCACTGCTGCCAACACATCAATATTTCACCAAGTCAAGGATTCATGGTCCAAGTACCAATTGACTGTTCACCTGTCTGTGTTAGATTCATTGGTCTGTCTAAATCCAGCCCAGTCAGTAGGCTTTGATTTTATCACATGACTTAACAGGTGCTTGAATGTCTTGTTGAATGGCTTCAACAAGTGGCAGTGTGTGTACATGAGTGTCTACGTGTATGTATGTGTGTGAGTGTAAACAGTCCACGTACAGTATATCAAAGCCCATAACTGTAACTCTATTACAAGTTATAAATCATCTTATTGATGAAGTCCAAGATTTACAGTCCACGCAGAAAGACATTAATCATTCTATTTCTCAAAACAATGCCAGCCACTGTACACAATCCTACTCCTGGCAAGAAATCAACCCTCAACAACAGAAGAATCACCCTATTTTTCCTCCCCTTTTGGTCGCTTTCTTGTTCATCATATTTCCCTCTCCCTCTGTAATGGAGACATTTTATGTGTGGGCATGGGAAATCCTGAATCACACATTAAAAGAGAATTCATCTCCATTCAATGGATGCATTTGACAGTTTTTGGTGGGAACTGTTTCCTACTGAGTGAATGGTGAACAAGGGCCGTTGTTCACCAGAACACCCATGGCAGTAGATGACGGCTGTGGAGGAAAGACATGAATAAGATGATTTAAAGGGGTCACTTCCATTCACTATTGTCTAGGACACGAGCTCCCACTTAGTGTTTTGGGACATATCTCAATAATTACCTCAGTCTGAGTTCATCCCGCGGACTGGCTTTGTCAAAGAGAGAAATGGATGATGCCCACGCAAGTAAGAGAGAAAACTTGTATTGTAAAAAAAAGAACAGCACTCAGTAAATTAATAACGCTGACTTCTTCAAAACACTGTCTTGTTTTACAGTGACAGACTGTTCCTGGGATTAAGGGTGGGTGTTCTGTATGCTGCTGCCTCTCATGTCTCTTTTCTGATTCAATTATTTTGTTCTTATCCACAAATTATTTTGTTTTTAAACCGTCCTGCTGTCTCTTAAATGTTCTACACATTTCAGTTTTGACTTATAAGATGTTGGAAGTTATCTTGACACATGAAACTGTAAGGGAGACTGTAACATGTACAGACTATGAGACCAAGCATGATGCATGCTTGCGTCAGCATGATGATCCCTTCAGATTTATGGAGACCTAGAGTCACTTTATGCAAGGACAGCAAAATGCATACAGAACATCATGAGTTTATACTCTGCACTCTAGGACCACAAAGTAAGGCCCCTGATCAAGATTCTGCCTTTCAAATGTTGCAGAAAATTGCTTTAAATGTTTTTATATGAAAGGTCTGAGAAGGTAGCATAGACTTATTTTATATATCAGGTATTAGACTTTGACAAATGACTTTGACGCCTCAGTGAAACACAGCTGCTGCTTCTCATTGCGACATTGTCGCCAAAGCGTAAGTAAGAAGTGATGCAGCATTAGTCCAGCATACCGCATCTTTTGACACCTACCATGAAAGGCAGACTCCAAAACACCTTGCTAAAGACACTGAGGATGCTGTTGTCAACTTATTTATTCATGTTTTGTTAAGACACAATCCATGTAAATATGAGTCCACAAGTACTGTCAACTATTCTAAATTACATAGACATCACACCTTAATAGTGTTTATAGAGTAGGACCGAGTAGAGTAAAGTTCCGCGCCTCCTGGAACTCGACCGTGTGCAAGTCTTTCCCATTTCATACCTTTACCACTGGCTCATGTGTAAATGCAAGACAAAATCTAAAATGTATCTATGATAGTTCACTGTAAGAAACCAATGTACTGGGAGACCATAAAATATATGAACATATCAGTATCTATCAATCCAAAAGCAATGAACAAGAGTAACCCTGACAGTTCATAAAGGAGTAAAACAACAGGTGGCACTGCTAATGAGTGAATCTTAAAAACTAATATGATACTTTGTTTTTTATCTAATATGATCAAAACACAGTATCATATTAGTTTTATATACATAAAAATGGGGTCTCAGGTGTATATGGTTAGGGACTGTGAATGGTTGGTGGCTAACCTCACCAGCTTCCAAACCCTCTTCTTGGCCTCCTTACCCTCTCACACAACCAGTGCGTGACTGTTGATCCTACTCTGTGCACACTGGACAGTCTGTTCATTGGGGAATGCTCACATACTATCTTCACAGACTGTGGGGAGGAGCAGCACGAGGGCAAGGGGGTGGTATCATAAAAATGTTTCCAATATTAGCTTTGCCCTGGGCTTTAAAAATAGAGCTTCATCACATGAAATCAATAATGCCACTTAGAAGTGACAGAGTGTGTGTTGGCAGCGAGGAGCCTCTGTGGATTAGTGCTATCCGTGCTTGGTAATAGCTACACCATTTGAGCAGTAACGCTGCTATGCTGCTGTAGAGCTCTCAGTCATTAGAACAAGCCACAGAGGTGGTTGGAGCACATGATATGAAGGTTGAGGTAATGGTATGTCGTCTGTAGATGTCTAGTATGAAATTACTACTTGATCAAATCATCAACGAGAGATGAAACCTTGAATTGGTACAATAAGTCTATAGACAAAGAGGTAATTATGATAAAATATAGGACACAAGCAAGACATTTAGTGCATTTTAGCACAATCATCTAAATGTCTCTTGCCAATTCTTTCCAGTAACATTTATATATATAGACATACATTGCTATGAGTTTGGCTAGTACTTTGCTTGGCTTTAACATGAGACAGTCAGTCTATCTTTCTCAGAACCGTCACTACAAATCTTCTTCTGCAATGCTCAGACAAGGACCAATATAGATCCAAGGGAGAGAGGGAGCCCAATGGATTGGATATCCTGTCCACATGAGGGACAGGATGTCCCTGAGGTGAACTGTGGCTTAATCATGGGACACGTACATGAAGAACCACGACCACTATGACTTTTATCCACAGACGGATGTCGGCTTGTGAACAGACCAGCTGCCTATCCATAGAGCTACCCTTACCATCCCATCCAGCACCTTGGATCTAAACCACCAAACCACAAAGGGTTTTGCCTTTCACTAAACTGTTACCAGTTCACTCCTTTGTCCAATTTTAAATGTCAGTTTGGTTATGACTAAACAGCAAACAATCTGATCAATACTTTTTACCTTTCAACACACTCAATCTAAATAATTATTCGTGAGCCAGAGGGTTCATAGTGTCCATAATAAGCAAAGATTGAACATCATGAGTTAGGCTAGTAGCACTTTGGTTTCATCCTATGATAAATCATACCTCATGCAACATTGCCATCTCCTGGAGGTTTGGTAACACTAGTAAATAAACCTTAGAGATTGATAAACTCCATCATATCAACACACACACAATTTACAGTTTATGCGGGACGCAACATATGAATATTTTAATAATCAATGTTGAGGCTGCAACACCGAGTGTACGTTTAATGAACATTTCCGTCACAAGAACGCAACGTTAGGCGTACTGTTAACATTACGGTAATCTTTTAGGCCAATGACATTCGGCGTTAGACGAGCTGCAGGTTAGGCTACTTCTTTCATTTACGTTCTCTCGACACCACCATGGCGCTGTGCAAGAGAGGGGTCCAGTGCTGTCTAACACTCTGTAAATACCCATTTCACGGGTTTTTGCCTTCGGCGTTATCCACCCCACGTTTAACCTACTCAAGAATAAGGTAGTTGGAAATTGTATTGGTTGAAAATATAAATATGATCAAATAAAATATGATGACAGTTACAGTAGCTAGCTTTTGCTAGCATAACCCGATAGCCACACACTGGCCGTTTGTTTCAGTGTCATCAAATGTATCATTTCTACACCTCAAAACTAACATTAGGCCGCTCAAATTTCTATAAGCAGAAGGAATTGTACTACAAAGCTATTATTAGGCAATGTGGCCTGTCGTGTTCGTGATGTCAGACACCTTGCCCGGCAAGTTAGAGCTATAATGTTCCACAACCCATCAAAATGTTATGTTAGGTTGGGATATTAAGACAAATGTAATTCCTCTTTCATGTTATTTATAATTATTTTCTACAAACCTTTTTCTGCTGTTCAATTTCATTTTAACCATTGTATGCTATTAACACACAATGATTTTATTCTGGACTCAAGTGGACTCTAACAAAAAAAATCGAAATGTTTGGTCTTTACAGTGTATTATCCTGCAGGCATTACTCATTGTCCCAAGGCAGACTTGGTATACTCCAGAAAGCCAATGAGAAATATGAGCGTTTTCTTCAGCACCGGTTCCCTCAACTCTACATCCTCTATCACACCTTTGTAAAAGGTATAACATTATCTATTTATATCACAAACCCAAAAAACGACAGTTCAGTGTTTTCATACTGCTATTAATGTTTTCTTGTGCAACAGTTACTATTCAGTGTCTAATCTATATTTTTCTGGAATTGGTGCATGCTGCACTGGTGTATGTATCCTGCAGGGTTTCGTCTACTGCTCCAAGATATGAGGGAGACTAGGAGGATACAGATGAAGATACTCAGCAAAGATACCCCTTTGAGGCAGTTGCCCTATCGTGAGATGGAAACCTTTATAATGGTCAGTTAGTAACACTGAGCCACCAATTTGACTAATTGTTTGCGACTGCAGATAACTGACACCAGTGTAGGCTCTGTTTACCAGCCCAACAGATGGAACTAACATTTGTAATCTTCACACTTTCTCTCACCCTCTCTCTTTGTTTCCTCAGTTTCGCAAAGACATTCTTAAGGCTATTCCCCTGGTGTTGATATCTATCCCCCCTTTTGCCATTGTTGTGGTTTTTGCTCTTATGTGAGTTTAGCAACCTAAGGGTGCTTTATCACCAGAAATATTTTTACAATTCTGCATATCACAGATGTTTCCATTAATCCACCATTTGTAACCCCACCACTTTGTTCTTCTCTCTGGCAGGTACCTCTTCCCTCGCCAGCTTCTGATTCGTCACTTGTGGACACCGCAGCAGCAGAGGGATTTCGAGAGGCTCTACCATGAGCAGCGGTGTCGACATCACGGGGAGATCCTGAAAGGCTTGGCCTGGATTATACCTCAGGTCAAACAATGGAGACTCCGCAGTCACCTCCTGAATCTCTGCAGCAAGGTACCTTCCCTCTGTGTATGCATGGGGTGTGTATGCATGGGGTGTGTATCATCGGGCTGTATTAAAACCTTGTCTCAAGTAAGCAGAGTTGGAGAACTTTCAAGGTACAAAACATCTAACATGGTATTATTCATTTGTGAGGTTGTTGTTAAGAGAAAGCAGTTTAGCTGTCCTGCATGGTCCACGAAGAGTGTATCTGAAATAAGAGGGCTGACTGGAATTTGTTTTGGCAGGTGCAGAGTGGTGCCCATCCCAGCGTGAAAGACATCAACGCAGTCCGTAGCGTGTTCTGTGGACATCCTCTTGGGATAACAGCCATGGACTCAGGTCACATGGTAAGATGAGAGAGAAGCTCAGCATGAATGATGGAATGTGCAAAATACGACACAAGAAACTAGTCATAACTTTGTGTGTTTGTTTTTCCTCTGGTGTTTCCTTGGTACCCCAGAGGCTGCTGTGCTCCCAGCTCCTCCTGAACCCCTGGCTCCCAGGCTTTATGATCCGTCGTCGTCTGAAAGCCAGAGCCCTTGATGTTTTCTACCTTGACCAGGCTCTAGTCGCCCTGGGCCAGGACCAACTCACTGACGAGGAAATACACCAGGTTAGGACCCCAACACTAATAATACCACACTGTCCACTTTCAAAACTATTACTCTTCTGCTGTGCTGGGAATACTTCAAGTTGTCAGAGAGCATGTTCCTTGAAAATATAGCATATGCATGTTGTGCTATAAGTCATGTCAAGTCTGTGACTCAAACAGCATACTTTTATTACTACTCTTTAGAAGTTTCTGCAGCTGCTCTTAGATGCAAGTGTAGTTGGTATGTGTGAAATGTGACTTGTGAACTGCTACAGTACAGGATATTGGTCTGCCATTGGACCATTCTCTGTGTGGCTGCTGCTTCTTCTACTGTGCAGAGGAGTTTGCGTTAGAATAGCCCAAAATAGAAAATGGACTTTGCTCGTCTTGCCCATTTGCAGGCCTGTTACCTGAGGGGGCTCAATCCAAGCCCCCTTAGCCCCAGCCAGTGTCGAGAGTGGCTCCTGCAGTGGCTTCAGCTGTCCACCCCACTCAAAGGTCTGACATTGTTTTCCCCCTTTGGATTTCTCCCATTTAAATGTAGTTCATATTTACAGTCAACACATTACGCTCTATATATATCTTGGCATTATTAATTTTTTATAGTCCACCTGTTTTGAACATGTTTATTTATATGGAATGATAGTATAATGCTGAACAATAGCTACATAATTACAGTTTTGTGGCACTAGGCCATTATGCATGCCACTATTCTGTAATGCTCTGTCCTCATCTTCATAACCGGTTAAAACAGTATTTGAAGATACTGTTGAGACGTTAAGTTATTAACATATTAAGTGAAGTACACCTCAGCTATCTGCAAATACGTACAATTATATTGAGCAGTGTGGTACACCCAGGTTTGTTTGTCTCATTTGGCTTGTATGTGCTTATTTACATGTTAGAATCTGAGGCGTCTCTACTGCTGCACAACATGGTTCTTCTCTCAGTGAACTACCCTGAACCCTGACCAGAGGTGGAAAACACACAGCTACAAGACTATTTATTATAAACAAATGTGCTCATAGGCTTCAATGCCTGGTGGACCAGAGATCCAGTCATCTCATTTGGGCAAGAGGAGGAAAATGCGTGTGTGTGATAAGTAACACTGGACAATGGTTAACATAGAGAATGATTCCATGCATTTAATGCTTTGACTTACCCTTGGGTTATGCCTCAATCCAATTGTCTTCAATCCTGGTCCTCAAGGCCCACTGTCCCATATGTTTTACATGTTTACCTGCTCCAAGACACCTGATTCAAATGAATGGTCACTATCAAGCTCTGCAAAAGCCTGACGAAGACCATTCATTTAAATAAGGTGTTTTACCAGTTTTCAAGACAACTGTCTTAATCCATTCCACTGTGCATGTGAATCCAGGGGGAAAGCATGCATGAAAACACCTCACTAAATTACATTATCAAAGAAACGTGCACATACAGCGAACAGTAACTTGCAGAGTTATGTCGCTTGCAGGTGTTAACAATATTGAAAATAAATTACGCCTACACACAGATTACTTTGTAAGTGTCACTTCTATTGTATGAAAAAGTCCTACATTTTTGGGTGAAAGTCGGTTCCCAGATGTGCCAATGCAACTGTACCATCACTACCTTTCTCTTACAAAACAATTGTCTGAATAATGTTTGTAGTTGAGTTAAAGTCATTTTCTTTACTGTGATATTGGATATTTCATATGCACTGACATGTTAAGTCAACAGATGTTTTATCTAGCCAATTATTTGACCATGTTTTATGTTGTTTCATGTTAAATGAGGGCCACATCTCACTCTGGTCTGTGTTGTAATCACTCAGGTTATTTTGTCAAAAGAAAAAGTAAAAATTGAGTTTTAATGAGTTGACTTATTTTGTTTTCATTTAGAATATGGTTGTATTTATGTTTCATATATTTTCGAAATCTTGCAGAACCTTTTTGCAATTCAAATTGTAAGTCACTTTTTGTTTTACTATGGTCAGTTAAATAAGGGCAAATCTATTAGTGCTAAATGTGCAATGGATGTTAATCTCCATACATAACCCTTGCAATAAAATCTGACTTTGGTCAAAATAAAGCGTCATCTCCCAGCGAGAGACGGTACTGAAGCTTTACTAGTGTCAACCAACAGCCCTAAGAATCGCTTCCCTGTCCTCCTTTCATTACAACTGGTAACCCGGTTGCAATGGAATTCGCCTTGTTCACAGGCTGAAGTTCCTGTTTCGGTGGTAACTTGTCAGGCGAGAACAACGAATTATGAAAAGAAAGAAGGGCGTTTGAAGCATAGCCTATAAATTGTGTCGCATTTGAATTGGAAGTAAGTCATGTATTTTTCATCTGTTCATAGTTAATGAACTATGAACTACGTTAATCAGTTAGGACAGGTCAAGTAAATGAAAACTATGTAGGCTACATTTAAATTGTTTCTGCAGTTGGTCCAGACTAGTAAAGACTAAAGTAGGCCTAGTAGAAATGTGATATAGAAAAAAAAGTGTAGCCTATATAGTTACATTCGCTTAGCTAACCTTAACCCCCGCAGGGTTTATGAAGGCTAACATAGTTAAAAACGACTTTTTCAGTGAAGAAATGAAATATATGGTATTGGCATACCATATATGGCATATGGTTTAATGACGTCAATAACGTTTTTCGTCATTGTGTAGACTGCTGTGATAGGAATGGAGGGTGCGTACACCGTACTCTACCAGGAGTTCCTGCGTCTGCGATCGTTATGTCTGAAACAGGCTGCTCTTCTACAGCAGCTAACAGAGGCGCTGAAGAGACAAGGTCCAGTTCTCAAACTGTAACAGATTGATTAATGGATGTTTAGGTGTTTACAATAAAACAATTAAATCAGATATACTGTATGTTGAATAGTAATAAAAATGCACTGTCTCAAAGACATTTGTCTGGATTTTGGCAGGTGGCTCTGTTCCAGGTGGAGGTCTTGGGGACATGGTGTCAATCCCAGTCCAGTGTACTCAGGAGAAAGCTAAACCAATCCCTGAATTTTCAGAATCTCAACTGGCCCCATGTCACAACCAGCTCCATGGTTTAGGGTCATCTAAAGGTGTGGGCACTATCTCTAATGTTCTTGCAAGGGATATGGAAAGATTACAACTGGATGGGGCCTACCCAGGAATAGAAAAAAAGGCCTTCAAAGCCCCCTTTGTAGACCTGGATCCTCCTGGATGTAATACAGCGACGAGGACTTCTCATTGCTTCAGGGATACAAGACAAATAGATCAACCGTCAAGTGATGATCCAACAAAAATGTTTAAGGTAGGTGTCTCCTCTGACATGTTTTGTTGTTGATTGCACTGGACTGGGGTTCTCTGCCATTCTCCCTTTGCAGCATCTCTGTGCTCCATAATATGCCACCCATTATTGTCATATGACTCTTTGGCTCTCTACCTCTATTTGATAAGAGTCTTGTACTTTTTAAATTACTGCTGCAAACCTTACATTAAATGTACTTCCCATATGTTCTCTGTTCCCCCTATCACCAGACCCCTAAGGTGTGTGGTTCCTACCTGGACAGTGATTTTCTCACTGTGAATGGGGGGATGCTGATGTCAGAACTGGCCCTGCAGTCTCAGGTGTGTGACTTCTGCCAAGCTGTGTTCCCCGGACACACCACCACCAAAGGAGATTTCCTTCGACACCTCCACACACATATCCCTTAGACCGGGGGTAGGCAACCCTGGTCCTAGAGAGCCGCTGTCCTGCATGTTTTAGATGTTTCCCTGCTCCAGCACACCTGGTTCAAATGAATGGGTTGTTATCAAGCTCTGTGGAAGCCGGGTAACGACCATTCATTTGATTGTGATATCTCCTGATTCTACATCTTTTAATCATAGATTCTAGAAAATGATATTCCACTCCTAGTTAAAATGGTAAAATATATTTTTAAGGATTTTTGTTGTTGTTCTTGTTTATGAATGCCTTTTTGAGTGAAAATGTGGATGTACACTAGAGGGCACTACATCCTCATAGCATTATATTATCACAAACATCTTAAATCTAGTACATTATGTGTGATAAGTAAGAAGTGTGACAGTCCTCATGCAGGTACAAAAAGAATGAAATATAAATGCCAGAATGTATTTTTGTATGTTATTCCCTACATTCGATCGTTTTATTGCCCCGTGTGTGTTTATAAAATGTTACACTTGAAAGGGCTAGAGTATGTCTTGCATGTATTGACTATGAACAAATCAACATTGTTATAGTGTAGGTTCCATACAATCAGAGCAGAGATTCTGAAGCACATAGATGCACTCGTTGATCTGCCACTCGTTATATTTAGTCTTATGTTCTCTAGTGCGGGTGGGGTATGTGAGCGGACATGCAGTGAGTCGAGCTGGTGACATCAGAACTCCAGGTGAGTCATGCAGGCATCGTCTGTACAGGATTAACAGTTGGCGCAGAACTGGAAGGAACAAACAAGTCGGCAGAGCGGGGGTGGTGTTGATGGCTGTGATAGTGGGGGGAGAGTGGGAATATGACTGTGCGGACTTGGTGTGTCTATTGATTCTATTTAAATGTTGGCAACCCCTGAATGACGCAAAACTGCCCTGTTGTCATATAGTTTATCAGAAACTTCAAAAACTCTAATTTCTGGTGTCTGCCCACTGAAATGATTCCACTTGAAAAACGGTATTTAAACCACAAAATAACATTTATTGAGTTTTAACAAAATAAATAATCTTTTTTTATATGAGAAACTGAAGATATTGTTTAATGCTGAAAGAAAATAGTAATGATTTATAAACTGACTACCTTCAAATCTAAATGTCAAAATGTATTTTTTTGTATTGGTCCAATTGCTTCATTAATCAGATGCAGTTGCTTTAAATAACTTAATGACTTTACAGTGTGAAATCCTTTAAATCACATGAGTCTGTGGTATGACAAATACTGTATCAAAAATAAAACATTGGAAGATTATTCAACTTCACATTGCCGCAAGGTATTAGACTTAGTTAACAAAAGGAAAGTTTGCTCTCCAACAAATATTATCAAAAGGCTTACTGTTATTAACATGGGTTTATAAACACCCACCCCAGTAAATATTGTTTGAGTGGGTGTTTCTGTAGTGACAGTTGCTGCAGTTTACTTGATACAATTATTTGGGAATATGATGTTCTAGTCTTAACAATTAATCCTCTGTAGTTACCACACAAATCAAATATCTGACACTCAAAAGTGGGCATGTTTCACAGACAAGGTTTATGTCCACTGAAGGTGCAATCTGCATCTGTGAAACATCCTCACATGTTCCTCACAGCCTCATATTTGCCTCAATTGTCTTTACAGGTCAGAATATATTCCTTCTTCAGCAACAACTGTACCGTCAACAGAACAAAAATAGCACCAAAAGTTAGAGTTAATTATTTTGCATCCATTTTCTGAAGGTGTACTGGGAAAGGGATTACGGGGGATTACATTTAAAGAGGAACAGTTGAGATCATCCGCAGAATTGTGTGACAGTGTCTGCCTCCTACAAGTTAACGAGTGTTACTGTGGGCCAGTCCACCCAACAGGATTGGACTGGGTCTTGCTATATACAGAGGTAAATGTGGTGACATGTTACACGGGTGCAACACTGAAGGTCACAATGTTCATAGGCTTAGGTTGTCTGTCCCAGAATTTCTCAAAATTCAGACATACATAGTTTAGGTGATCAGGACTGACCTGGTCCTCGTGAATGTCAGTGGGTAAAGAACAGTGGGGGAACCTGTTCAGTGTGTCACCCTCCAGATTTTGAGTGGAGTTGAAAGGCAGGGTCATAAAGAGCTTCTCAATGAGGGGCTTCACTTCCCCCCCTGGTCCGAGTCATCTTTGGTACTGCCAGGACTGCTACTCCTGCATGCTGCTACTGAGCCTCTTCTTTCTGCCTTGCCTTCGTAGTCTGTGGGAGGAAAGATAAACACCATCAGGCAATGTCCAACTCACTCAACATCATATCCATCAAACCTAAGTGCAATATTCAACTGAGCCACTGTAAATGTGCACATACTGGATTAGTTGCAGCTAGTTCAATCTATCACTTAAATCCAACTGAAATAAAAATACACATTTTATAATGTTGAGTGAGACAAAATGTGATTAGAGACCAGGCTTTATGTCTTTAATACAGTGGTATATTAGATCAGATAGTAGTTCAGAATGTGAAGATACGTTTTTGTTAACATTCAGTGAGACAGAAAGGAGACATAAATCATGAGTGAGTGATATAAACAGATGAGCAAAGCAAGGGAGACCAACATCATACAGAAATGAAACACGTCATTTGAGTTGTTTTCCCCCCTCTTCTTAAGTAAAGGGAAAGAGGTATTAAAAAGCCTGTGCCATTTCCCTGCCCACAGGTTTTATTTTTGTTCTGTCGCTTGGTGAGTCAATGCAACGCCCCTCCAATTACCTCCCACTCCTTCGCCCCCTCTCTCCATCCAACCCGCCCTCCTGCCCACACGCCTAGCACACTCTGACGTAAACTGCTGGTGGGGGAGGAGGGAGGGGGGTTTCCGATTTTTTACGCCCCCACAGCACTTCCTCTGGTACACTCTCTCTCTCTCTCTCTCTCTGTGTAGCTTTTCTTTTTCCCCAGTATCCACCATCCTGTGACAACTCAATGCTACCAATATTAGATTCAGAATCATTAGCATTTGACATTTGATTATAACTCATAACCCAATGAGCAACTTACTTTCTACAAGTGCCATAGTCCCAGTTGTAGCTTTTTTCTATTTGTCACTCATCTCCTTCTCCCTTTCCTTTCCTTTATAGTATGCAGTTTGTCTTTGTCCATGATGCAGAGTCCCTCATGGTGGGAGGTGTCACATCGAGATACTGTGACTCACTTTGGTTAAACAGAAGATACTTGAAGTAGATATCAAGAGGGAAAAGGAAAGCTTCATTTGACCTTTGAACTATCGACAAATGCTGTCAACCCATTCTTCTACAATTTCCTATTTCCTGTTTTACCAGACAGTGGACAGATTATTTGTATAGTGGTTCTTTCCCCCCCCTAGGTTTAGAAAAACCTAGTATTTGTAATTCAAAAAGTCACCTGTGAAATGTTTCCCCTCAGACCCTAGGCTGACCTTGCCAGCCCGGTCATGTGACACCATCATAGCCAATCGCAGCCCTTCATCCATAAGCGTTTGTTGCATGAGATGGCGACTCCAGTTGGCAGGGATGGAGGTGTCGGTGGGGGGGCGGGGGGATGGAGATTGGTTGCACTGTGAGCCTACGTCTATGAGACAGACAGGATTAGGTGTGAATGCCATTTTCAAGCAGTCATCTTTTTGACAAAGCTGACAGTTTGGACACACTGTTTGGTTAATTATATGGTTCTTATTGTCAACGGGGCTCTGTGACATATATAAACACATAAAGAATGTCTGGGGATGAAATATGATTCAAGTAACGCTTGTCAATGTTAAGTACTTTTAATATCTACTGTACGACACTACATGCAGTTTACAATGTTGCTTAAGCGGTCTGGAGACAGTACCTTGTGTTAAACTGTCCAGGCTTTCTCCAGACAAGCTGTCCTCATCAGCCCTCTGAGTCCCGCCTTCTGAGCCCTCCACTCCATGCAGTGATGAAACACACTCAGACACGATCACCTGGATTCATGCATTGCACAATTGGGTGATATTCAAACAAAGTAAGAAATCAATCTGTCACTAACTGTCATTGAATATGTTAATATTGTTGGTATTGATATACTGTTGCTGGAATTAACATATTGCTCTTGCCTGTCTAATCCACTCACATGTCTGAAGTTAAATATGGCATATTGCATGTTGATTCAGGATAATAGTGGCATGCTTGTTTTTGCTAAAGTAATGTCTTAGTAGAAATGTTGTGTGATCCTGGGAACTGATGGGGTTAAACATTATAGAGATGCATCTAATTGAACTTTGGCTGATACCTGTGTCCAGTGCACATCTTGCTTCAGTAATCTATAGAAGAGGCTTAGGGATGTTGAGACCATTTACCTCATGTTTTACTCTTTTTTGCGGCAACAAGCTGCAGTCATCTGCACTTGTCCTGCAATAAAGAATACAATGAATAATACAATGCAGATTCTTTTTATTTTTTGCTTTGGGGTAAATATTTAGCAGACGCTCTTATCCAGAGCGACTTACAGTAAGTACAGGGACATTCCCCCGAGGCAAGTAGGGTGAAGTGCCTTGCCCAAGGACACAACGTAATTTGGCACAAATCCAACTGGCAACCTTCAGATTACAAGCCCGATTCTCTAACCGCTCAGCCAGCTGACTCCCCATAATAATTCCCAATATAAATATGAATACTTTATTACATTTCTAACATTTGACACATCTAATGTTTTGTTGCATGTTATTTAGACATGCAGCTAAGTGTAAGAAGCATTGTGTTGTCTACAACAACAGCATGGAAACACTACACAATCCTGAATTAAGGCTGGAATATAAACAAAAAGGTGAGGCAGTGTGAAGGTCATCATAGGGAGGGAAACCCCTTCACAAAACATGTTAGCTCCCTCACCTGGTATGCTTTAGCGTAGAGGTGTACGCACATTCTCTCGCCACCTGTCTAGCCAATGAAAAGAGCTCCACCCGTCTCAGTAGAAGGGCATTGTCACGAATACAGAACTGGGCAGCAGCTTCATTGATGATCAGCTGTAGACAAAATACATGGATTGGGGAAAATGTTACAAAGGAAGGAGGAAGAATATAGGGAAACGCCTACTGTATGGCTGTAACATCTATAGACAATCACACACAGGTAAGGAAGCTACATGTTTGAAGCACCAGCATTTGAATGGTCGGCCTAACCTCGTGGTGTGTGAGCTGCTTGCCCTCTCTCCTCTTGGAGTCGAAGCGCCCATAAATGAGACTGTACTTGCGGATCTCCTCCTCTTTGGCCACATCCTGGGGTGCCATTTTGAAGATATGACCGACTGTTTTGGCCATCTTCTTGTTCATCCTCAGCAGCGTTTTCACCTCTCCAGGGTCTGACCTGGGCAGGGTCCTCAGGAGCCTCTCCACACTTTCCCCCACGGCCCGAGCTGTTACCACATCCAGCTGGCCCCCAGGCCAGGCTGATAGGACTGGAGTGAGGGAGGAGGAGGCAGGGGGTGTGGAGGGACCTGGGGGACATTGAGGGAGCAGGGGTGGGCTGGGCTGCTCCTCCTCCAAACCTGATGCAGAAGCAGAGGCACTGTTTCCATCCGGCTCAGGACTGAGCCAGTGAGGGTCCATGGGGGACAGCTTGTCCCTGTAATGTGTGTCTGGAGGCAGTGGAGAAGCCTGAGAACAAGGGCTTCTAGGACTCCCACTGTGTAGTGGGGTTAGGCATGCCCTGTCCTCCCTCTCACATGGTGATCCTGGCTGGCCGTTGCTTAGGGACTTCTTGTGCCCTCCTACTGCCACCCCACTTGTGCCTGTCCCCTCCACCTTAAACAGTGGGATGCCACCTAAAGGCACATTAGCTAGTGGCTGGTTGAAGAGGGTGGGGTTAGCTGCCCAGTCCCGGAGGGCCTTTTGTAGTCTGCGCACATGTAGTGGCTTGGTGGCCATGCCTACTAGTGCCATGATCTCCAGAAACTCGTCCTCTGCAGCCTCACAGAGCTGCTGAACATCATCACCGCCCTGCTGGATGAAGGTGTCGTAGTATGCCAGTAAATTGGCCCTCTGCAGAACCCTGTACAGCTGCAACTCCCCCAGTGTGCGTGGCAGAGACATGGCACGGGACTAAAAAGGAATTAGAGGAGGGTGGAAAGCTTTAACAGGCTGTAGTAACAGTATCTGTACTTTGGATAGGCTATCAAAATGTGTGGGGTAGTTCACACATCAAATCCTTGTCAGTAGCCTATTACTATTACAAGAGCAGATTGGTCTCAAATTTGTATTTCTCTTTGTTCCTATTGTCACTATGCACTAAACAACTTCATGTTGTATTGTCACGCATAGGTGCACAACCAGGTCTACAAGTAATCACGTAAAATGTGTTGGTCCGCTAACGAACGTTTTATATAGCCCACTTGTCTGTCAGAAATCAAACGAGTAAAGTAACATCTTGGAACAGATAGTTCCTAAACTCGAACACATTTAGAAATCAACAATAGACTTTACTGGAAATGGCACATGGCCCAGAAACGTTGAAGTTTTATAATAAGGTTTCGGGATCCTTAAAATATTCAAACCATGACAGGAGTATACAAACTTCTCTTACCTCTAGGTCCGATGACTGGATTGTTTGAAGAGATCAACCCCTTATGGCTATTCGTTTCCAACAACCAATCTTGCGCAGGGTTAGCCAGTATATAATGCTTTAACGGCAAAAGACAAAATATTAATATCACGAAAGAGATATTAATAACTTTTTGCTTAATGCTTAAAATGATACACAGACCACGCTACCCTAATTTGCAATAGCATGTAGCTAGCCTGTTATTACGCTACACTATTGGCGAAAGACCACAGCAATATCCAAGTAGGGTAGGCTTACAATTTTGTATTATTGAGTGTCTTACGCGATATCGTTTTCTTTCCCACTTAAAGACTGCTCTTAGTTATCAGCTAATTCCCTGAGCGTATCGTAACTCGTCTGAATTCGTTGGCATAAATCCTCCCCCGGCGCACCGTATTGGTTCCTGGCTGCCGTTTTGCTGGCTGTGTGGGTGCGAGAAAACTGGGGGCGGACTGCAGCACGCCATCTGACCGAAAAAGAGCTTTCCTCTCCCGGTAAAAGAGGCGGTTTTCAAATTAGGGGTGTGGGCGGCGGGGGCTTGAAAGACCGATATTTTGTTAACCCTTCAATTCACCGATTTTATTTATTTGCTTTCAGTGTCAATGTAGCCTAAAGTAGGCAAGCCTATATTTAACATGCCTACATACTAAAGATAACATGGAAAATATTGTGGGATCATTTTCCCCAGTCCGAATTCAATGTAATTTCATGCACAGGCCTATAAAAATGCTGATCACTTGGACATCTGCGTTGGGCAGCAACAAGAGGACAGTTTCCCGATGGTTTGGGTATTCTCCGCATGACGCAGACAAGACAGGGGCAGAGCATTGGGCCTATGGACAGGGGATTCCCCGATGATGCAACAGGCATCATAGCTGCGTGGAATCAGAGAAGGCTATGTAGGCTTTAACATCTTTGTTAAAAGGAGATGTAGGTGTATTTGGATATATTACTATATTACATTTCTTCAAAAATATAGGCAAAATGATCATCACAATGCAAACTTTTTAGACCTCAAAATACTTAAATTGGGTAGGATAGAGTTTATAGAATTTGATTTTAAGTGATGCTTTAGATTGTTATGCGCTGGATAATCCCAACAAGGAGGTTGCACAAAGCGCCATTGTTTTAGGCCCCTCCTTGTGCTCGGGTCGCTGGTGATGGGCGTAGAAGCATGTATCCACACCCTAAACTCCCAAGTTGTCTAATAACAAGAACTAACATTCTGTGGATACGGCCTACGCTTACAGGAGACCCAATAATGGCCTAAACTGTCCCTCGTGGTAGGTCCGGAGTTGACAGTCACGTATTGTGAATAAGGGCGGTCGCGCTTACACCTTCTCATGTGCGCATTACCAAAGGTCTATTTATAGCCTATCAACAATGCTAAACACAATTATGGCTATTGGTCCTAGCTACCCCTGGGCAGAGACGTGTGTGTTGTTCACTGGTTGAGGAGAGGCAGACGACAACATTAAAACTTAAACGTGAAGCGAACCAGCATTATTTAGAATGTAGGCTAGCCTAATCTATCTTGCTAAGAATTTGGAGTAATTTAAATAAAAAATAGGCTAAATAAAAATAACAATGCCTCTCAAACCAACAGGGTAGGCGCACAAATAATGATTCCCAACCCTCAGTTTATCTAACCATTAAGAATATTCATGACCTCGAACCAGCATGGTAGCCGTAACCTAATACCGTATTTTGAGACCCATAATAAATGCATAGCTATAGCTGGCATCATGGATTCGATAGGAATACAGCCTACTGTAATAGGGTTAACAGTGGCAGCGGAAACGAGGTTGTGAGCTGATGCCAGTAGTACTACCCTGGAAGTGAAACATTGTAGCACAAGCTAGCTCGCTCGCTATATGCAACAAGGGCAACGTCTGCTGCGACTGAAAAGTAAACAATATTTGCCTGAGAAGATAACAAATTGTTGACAACGGAAGTAAGTTGGAACAAAAACTGATTTACATAGTCCTTGTTGGATTTAAGTTGTGCCTTGTCTTAAACCTAGGTTGCTAGCTATCCTATTCGATGAGCTTGGCTGCACTGCAATAAGACCTGACTCTCGCACGCCAGCTAGCTAGCTAGCTAGTAGCAAGTTAAAACGTTCGAACTCGAAGGAAATATTTGTCATCGCTTGTCTCCTTTTCATTTTTTACGGAAGCGAAAAGTGAGTTACTTCTGTGCGGTGTCCGTTTGTCCTTATTAGGTTGAGTCAACGCTGGATAGCTAGATTGCTGATGTAGCTATCCACAAACTCCCCTTTTGGCTCGACCAGAACATAATGATTATTTTCAATACGGTCGGAAGAGCAACGATCATATTAGCACGCCAATGTTTACGTTTATATACTGGTTTAATCTATGGTCGTTTACGTTCTCATACGAGAGGATATATGGGCTAATCAGTCAATTTTTTACATAACATTTACAAGGTTCAAGCTCACCAAAGCACATATCTGTTCCTCTCCACTGAATATATTTTGAACGGCATTAGCTCTGCGCTTTGCCCGAGCTAAACACACTAGCTAGCTACATAATCTATACTACAGCAGTGACGTGCTAAGCTTAACAACAAACTGCTCGTGCTACACACTAGTAAGATGTAAGTCGTCTTCTTAACTAGCAGGTTATTTGAAGATTAATTCATTAATTACAAATGCGCAGTGTCACATCGCCTTGTTGTGATGGGCCAAGAAGGATCGCCTTGCTAGTCAAAGCTAACGTACTGTAGTTGGGCTATCTAACGTTCAACAATGCAAATGTAGCATCACGCTGACTAGGCTAGCATTAGCTACCAACCTAGCACCAAGACGTTTTGGCAAACCTTCCCATGCAGTGCGATTCATATAGAATGCTGGCACTTGCTCAAATTGACGCAAATATATTGTTTTGAATTAGCAATATATCGAGTGTTCGCTAGTGCCAGCTATCTAGTTGGCATGTAGTTATCTCCCCGTGTCATGGTATGCTTTGCCTAAGTTGATTAGGAGTTAAGATAGTAAGTCATGTTAAAACTAACTAGCTACATGTCTCTTCACAGGCAAGTTTCAGATGTTGGATGAGGCCAGTGGAATCCAACAAATGTAATGACTGATTATTTGGAACATCTGCCAAGCATTGCATTGGTATTTACTTTATAAGAAATGGAGCCTGCTATTCATGGATGCAGCCATCCTTTTCTGACCTTTCTCCCTTCTGAGGACTTTTGGTGAAGGCTTGAACTGAGAAAATGAATCAAGGGCACCACCTTCAATGAGAGTGGGTAGTCCTAGCTCTTTATTTGAGAAACTGAAAGGAAGATGGATATAGGCGTGGCTGAGGGGGAGATGGAAAGCCTGACAGGAGTTGAAAAACCCCTCCTCTCAGATGTGCCCCTTTCATCTTCCAAGTTCACACCCGATGAGAGGGAAGCTAGGGAGGATGAGGCCGATGTTTTGGATGAGGCTGTTCCTGAGGCAGAATTTACAGACAATCTTGGATCAAACCCTCAGGATACACAGAGCCCTGTCACCTTTGAGGACACTTTTGGGAACATAGACGTTGAGTTAAGTGTGACTCCAGAGGCTCAAGAGGAAGTTGGGATACAGACGGAAACGACAGTGGGACAACAGGAGTTGTGGGGTAGAGAGACAGAGGAGGAAGCGGACGAAGGAAGTCAAAATGAAGCTGGAAAGGAGCAGCACATGAATGGAGAGTCTGAATTAAGGAGGGAGGGAGCCGGGAAGAGAGGCAGACCTCGTAACAGTGGAGGGGGAATAACCACAGAACCTACTAGCCACACTACAGCTTCCGCCACTTCCCCAACCTACCCACCTAAAGGGTCTCTACCGTCTGGCGGTGGTCGGCACAAACAGACCCGGAGACGCAACCACCACCACCACCAGGGCAAAGGCCGCAGGCGAATGGGCACCCAACTGGCCCTGACTTTGAGGGAGCTAATGTCTGAGTCGCTTAGTCCCTGGTGCATCTCCTGCATTCATATGGTGGTGGAGCTTATTGTCACGGTGACGCACCATTGTGGCGTTTGCGTTGAGACCGGAGCGGTGGTGCTCTATGACTTTGGGTCCCAGCTCCTAGCAAAGATGACAGACCTCCCTGGGATAAAGGCAGACGCGGGGCGCACAGTGGATTGGGCAAGAGATATTGTGACAGTCCTAATACATACGAGTTTGAAGTCAATCAGAGGGGCACAACAGGCTTCTGCATCCTACTTTGGGATATTCTGCTCTGTGGTGCTGCTGGGAACCCAGTGGGCCAAAAACACTTTGGTGCGTCTGGGTGGTGAAAGGGGTAGGCGAGTGTGGACTGCCATGCAGGATTCCAGGGTCTGGAAAGGGGTGGTCTCTATGGCAGAGAGAGTCAGTGGCTGGTTCAAGAGGAGAGTAACACAGGTGCCTGAGTCCACACCTGAGTCACCTGGTGGGACTGGGAGGTTTCAGACTGGCCAGGAGCTGGACAGACTGCTGGCCTTAGCTCTTGTACCTGAGGATGAGTTGGACCCTTTTACGGTGCTGGGAGTGGAGGCCCATGCCACTGAAGCAGAGCTGAAGAGGGCCTACAGACAGCTGGCTGTCCAAGTATGTCTTTAGGGAAAATGTTTTTAGCAATAACAACTTAAATACTTGAAATGTGTCTTAATACATGTTACAATATGACATTTGTAAAGAAATCATCACTATACATGTTCCAACTGGAGTCTTTTTCATCACGTGCTTTTTTTGTTGTTGTCTATCCCTCTTTCTCGATCCATCTGTCTCTTTTAGGTTCATCCAGACAAGAACAAGCACCCTCGAGCCGGGGAGGCCTTCAAGGTCTTGAGGGCTGCTTGGGATGTCGTTAGCAACCCAGAAACACGAAGAGAGTATGAGATGTAAGTTTAGACAAACTCAAAGCATAGACATGCCGTACTGAATTGCAAGACGAAATACCTAATTGCCACAATTGCAAAGTCAAGGACGTCACAATAGGTCTGTTACCATACAGGAAGCGGATGGCAGCAACGGAACTCTCAAAGTCGATGAACGAGTTCCTCACCAAACTACAGGACGACTTGAAGGAAGCCATGAACACCATGATGTGCACAAAGTGTGAAGGCAAGCACAGGTAAGTCATTGTTGTGGCAATATATTCTGAATATTAGTTGGCGTACAGCTTCTTTCACTACAACACATACCAATCTGGCATTATATAAATATTGCCGGCCTGTTGTGTACAGGAGGTTCGAGATGGACCGGGAGCCTGCAGAGGCCAGGTTCTGTGCCGAGTGTAATCGTCGCCACAGTGCAGAGGAAGGAGACCTGTGGGCAGAGTCCAGCATGCTAGGCCTACGTATCACATACTTTGCCTGTATGGATGGCAAGGTCTATGACATCACAGGTACCATTAGAAATGTATTGTTTGCACTATGTCACACCATCTTTTTTCTGTGAAAGTTCTCTTACAGGGGCACTAGATTTCAGTTGAGACTTTGCTCTTGGCTTCTAATATCTTACTAATTAGTGTCACCCTCTCCTTCCCTTTCAGAGTGGGCTGGTTGCCAGAGGATAGGAATCTCTCCTGACACACACCGTGTGCCCTACCACATCTCCTTTGGCTCCAAGAACAATGGCAGCTCAACACGCCAACGGTTTGTCCCCAGAGTACAAGGGCATTAAGTGACAGTGAAATGAGCCCATTTGCTTTATTTAGATTATAATGACACTTCAGGGAACACTATGGTCATTTCTGGTCCTAGAAATAGAAAAGAATGTAAATTACAAATGAAATATGAAGCAATAGCTGAGGTCATCCATATTTAGAGTCTCTTTCATAGTTTATATGGAGGCTGTCCTTGGATGGATGCTGCTAACTGAACTCTTCTAGGAACATAAGGTATGCTTCCCATCTCATCATTATTTATTTAACTTCCAGGACGCCCTCAGAGCATCCACCAGGCCCAAGCAACCCTGCTGATTTGCAGGATTTCTTCAACCGAATCTTCCAGGGTGGGCCCCCCCAGTGACTTGTCTGCAAATGGGGGCTTTTTCCCCCCAGGACCGCCCCCCCATCACCCCCCTGGTGCTGGACCTAGTGGACCCTTCACACCACCCCCACCTCAGACTGGCTTCTTCATGCCTGGGGGGCAGAGACCAGAGCCCAGTGAGACCTGGACAGAGGCTGGCAAACCGCCCCGCAGGAGGAAGAAAGTTCGGAAGCCCTTCCAGAGGTGAACCCGGTGGACAAAATGATGAGTCACCATAGCAACACAGGGACACTACAAACAGTTGCCATGTTTGTCTCTTTCGCCTTGACTGTCGGTAGACCCAGACCTGCCCTACATGAGTACAACTCAGGAAGATTCAGGTGGTCAGGACTGCCAAACACAGACAGACAACACAGGGGAGCCAGCCAAAGGAGAAAGGAAAGACTGGACCATGAAGTAGAAGTATTAAGTATTGTAGGGTTAGGAAGTGGCATTTTTGTTGACTGACTAAAATTTCATGTTATCAATATGTTGTTTTGTGCTGTAGCCCCGCCACCGACATCAAGCCTAATGCTATAAGGACAACATCATGCTCTAGGTCTGACTTTCCTGCCAAATTCTGCATTGCATGCATGATTGCATCATTACAGTTCTATCACTTTTTACTTTTAGTTTTTGGCTTTAGTCTCCCTTTCAGCTCTCAGTTTCTGCTGTATGAAATGTGGAGCTGAGGGCTAATTGTGGCCAATTGGAATTAGCCAAATTTATGGATCAAAAGCTCCAAAATAGGGCTGTCACTAAGTACGATTTTTAGTACTGGACTATTCTGTCCATTAATTGAGTTATTTACGAGAAACACTGGAAACACTGGTTTATTTTGAAATATACAGAATTCGAATTTTATAGATATAATGAATCAGTTTTTCTACTCTTATAGACCTAATTTCTAATCTTCTAGACCAAATTACATTGTACACATTGTAATGTTTTTTTTCTCACAATTACATTGTGTAGAATGGGCTTTCATGGACGCTGTGGGGACTTGAAGGTTAGAAAGGAAGTTTTATTTATTTATTAAATAACGCTTTATTTTTTATCAGAGACATTAGATAAATCAACAGAATAGTTAACTACCAAAGTAGTCATTAGTGACAGCTCTACTCCAAGCCTTGGAGAACAGTCTCTTAAGGGCAACTCGACTGCCCATGTGGCTTTAACTCGCACACCCTTCCACTCGTTGCCTTCTTTGATCAATTGATAAATAAGGTTATCATTTGAGCAATTGCTGTTCAGCCATTTATTGCTTTGAATGAACGTTAAAGAAAGTTTCATTGTCTGTAACATTTGTAATTTTTCTTTGAATTTAAGTTTCAATCGAAATCAATCAGCATCTCTGTCAGGCTTTGATATCAGTGCTCCAATGCTGTATGCACAATATGCCTGTCAAAACGTTGAACATTTGACAAACAAGCTCTTTGACATGACATAATAGAAGGAAGTTTTCAAACAGGTATTGGTGAGTGTAAACAACAGTTTTCAATCCTGTAACATTATTGGCTATACGGTATCATAAAGAATTTAGAACTACAGAGGGGTTAATCTGTTGCACCAAACTGCTTGTCTTGCAAAATTTCCTGGACATACAAGTCTAAAAGTATAAACATGATTTCAGTCATTCAGTAGTATGAGATTATGCATACTGTGTCCAGGAAACAACCCCTCTTTCTGTGTCAGAGGACCATGACTGAAGCCATGTGAGCCAGTGCTCGGGGGAAGAAGTCTGGAAACCCTATACAATGATTTGTTAGAAGCAAGATGTCAAGCCTGTTAAAGTCCTATGAAACCAAGGGCGTAAGGATAAGACATCACTGCCTCTCCTCCCTTAAATTATCAATATGAATATAGCACCCAAACTTATTTGTCTATTCATAACCTGTCTAATGTTCAAAAGTCAAACATTTTGGAACAGTTTATTCATCTAGTTCATATTTAAAGCATGGGGTCAATCCCCAGTCATGAATAGCACCTCTGCTTAAACATAACAATCTAAAATTAGAAGATTGATATAGTTGGTTTGAGTTCAGTTCTATTGCACCTTTTTGTCATTCTGTGGTTGTTTGGTAAAGTGGGATGAAGGTCTCCTGCACATGTTAATTTGCTCTCCTTGAGGTGAAAATGTTTGCAATGCAAGTGATCATTCGATATTTTATGGAGGTATTATAGATTTTATTAAATCTTTATTTTAGGCTACAATGTCACTTGTGATGTTTAGATGTCTAATTGACTTAAGAATGTACATGATGGTATAAGTAGCAGTCGGAAGAAGCCCGTTTATGAAGTGAGCCTGCTAATGAACGAGCCAACCACATAGATGAATAATGTTTCATTTTTATATTTCAAACAGAATATGCAAAAAGAAAATTGCAAAAAATCAGACAATCATCAGGGTGTATGTTCTCTGAGGGATGGTGGAGTTGTGAGTTGGCTAACAAGTTTAATTTAATGATAAAGCATCACTGTTTGGTTAATTTTCTGCTTTCTCTGGTTTTCATATTAAAGTTGATTTCCCAAAATAATATTTTAGATCTTGATGTTTTTTTCTGTTTTTCTGTCAAGTTATAATATATGTAATCATATATTTATCTAACCTTTTAGATTAACATTTTATTTTGTGACAGATGCATTTAGGGTAAACTCAGTAAAGTAGTAGCCGTACATCCTGTTACCTCAAATTGGTCTAATCCCAATTTACTGTAAACCAAGAGTGAAGCTTTGGATGTTCCTCATTTGGCTTTTTCTGTGACCTGATGAATTCACAGAGCTTGGTTGAGGGGAAAAAGCCTGTGTATAGCCTGTCTCTTACAGCTCTGCTCCATAAAAGGCATTTTCTGGACTTGCAAATTCCGAACTGGTTCATTTGATTCTTCTCCACGCTTGCCTTGTTCACACACCATTATTGTAAAAAAGGATACACTTATGGTACTTACCAATCATCTTATTGGGTTGCCATGATATATTATTAAACATATAGCAGAAAGTTGACCATTGATGAAAGAGTTCTACAGTATTCAAAAATATTTTGCCATGTGATATATTACCTAATTACAAGTGAGCTTGTAAACGCATATTCAACACATCTAGTCATTTAGCAGACACTCTTATCCAGAGCGACTTACAATACAATGTGATGTTACATTGATCCCAAATACAGTAATTTACAGTTCAATAAATGTTACAATTTCTAGGAATATTCACATTTGCATATACATGTCTACAGTTGGAAAAATAACTTGCACATCATTGTTGATATAAAACACAGATATCCTAGCAGTCAGCAAGCCTAAACCTATACTAAACATTGCCACTTCAATTAAAACTTGCCTTTTAGTTCCTGAATGACTCTTTGGAGTAGTTTACTGTCTAGATAGGCCACCAGGCCTCCCTGGTTAGCCCAGCGGTCTGCCCCAGGGCTCTCTGTGTGGGGTCGGTGGTAAGTCAGTTCTTTTTGATGACCCCTCTCTCCAGAACTGGAAAGGAGGCACTCCGCCAGGTCAACCATCCCCCCTCCCAAAGCCCGTAGCAGGGCGTGAGGGGCACAGGAGTCCCACTTGAAGGTGCTGCCTTCAGAGAGTACATAGATGTCAGCCAGACCCTGGATTACACACAAGATTTTGTAGCCTGCTCCAGAGGCATACATGACCCTGTCTAGGCCACACAGTGGGGTCAGGGCCTCCTTCACTGCCTGTTTCTCACTAGAGCTCAGGACCACTGATATCCCCCCTCCTCCTGTGCTTTCTTTGGTTCCTTCTTTAGGTCGGTCCACTGAGCAGGCCTTGAAGCTCCCATGCGACACACCCCAGAAATGCTGTCCCTTCCATCTAAAACAAGAACATTTTATATAATGTATCACTGCTTATACAGTTTTTTACCGACAATGAAAGCAACAAGATGCTATAAAAGTGTAATTATTGTCAAAGAGCAGATAAGTAGTTTTATATTCAGTCAAATGGTAAAGCTTGGGGCTAAAACGTACCCCCCTGTTGAGTCTTTGTGGTGGAAGGGCTGGTTTATAACACCCATGACAGGTTCCCCTGTGGCCCGGAGGTAGACTCCAATCAGAACCAGGGCACACTGCAGACCTGATGGAGACAGATGCCCCTCCACCAGCACCTCCTCACGTCCCTCAATATACTGACTGGTAGCATCTAAAAACACACACAAAAGGAAACTGAGTTTTAAAATGTTAAGGTCCAACTGTGATTTACCATACTTTTTGCTTTTGGGCTAACAAAGGAATGGGCAGTACCAATTGGGTCTATCCAGATACCCAGGTCTTTGGGACTGAGGGGTATGTTGAGGGTCTCTGTGCTTATGCCTGTAATTGCTACTGGATCATGGTGGATGGCCCGAGCCAAGAGGGATGCTGCCATATGGTCACCATCCAACACTGTAGCCAGGAGAGCTGCTGTCTCCTCTTCCGTAACACATACTGTTACTGTCACGCTCTCCCCTGGTGGGAACACACACTATTAGTCAGATGACAACAACAGAAAAAGAAAGGGGATGCTGGAGGTGTGTTCTGTTTGTTATTAAACTGTCATTACTAACCTAGTCCATTTTCAAACTTGTTCGACTCTTCGCCATGTATAAAGCCAATCATTTCATCAAACTAAACAAATAAGGGGAATAATTAAGGCTTAGGGCTTACATCACACACAGTATTTGGTCAAATAAAATGATGATGCTTCTGAAAATGTTAAGCTCTACCTGAGTTCCAACATCATGGCGGATCATTTCTTGAATCACCACATCTGCCAGTGTCTTGAAGTCCTGAACAAACTTCTTGTTCTTGTCCTCTCCAGTCTTCTCTTGAACGAGCAGCTGAAAGAGAAGGGCCTCTTGTCTGCAGACCCGGGCCACATTAGCTGCTTTCTCAGCCACCCGCAGGAGCAGTCTCAGCAGATCAGCCATCACTGAGACATGAACGAAAGAGACAGACAGACAGACAGACAGACAGACAGACAGACAGACAGACAGACAGACAGACAGACAGACAGACAGACAGACAGACAGACAGACAGACAGACAGACAGACAGACAGACAGACAGACAGACAGACAGACAGACAGACAGACAGACAGACAGACAGACAGACAGACAGACAGACAGACAGACAGACAGACATGAGAGATAAGTTATGTGGGTATGGGAGGTGATAGAATGGGAAAAGGTGAGCAACTCAAAAGACCTGAAGACAGATTTCCTACTGCCGGAGGCAGGTCAGGTTGTGGTGTGTATGTTTGAACGAGAGAGAGACAGAGACAGAGACAGAGACAGAGAGAGAGAGAGAGAGAGAGAGAGAGAGAGAGAGAGAGAGAGAGAGAGAGAGAGACTGTCTGGTTGTGAGCTTGTGTTTTCCATCTGGGTGTATCTAAGTATAGAATGAAATCAGGACATCTCTAAAAAAAATGGTATACTGAGAATTCTCTAAAGATATAAACAAACACAGGAGCAAATCACAAACATATGGGTGCCTGCGACGGGACATAGAACACTACTTTAATAACAATATTGCGGGATCTCGTAATGTAGTGTCAGCAGTGCCTGAACGTCATAACCTGTAATCATCACATAAGGTCTTTACGGTACCTATGAGCAAAAGCTATGCATGTCAGAATAAAAATACGAATAGGCACGCACACGAATAGGTGTAAAATAATTGCTCTCACCGAAATGGTTCAGGCTGCCGCTAAAACGTATTGGTATTTCCTTTGCCCTTGGTAGCTGGCCTGTTGGGATCCAAGCTGCAAATGTTTCCTGTGTGTCATGCAGAGCAAACGTCTTTCCCGCGTCGCCAAGAAAGCACGAAATGACAGTTTATACACAAATAGCGCTAATAAATGCCTTACCGTTAAACGGAGCTGTGAACCGAAAAGTTTTAGAATATATTTGGAGTGATTACGTCGATGCAGATGTTTCGTTTTATAGGGCGGGCGTAAATTTTCCTCTGAGAAGAAAGCTTCGTAGCCGAAGTGGGCGGAGTTTAGAAAGCACACTCCATTGAAACTAAACATTTCTCATAGATTAAAAACCTTTCCATAAAACAAATACGAAATACATTCAAATATGATTATACAGCCCCAAAAATGTGTAACATCAATCGAGTATGGGACAATTTATATAGTTTATATTAGTTTATCATTGAAATCTCATTGCCCATTTGAAAGTGTTAAGTCAGAGGTGTGTAGAAACATAATGAATGCAATAACACGAGTTTAAATTGGTTAACAATGGTCTTAAAGCTGGGTTAGGCAAGACATTAGTGAAGCTAGCTATTTTAGCTTCTGTTTGACACGATTCAAACCAAATATCCCCCCGAGTCACTCCTACAAAACTACAGTAGGACGCACGTTGAGTGCAGGGGCAGTGCGCTGCGCGCAGGTAGGTAGGTAGACAGACAGGTAGCCCGTCCAATCATTAGTCAGAGTACGGTTTAAATGATTTGTTGTGTTTATAAGAGTCTTGCGACTCCCACAGTTGTCAGATTGACTTAATATTACCGTCAAACCTTAATGTATTGGTTGCTATCAAGTTATTAAGTTTACTTAAGCAAATATGACAAAAAGTGCTTCTCAAACACGTTCTATTAGCTTTCATGGTCCGCAGCCTTCAACAGATGTGGGAAGAGCTAAAGCCAAATTGGTTTGTTTCCTGTCCATTAAGCTAATGCCCATGGGATATCACTTTCTTCCCAGACGAATTAAGCAGAAGATGATTTCAGATTGTCTATAAAAGCCTCTCATTGCCACCAGTATCCATTAAGGATATGTTAGCCAGACCACGGTCCATTAGAAAGAATATCAAGCCCTCCCCAGTGCTTTGCTTCATTCAAAGAGTGACTACCAGGCTGTCTCTACCAAGAATCTCTAGCTTACACCACAGAGAAGGAAGGTTTCCTCATAGGTAAGACCTTTTTGTAATACAATTGGCGTAATAAACAACAAATAATATTATTATATTTAAATCACACCCACACCATCATTACATGATTCAAAACATGGTAATATAGTTTACCCGTGTTGGTTTTTAACCATGTCTAGCATATTTAAAATAATGTTTATATATAACAGAGTTTATTGCCATGATTGCAATGTCACACACTGTTTGCTTCTAAGCATGCAACCATGAGTGGCTGTGTGGCACTGTGTTAACATTAAGCCTGAAGAGGATCATGACTTTTATCATTACAATGAAAGTGTATGTTTTAAGTGTCCTTATGAATCAGTTCATTCCATTAATTATGCTGTGTCTACAGTACAACATAGAACACATTGTACAGTAAGGGTAAAGGTAATGGTTTACTGAAAGGCACAAGTTAATAAATGTGTATTTGAAATGAACTGAAATAAAATGTTTCGTACAGATCTCAGTAACCATGTCAGACCTGGAGAATGCCATGATCACCATCATCCAAGTTTTCCATAAATACTCCGGCCACAAATGCAAACTCAAGAAATGCGAGCTCAAAAATCTTATTAATAACGAGCTGAGTAACTTCATTACAGTGAGTAATATTAGGTCTATAATGAATGTATTACATGTGTGTAAGGCATGCTGAACATTGGTGTACGGTATAAAACATTGTTTCATTTAGAAATATCCACTATTCAAAAATGTGATAAAATGACTTTGCTTCTATGTCTGGAAAATCTGTGAATAAAATGAACAGAATAGCATAGTTTGACCTCCTACTCCCTTCCTTTCTCTGTATATTCCTTTCAAAGAAAATTAAAGAAGATGTCATTCTAGACCAGCTCTTTGCTGACCTCGACCAGAATCGAGACCTGGAGATCGACTTCCACGAGTTCATTGCCATGATTGCAATGGTCACAACATCCTGTCACGATCTATTTGCTTCAAAGCACCACAAACATTAGTGGCATAATGTGATCAATAAACCTGAAGAGGATGACTTCAGATTCTTAGAGTGAAAGTGTGTATGTCTGTTTTTCAATGAGACAATGACGAGAGTGCTTTTCAATGTGACAATGCCGGCACACACTCATGCAATATGTCGTATCATCCCTTTTTAAAGAGATGTGAGTACATTAGACATCAGGTTAGGGTTACTTTATTTGTACCCGCAGGTAGATTTGGTCAGACAGACAGGTATAATGTAGGGTCGGATGTACCTCTTCCAGGTATCAAGGGACCATAGTCCAAATAGATTTTAAAATAGCATATCATTTTGAAGTGGGAACATTGGGGGACAAGTGGGAACATTATCAAATAAATTCAAATATGAAAAAATGGTTCTTCTGCGTTATCTTCCAGCTAAAGTAAACATTGACAGTAGATTCACTCAATAAGCAAAGGAAGAATTGTCTGGAACAGGATTGATGGAACATAATTTGCTTAATGAAAACATTTACTGAAAGCTGGCTGCTCTAAAAATGTGAAATTTACATTCTACTGGCGCTGAGCTGTTTGTGTTGCTTAACACTTTTAGGAGGGCGTCATTAGCTTACACATGTTTCCTGTGTATGTTATCTATTGTACTGTTAATACACAAGATTTAACCAATCAAATCTGAAAAAAGGTGTGACATGCTAAATGATTTCCCTTTTTCAGGGTTCTTCACCCTCTTAGATTGCATTCCATAAATTCCAGAATCCTTGTCCAGGCGTGTTCCTGGGCAGCAGCATGGGGAGCGAGGTGTCCTCCCCAGAGTGTTATCACTACAGCAGAGACAAGAAAACGATCAATTAGAAAAAGAAAAAGGACTGTCTCCCTCTAAAACAAGACTATAGCTTCTTACTGTCATCGTGTTTTCTTTTTTGTACTTCACATTGTCAGAGATGTGATGTTATATAAAACAAGAAGTGCAAAGAAGTGCATGGGGAGGAAAGCATACACTTTTTTGGTCTGACGGTCCACATAGAGGCTCGTGCATTCGGTGTATAAGGTGGCTCGATCAGGTGACCAGCTCCTGGGTATGACAGACGAATAAGCAGGTGGGATTTTCCTGCAGCCTTAAGACTCTCCTCAATCTAGAGACAAATGTATAGATGAATAAATAGGATTATCTAGTTGAATAGAACAACCTCTTGAGTCTTTGGACAATAGGGTGGAGTCTATCACACATAAACAACCTCATTTGCGTTCTCCATTGATGCAGAGCTTAGATCGTCTTCGCCAACAATGTACAGCAGGGGGCAGCACAGGTTCTCAAGCTGTAGACAGACACAGATGGGTGATATTATGCTGGTGTTAAAAATCTGAAATCTCTCTGATAATTTCTTACCCATTAAATATTCCCTTAGCCTAGATACTGTATACTATACCTTTACTTTGTTCTCTTGTGGTATGTTGTTGGGTAAGGTAACGTCTCTGAAACTGACATACCCCTGTTCATTGAAACTCAAGTGCTTCTGATCACTAAACAACAATGATGTGAGAAAAAAAGATACCAACATTTAGAGCTTAAACACAGAATAAAAAAAGTATTGAATACATGTATTCTAAGTAACAATTCAGAGACACATTTGTACAACTACTCACACTTCAAAGCTTTCGCTCCTGCTGTCATTATTTGATAGCTTGTTAAAACTACCAATTGGCCCATTGATACAAATCACACACCTGGGCTGAGAGACACTGGGTGAATTAAATTCAAAGGTATTTCACATCGGACCAAGATATTTGGTGTCTAAGTAAACTTACACTGACACCAATGTGAGTGGCGATTCTAAGAGACAGGTAGACTCCAAATGAAAGGCCCATGACACCTATCCGATCCCCACACACCTGGGGATGTTCCTGTAGCAGTTTGAATGCTGCCTGACAGTAGAGAAACCAAGAAGAAATTAATGAGTAAAGAAACCGATTTTAACCTAACTGGCAACAATATGGGAAATACCAAACAAGAATGAAATACCTACTGAGATACAAACTACCAATCTTACCCTAAAGTACTGGTCTCCCACGTTAATGCAGTTAAGAGGACCAGGAATGTCACGGTGACCAAAATAGGCAAGGGCAAGACTTGCAAAGCCTCTGGATGCACACAGGGCAGAGCGATATTCTACCAGTCCTCCACCCATACCCCATAGGTCTACCATAGCTGGAAATGGGCCTGGGCCTATGGGAATAAATAAATCAGGGTTATCACTTATCACATTAGCTACTGCATATTCACTTATACGTTCCTGTTTATAGCCAACCAATGCTCACCGGGGGGGTAGGAACAAGGTCCCCACTATTCCATTTTGTCGTATTTCCATTCTTCTGACACCTGGAGCCATGTACCAGCGTTCTACAGTAACAGCTGCCAGCTCCTGGTTATTACTATTATTATCTTCAAATGTGACATGACCATCCAGAATAGATATTTTAATTGGGTACGGTGTCTCAACGTTCTTCTTTCTTAGTCTGTAGAACAGGAGTTCCATTTGAACGGTCAATATTACTTTGATTGATTTAATTAATTGGAAGAACTATTTATTGTTTTTTGATTGTTAAATAACGTGTTTGTGTGTGAAATATTGAGTTTGTATGTTACCCACCTCAGACCCTCTCTTTCCCCATGTGCAGGCTGCAAGCTCCAGAATAAACCCATTGGCTCACAGCCCACATATGAACCCCCCACAGACACATCCCTGGTCACTGTGAGGTTGAGAAATAGAGAGTAAGAGATCATGCGGACATATTTAGAAATGATGGCCTTTGACATTTAAAATAAATTGCATATCTCACAGTTAACTCTGCCATTCTTATCTGTATTGTAGTGGGAGAGTGTCTCCCATAGGTCACCATCCTCGCTGTGCAAGCATGCACGCATGGTGATACGACAGAATGGGGGAAGGTAACGCCCTTCTATGGTAACCTGCTCATCGATGAGGGATCGAGTGGGTGAAATGGTCAAAAGAGGTGCTGGTCTACAGTTGCTCCCCAAGCGGATTATCGCTGAGGTGGAAAAAACAAACGAAATGTACATTTTGAGGACTACGTAGGCCTACATGGCATATCAGTTACTGAATACGCATGTAAAAGTAACTTTTAAAAAGGTTGATACATATGTAACCAGATAAAAAATAAGACAACATTTCAATGGTGAAAGTGGTTGTTAAAGTCCTTAATTCAGCCTATTGTACATAAAGGCATAATAATAGGGCTGTCAAGTCTCACTTTCTCACGCGACATCTTGTATTTCTCACGCATTTCAACCATTAGCTACTCACAGTGAGAAGTAAGGGATAACTTGTAACCCCAAGCCCCCACCCCTCGCCCCTTGGGTTGAAGCAACGGCCCCGGTGGATGTAGGTGGTATTGCATCTTCGACTTGACTTCCGTGTCTTCCGGTCGTTTTTAATCTATTAACTCCAGTCAACATTTACAAAACTATCTCCCCCAATAATTTTTGTTCGATACTCGAACCTGGCTCATACTACTATCTTTTTCATAGAATAATTTTTCCAGATTTTTGCTATGTTTGAAACCAATCCGAAATAGGTAAACTAGCACCCCATTTATTTGCTTACGTCAAGAAAAGTTGCCTCGAAACGTGTTCGCGGATACTAACAGGGGACGAGCACACAAGGGAACATCAGAAAGTGCTGATTTACCTGAGCTGAATGAGAACAAGGAGAAAGGACTTGGTAATCTAAAATTGCCTGCCTTTTGTAGCACGTTTTACAAATGCTTGCACATATACATGACGGTTGTTTGTAGAGTTTATTTCCGTTATTTTAAAGCATATTTAACCATTTTGTAGGCTAATGAACGCGATTATTCTCATTGCATGACAAAGTAGGCTAATTATAGCCTAATATAATTAGTTATAATATCGTGGCATGTTACGGCGTCGTTGTAGATAACATGTTATTCTGGAGCAAAGACGAAGATGAATAAATCATGTCTGATAACGACAATATTGTTATGGTCGTTATATTGTTAGAACTTTATGTCAGTTAACACTACAACGATGGCATTAACAATAAGCTAGTAATAGTAAGCAACACTCATCATCATTATAATAGTAACATAGGTATAGCCTGTAGGCTTAATTTAGCTTGCTTTGCCGAGCTAGAACAACGACGGAGCCAAATATTCAAGCTTGCAGTTTCTTTAATCCAACACAATACTTAGCAGTCAAACTAAAAACACGGAGCAAAAAGAACAACGTATAGGCATTGCACGTATAATATTACAGTATTGGTTTTCGTAAGTTCACATGTATCTGCTTCTTGATCGGATTGTACCACATTCTGACAGTTTTATGCAATGCCTTAGCTCCAGCTCACAAGCTCGCGACTGGTTGTCGCAAAATATGACGTGTACAGCTATTTGCAAGCGTGCACGAGTCTCGGAGCCAGCTTGGAGCTAGGAAAAAAGTGAGCCCGTTAAAAGCTATGGGCTCACTTTTTTCCTAGTTTAGACCGGAAGACACGGAAGTAGAAAGATGGCGCTGTCCGTTTCGCGCTCTAGCTTGCTTCACTGCGCCACTGAGCACTTTTCATAGAAATGAATGGGGACGCCATCTTGGAAGACGATGTTGGCTCTCTCTACTTAATATTACCTCTATGCTTGTAACCCGCTGTATAAAATTAATGGACGATCAGGCGCAGACATACTGAGATGACTGTGTCGAGTTGTACACAGTTAAATGCAAATAAGAAAACATAATCACCCCCCACCCCTACTTTGCACACATTTCAAAGTTGCATATGAACATCAATTAAAACCGTAATCCGTCTTTATATATATTGATATTGTTCCCTTACCCAAACCATGCTGAAGGCATATCACCTTCCTGTGGATGTTGATCCTTTGAAGAACATACATTTCTGATTTTACACGTGTAAACTGTACCGAACTGCACAGTTCTGATGCACACACATGCGCTTTTAGAATGATGGTTTCAAGTTACCTATGACAAATGGTTTACTGTTTAAAATGATAAAGTGAAAAACTTTTTTTTGTTTTTTTTAAATCATTTAATGTTCTTTTACCACCCTGAAATAATCAGGATCAGGTCTGCTCTACTAACCCGTACAATTGTAGATTAAACGCTTCAGCTACATTTTCTACATTATAAAAAAAAATTCTACTCATGCAGTAACCTTCGACCTATGTCTTGCACAACTTCCGACACATCCTGGACTTGACTGTGTCTTCTGCACTGGAAGTGGCGCTATAGTTAACTATAGTAAATCAGTGAAATTGTACTTAGTCTGCCCACCGTTTGAGGCATAGACTGTTCCTCATGTAAAGTATTTGTCGCCCGTTAAAGAGTGACGGAAAAAGTTATTCTGAGCAGAACAATCACTTCCGGTTGGGTTGTTTCTGTTGACAGCTCACTTTGTTAGCTAGCGCTAGCTAGCTGTTTGGTCAATTATGTAGTCAAAGCTATGAGAGGAATTTTTGAGATGTGATGTTGGATGATTAGCCTACAACAGTGTACTTACAGGTGAAGTTCACTGATATTTTCAATTCGAGCTGTGCTAGTAAGGATGGAAGCTCAGATGACAATCAATAGCCTTAGCTTGCGAGCTTATTAGCCATAGTTAGCCAGCCATCTCGCCTGATTAGGACCACCAACACCAACCAGGCGTTTAAAGCTAACATAAGTTAGCATCAGAAACATAGGTGGCTAGTGATCACGTTCGAACAGTTACTTTCGCCGTATATCGTGAGTCAGTAGCCGATTATGAACTAGCTAGGTTAGTTTGACGTGATAAGCTATATCTAAAATAGCTAGCTAGCGTTACCTGGAACGCTTCCGAATTGGTGTAAACAATTCTAAACTTTGGTAAATATTAGCTTGCTAGCTACAGTAGCTAGTGGCTGTAAAGACGCACGTTAACTAGCTAGCTAAAACTAACTCGTAGTGGAACACATTTGTGGTGGGACTGAGCTACAGAACGGTAGCATATTTGTCCAGTAATAATGTTTAATGCTGATTAAACGTGAAGTCTAAATAGAATATTGTTTGTCATTTCAGATCCTAAACTGGTTGCATACGTGTAAATACGCTGGTACTATTGACAGTCAAGCAGATTGGGCGACCTGTGTCCCAACTTGCAGCTCTGAGATGGCCAGTCATTTCCGCAGCTACATCTGGGACCCAATCCTCATTGTGTCTCAGATAGTACTGATGCAGTGCATCTACTACAGTTTCCTGGGTTTGTGGTTGGCTGGAGTGGACAGTCTTGTGCAAACCAATAGGTCATTGGACCAGATCTTCAGCTATGAGGTAAGTCCTGAAAATGAATAATTGTTTAGTTTCTAAGTCAGTAATGGCATCAGACATGTCATGACATTATTCTGTACTTGCAGGTGCTTGGGTTTGCAACAATGCAGGGCAGGCTGTCAATGATGGCATTCATCTTGAACTCACTTACCTGGTAAGTGGATGTGTTACTCATTGACTGATCCACTGGCTATACTTTAAACACCGTGCCTCATGCACCATGCCTATGACTCTTGTTTGTACATGAACTCTTTATTTATAATGCACCTGCCTTTGTTTCCTCAGTGCCCTTGGTCTGTGGTTTTTCATCCGTCGAGGAAAGCAGTGTCTTGATTTCACTGTCACTGTGCACTTCTTTCATATGATTGGCTGTTGGATCTATAACGCACATCTCCCAACAGCCCTTTCCTGGTGGCTTGTCAATGTAGCCTGCATGGCTTTGATGGCGGTGATTGGAGAGTACATGTGCATGCGGACTGAGCTCAGGGCTATTCCTGTCAACAGTGGACCCAAGTCAAATCTTTGACCTCCACCTGAACCAATTCTGGCACATATTTCAACCTGTGAACTGTTCAACCTACAGGAATTGGAATGATGGATACCCAAATTAGTGATGGGAAGCAATTGATTTAAGTGGTGGAAGATTTCAAAATGATTCCCTATCGATGGATCTTGATGTGACTTTTGACCTTTTCAACTTAAAGGTTATGTGTAGGCCTATTTATTTTTTATTTGAACCGATTGGAAAGCAGACTTAAGTGTGGAATTAACCTAAACTATTTAGATGGCTTCTTGTCTACCATAAGGGGTTTTGATTGTCAATTAAGATGGTTGAATGCTAAATATCAAACATGTTTTGTTGTTCTCTACACGTATTAACACATTGTTTACACGTTGTTTAATCGTTTTTTTTCTTTTGTTCGCTAAATCGTTTAATTCTTCAAATAGTAGAATGTTAATTTGATAAGCAAGTAACATGCAGGATTACCATTCAGTCTTAAACCATGCTATAACAAGCAGGTGGATGCATTGCATTGTTAGTCACGCATCAATTTCACGCCAGTTTACTAGTGTTTTTTTGCTATGCATGGTATTCTATACTATGCAGAACAGATGGCCACTCTGGGCATCTGTCAGGATGCTGTCACTGTGCGCATCTGCCCTTAAGCTGTCTATGGAGAACTCCCATGTAAACTGATGAAAACCTATCATGGTGTAAATATGTCTTATTTTCATAAATTCTCAAATCTGTCACCTTGATTTGTTTAAATCTGGATAATGCGGTGTTTTGTTTGCAAACCCTTTCTAAGGGATGGGCTATTTGTTTTAAGTCTCGTCAGTACATTTTAGTACATTGCACATGCTTCACTACTTGACATTTGTTTATACTTTCAGCAGTGAAAATGAAATGTTGTCGCTGTAACATGGTTTAACATGATTAAGTCAAGTCCTGTTGTTTCAGTCTATTTTTAAGGTCCCATGTGTAATAAAGCAACTCAAATCATTATAGCCTAAATTTATTTGGTGTAAGAGTTTTATTCCATTACTTTCGCAAGACAATACTAGCAATAAGACAATAGATTTACATTTTGAAATATAAATATTCACTGTTTGTTACACCTATACCGTTTATTACAATAAGTTGTTAAGCACAAACATCGTAAAAGGTTTGTATTTAATTGTGGATAGCCTGAATGTCGAGCAGGCGGTAGCATAATGTGAGGCTTATACCACACATGGATGTTTAGTTCCCTAAGGCCAAGCCCTGGGCCCTGATCCTTCCTGAAGCCCCTGCCTCTCTGGTCCAGGGCCAGGTGGGGGAGAACATATGGGATTGCACTAACGAGTGCCTGATTGGTGGCTGGGCCTTAACAAGCTGGATCCAGTTCTCATTATTAACACCCTGTCACAAGGAGGACTAAAAAAGAAAACCTTGGTGTAAATGAATGTGAAGCAGATGAGTGTTGGTCTCGGAAACATCAGATATTTGCATTTACATGCAAAATATATTATTAATGTATGTTTTCTGTATAATGGATGTATGTTTGTATTTAGTGCAATATATATGTACAATAATACATTTGAACATCTCACAACAACTGTGTGTAATGACTGATATGATCATATCATATTTCCAACTTCATACTTTATTCATTCAAACACATTATTTCCATAAAACTTATTTTAATACAATACTTGGTGCAGGCTTTTGTAAATAGTGTAGGCCTACTTTGCAGCTGGTATCTTCAAGGGACCACATACATATTCAATGTTTACATTCAGTAGTGTAGTAGTAGCAGTGTTAGTTTCCTGATGTATTTTATCTACAGCATACTGTATCTTCTGAAGTTCAATCAAAAATGTATTATTTGATATTTGGTGGTTAATGATACACCCTTTAAATAATATGGCCATGTTCATGCTTTCTTTAGCTGCCTTTCACATATAACAGGAGATAATTCCTCCTCCCCAAATGTTAACCATACATATTGCTCATGCATTGGGAACAGCTCTGTTATTGTTCCTGTACACTTTCCACCAGACACACAGATTGGTTGACAGAATGACACCATTTCCCGAAGAACAGGGGAGGAGAGGACAACCAGTGCAAACATGCTGGTTCCAGTAGGGTGTCTCTGGATACTAATGGGTACTATACTGAGTATCAAATCTAACACCTAGACAGAGCATGCAGAGATCCATTCCAAGTACCATGGGGGAGGTCATAACAGAACATAAACTGAATGTATGCTGCGGAAAGAATTGTGCTGAAACTGCTGGAGTAAATCATGCATTTATGTCACAGATAGCTTTATCAAACATTAGAGATTCCAGAGTGAGGATTAAGTCCACAAGGCCCAACGAGGCAAAAATAAGTCACAGAGAAGGTACAGTAACACTGTTGTGCTATAAACTACAGATGCATTCTGTTGCATAATTGAATCAATCAGTGTGATGATAATAATACAGCTTGACAACCACAAATCCTAACACTTTATGTTCCATTGGAGAATGCATGTTATTGCATCACAAATAATTTGCACCTACTGTATGTGCATTCAGTGTGCTCTGTGTTATTGTGAAGTTAATTTTGAAAAAATAAAAAAATAATTTGGTACTATGAATAAATCATATTAAATGGGAAGATGATGGTATATAGACTCATGAAGTAACACTGCACATTCACACACAATCACGACTGATGTAACCATTTTCAAGTCCAGGAAAGAAGGAAACAGAAGGTGTTCACAAAGGATAGAGGGAATATCAGGTCAGAGAATTACCTGATATTTACAGCACCTACTGAAAGGGATAACTGAGAACATGAACAATACTGAGTGACATGACTGAGTGGTATGTGAAATGCCTTTTTGGTGTCTTTATAGCAGCCATGCAACTCACCCATGAGGGGCTAATAGTTTGTGGGGACAGATATTCAAAATCTAAACAATTGGCTTGATTGTCACTTCAAGAAACATTTATTTTTCAATTGCTTGGGTGTGTAACATCAAAACTCTCTTTTTGATATTAACTTCTATGGCTCTGTGCTAACATAAACTTGTGATTAACAAGTGCAACACTATTTACATGGCAATTGACCATGGCAGGACCCCAGAGCCAGAAATGTTTATATATCAAGTGCTTTATGTTTAATCCTTTAGATTTCAGCTGTGCTCACAAGGACACCAACCCAGGAAATGTGAAAGTGCTCAGGATCGCCCCCGGAAGAGGAATCCTCCACCTATTTGTAGGACCAGGTGGGCCCATTCAGAATCAACATACCCAACAGCAGCAGGGATAGGGTGGGTAGAGGTGAGTGCAGACTGGGAGCAGAGCTGGGACTGCACAGGTCAAAGAGGCTTCCCTGGAAGCTGATCTTCCTGGAGTCCTCCCTCAGGGTCTCCCAGATGGAACCCACCTCCTCCTGACAACCAGACAGCGCTGTGAGGGCACATGTGTGGAATGCTTCCCAGTGGCTATGGCAAACAAGAGACCCAGTGATCAGAACATCCTAAACAATCTAGAATCTTGAGAGACCCTTTAAAAATTTTAAGCATACAACTGGGTTACCTTTTCCCATAAAAACATCATTGGTTAGCATGGAACATTATATTGGTTTACAATGAATCTTGTAGTCATTCTACCATTTTACACCATCTTGCTTTTATGTAGCCACAACATTTGAGCTTGGTGCTAGATGGGAATTTTTTCTTAGACGATAAGGCATCTGTACGTCTGTGATATACTGTACTATGCTACTGAGATGCATGCTGTAACAATGACAAAAAGATGGCCTCTGAATTACATTACTGCTGCAGCAAAGTCATAAATTATTCAGCACTGTGGCTCAGTGTTTCAGCACCATTTATTTCTGCTATCTTCCTCAGACTGAGGCATCTCTCCTATGTTCCTCCCTAACAAATATATACTTGTCCTTGGATTTCAACATGTTTTATGCCCACTGATCGATTCAAATCCCTAATCAATACATATACATGGAATTTCATGTACATGATTCTAGTCCTAAAAACAATCTGTAGTCCTATATTTCCTATTCTTGTACGGCAAGCATAGATGCACAATATACACAAATAGATGTCACATGGATGTACATACGCACACACGCACACACGCACACACGCACACACACGCACACACACACACGCACACACACCAAACACTCATAAAGTGATCTATCACATATTACCTGCACACAGCCTCAACTCCTCTCTCGCTGGTTACATTCTCCTGGTAGTTATCCATGCTCTCCCCAAGCTCCAAGACACAGTTAGAGAAGTCCCTGTAAATATTCTCACACTTTACATCAGCCGAGGCTCCTGGTACTGCCAGATACAGGAACACTAAAAAATATAAATAAAGGGAAAAATCTGATTAATGAAAAAGCCAAGAATAAGGAGTATTATTCAATCATACACTATGTTAACAATGGACAGCTTATTCATCTTGTTACCAACATGGCGGAATCATAGACTAAACCAGTAATGAGTGTCTTCTCAAAAAACTGGGGTTCTGCCAAAAGTAGGTCATATAATCCTTTGTTGTTCTTGGAGTTAAAATGGAGCTATATCATCCCTCAGCCTCACTTAACATACTTTAAAACGGGCAATTCACAGTATAATTTGTAACCAAAGGGCCTCCATTCAAAGCTTCAAACATGTAAACAAGTCACAAGACCTAAACATGTAACATTTGTGTTGTTGGTTCAATGTATAATTGTAGGATTCATTTTACAACTCCTTATTTTCTTACTCGCTTGAAGATCAGACCAGATCAGGGACAAGGCCACTCTTTCAGCATCAAAGAGATTTATGTGAAATACACGTGTTGAGAACACAGCATCAGTCAGGGTGTGGTGGAGGGAAGACAGCGGGATATTACAAACAGTGGGACAGTCTAACAACCTGTTCTATAATATTTTATCTTCTATTATTTATGTAGTTAATTTTCTCTCCTCCAATTACAATCCCAATTATTTATTTGGCTATGTGATTTTCCAGTTTCTAGAAGGTGAACCAAAACCTTTTTCAGAGATAGGCTTGAAAATGTATGTAATATTCTCACTGGGTGGTAGTCATTTTAGTACATATACTGCAATGCTGCGGTTTGAATAAAATATTGTTGAGCCTATCCACAATAGGTTATCCCACAACCCGAGAAGTGGGGTGTCAATATCAAAAGCTCTGGAGGGTCGCCTCATAATTAATCAGTTCTGAACTTCATCTCACCTCGGTAGGAAACGGTGTAATAAATGTTGTGCATTTACAGTAATTTCCTCTCTATTTCTATTTGTTGAAAGACAATCCTAAAGATAGCCTCCTCGATGTCGCACAACGTTGGCTATTTTAAGATAAACCTTTATATCAGAAACAGGTACAGTAAATCTCGACCTTACCTACTGTAATAAATACACATAATCCTTGACTCTTCACCGACATAAATTCCATATCCCATATCAAACCCTGCGGAGGGTATCTCGCGCCATCTGTGGAATCCAACAAAGTCGCTCATAAATTGAGATCATATCAAGGCGAAGATAAATTGACCAAGTTACGCCATTTGAGACGTCATAAAATGTGATCCTACACGGAGACGAGCGTTTTGTAGAAGTCAGTTGCTGTCCATCTTTCGATCGAAAATGTGTTAACGGTCCTGACGCTACCTGTCCCTGATGTAGGGCTGTTTTTCTAAAGTAGGCGCTCTCAGAGATGCTATACACTCAAGCTGTGCATTTGTGCCACCCCCCGTTTCTCATTTGCTGTCGGTGACTAGCGCCTATGGATAGGCTATACATTTTTTCAACCAGATACTGATCAGAAATTATATTTTCAGGTGACAAGTTCTACTATGGTATGATTCGTGATGAGAATTAAAATACCATAGTAAAAATTATGAGGCATCTGAAGGGCAATCAGGACAACCTGTACAACCAAAAATATATTTTATTTGGTTGGAAATAAAATGTGCGTAAAGTGTGTAATGGCTGATAGGCCATGTGACCTGACACCTTGGCAGCACTACATCAATTAAACTGAGCGAACAACTTGGCTTAAAACCTGATGGCCTTCCACACAATAGCCTGGAATACAACTTAGATGGTCTTATACCTACCTGTGTTCTAAGTTTTCGGAAAAACTTGGCATGAAAGCAATACTGCACATCCTGAGCCTTCAGTGACATCACAGTTTAGGAATGGATGACAACATATTTCAACTTCCATTATTACATTAATAAACATGTAATTTTTGTAGGGCCTACAACCTCCCAAGTGTCACCTTGTGTCTTCAATGAGTCAACACAGAGTTTAGTTTACACTTTCTTTTACTTATCAGTGATTCACAAACTGAAAGATCCTTTAAAAAAGTTGGTTAAAAGTTAGCAATGTCCAATGCCCAGTTGAAGAAATGTCTGAATGGACACATCTCAAACCCTTGTGCCATCTGTCCAACAAACCCAACACTGATACATTTGCTTCAAGTCAGGACATAATACTTGTTTTGTGACTGGGTTAGCCCAAGGCTGAGGGAGGCCAGGTTGTTGGAGCTGATGAAGACATGCCTGTGTTAAGGACATTGATGAGGATTGCTGCTTGGAGTAGCTTATTGATCTGTTCCAGCAGCTCTCTTGGTGCGTTTCCGTGGAGAGGCTTTAGGGGATGCCTTGTCTGTAAACAGTTGACAATAGATATTCTTTATCCCTCTACATATAGCCAGAAAACATCCCATTACTTTGAAATTCTTTTTGAGAATTCTTTTTGATATTAGCCAAGGGTCTGAATAAAAACATACTCATGACATTGAGGGTCTCCTGGGGAATCCAGCTGATGTCCACATCATTCATTCCACCAGTACCAGTCTCTACCTTCGCTGAGACTCTCTTCCTCTGTACAAGACACAAGCCAAAGGTAATCAATACTTTAGTAACTGTCTTTTTTGCTTTGTCTGTCTATTGTTAGCCTTGTTTTATAGTTGCTCTGTAATTCTGACTTAAAATCAGTATTTTTTCCCGATTCATTATTACATAGACTGTACCCTTAGTTTAATCCAAAAAGAAAGATTGAATGTGAAATCAAATATAGTCAGATAACCATGTAACATTATTCAGATACACTATGTAGATCAATCAATTACTCTTACCGTCCTCGACTCCAGCACTTGGTAAATGCCAAAAGCCATGAGGATGATCAATCCAGTGAGGAATATGTACATGAACATTCTGCAAGAGTTACAAAAAACAATGTCATACTACAGTTAAGTTTTTTAAATTACCTTACATATATTTAACACATTCACTAGAATTTTGTAATGAAAGTAATTACTTACGTTTCTCCATCAAGCCCCTCCTCTAGCTCAATGATGGTGACAGTCTGGTTGTAAATGGCTGTCTGGAAAGTGTTTCCCTAAATAACAGTGGAAGCTCAGCATTAGTGCCTCAATCCATGCATTCCAGAACAAGTCTCTGTTCAGAAATGTGGGTTATCTTCAAATACCTACACAAGTGCTTCCTAAACCAAGCACACAGTGAATGTTGAAGGGGCATGTAACAAATCTGTATCAGCAACTGTGATTTCAAGAAAATGAAGGCTTTGCATTCAGGCCCAATGTGATGTGGCTTTACCTCGCCATCCTGGTAGTTGAGGAGAATGACAAGACCAAAGGGCCGTCCAGCCATAGGCTGAGCTGGGATAAAGGAGTACTCAAAGGAGGCCTGCTTCTGGGGCTGCACCACAGTGCTGAGCGGCAAGGCTGTGAACTACAAAACAGACAAATAATAAAGAAGCTAGCCTTGTTTCCAGTAAAAAATAAATAGAAAAAACATTCAAAATGAAAATTATGTCCATTATTTAGGTATGTGAAAAGGGAAAAAGAAAGGAAAAGTTTTGATATTGTTTGTTGTTTAAGTTCATACCTGAAGTCTTAATAGGAGGAAGGCAGACTTACGTTCTGAATGTAGAACTGGAAGTCCTGAGGGTAACGGAAGGAGGCCTCCAGTGAATGAACAGTAAAATCCTGGCTTCCCTTGTTGGTGAAACCCACCAGGAACTTCACAATTTCATTAGCTGGGAACTCTGGATAAAGTAAAAAAGAAGAAATCAAACAATTAATTTCACATGCATACATGAAGCTACTTGACATCCAACATATGCAACATTTCTTAACTTAGAGGACCAACCTTCGCCAGTCACAAAGATGATGGTGGTGTCAGCATCAGGATGGAAGGTTACATCACCAACAGCTGAATCTTCATCCAAATCATCTTCAGGTTCCTGCAATAATTTATGAATGAATGTCAATATGAGCAAGAAAACAAATGAATCAAGCAAGCAAATGACATGAAGCTTAGAACACTTACCAAACCCACAACCTGATCTTCCTCAACAAGCACTTCATCTTCCTCCTCCTCTTCTTCGTCTACAGCTGCATCTGGGGCTACATCATCAACATCTTCTGCAGATACCTGGCCTGGGTCAGCATAGATGAAGCCATTAGAAGTCTAGCGCAGCCATCACATTACTAAATATATATGGTTCAGATCTTGGTGCATATCCCACACTCCAGAACCGGCACTATCAGGAAATTTGGTGCTGCCCCCTAAACTCTGGCAAGTTGCAACTTACTTGCTTTAGTCTACCATGTACTGTATCTTACAGATGCATACATTGGTTTTAAAAAGTAGGCTATACAATGTAGACCTATTCACCCCCACAAAATAATGCAAGATATCTATTCGAATAATTAACTAAAAATGATACTCTTATTTTTAAAGCGCTGCGCTTTTCTTCTGTGGTGACGTGTCCCAGGATTTAGGAACGCCATTAATTTTACTTGCACGATAACAGAAAATCAATCGAATTAGTTATGTTTAAAGCAAAATAACACTTTTCTCAAAACTTCACTTACGATACGATAACGTATTCATAATTTCAGGTGGAAAAAAGTGTTGCAGCTACCTTGTTCATGATTCAACTCACAGGTGCTGGAATCTAAGAATGATCTTGGCCTAGGCTACATTTAGATTTTAGGCTATATGTTTAAGACTGATTCACTCGGCTACTTTCACCATTGTTACGGAGTGAAAACTTTAGTAAATGCCACGTCGATGTTAACTCTATCAGAATCTTTCAGCTAATACACATCTGGTCAGAATATATTCGTATTACATAAATATACATACCTGTGGCTATCAATCCACACGGAAAAGCCAGAAGAAAAATAAGTATTAATTTGGAATGAAAATGTATCATTTTTAATCTGTCGTAGAACGTTGTAACTTGTACACATCAGCAGTCAGAAAGGAAAGAAACGTTGAGAAGAGGGAGGGATAAGAGAATCTCAAACACGCCCCCTTTGCTCTGTATAGTAGTCTTCTACTCCTGTGCTCAGGCAACGTCTGTCTCTGGACACCACTAGGGGATCGGCTTGATTTAATCATCCAAAAACAGTAGTCTAAACTGATTGGAGAAAAACTAACTCTTCATATAAAGCAAATGGTTTCTTGAGTGTACTATCTTCCACTAGGCTTACTCCACACTGATCACTTTAATGGTAGACACCTCAACAGATAGCCTATCATAATCACGATCACACTCACAATCTATCGACAACTGTCACCAGATGTCGCTGTTCACATGGTTGCCATCCTGTTCAGCAAATGTTAGAGCCCTAACCCTAACCATAGCATTGGAAAGCCATCAGAACAGCGACCCCTGGTCAATAGGTCCCCGATTTTTATTGGCAAGTAAGTTTACACATACGAGGAATCTGCTTTGGTAGGTTGTTGTATAACAATAAACATAGTATGTAGATACAAACAAGTCGAAATACAAAAATAGGCTCAGGCCTTGATGACAATTTGTGACCAGAATTCGTATATTTAGCTGTTGGGTAATTATGGTAAGCATTAAAAACTTGGAACTAGCTACCATTGGAGGTACAAAACACATGACATTCAATATAAAAATGCATTAACAGTGTGGTACTCTATCCACTGTTCTTATTTTAATTGAATTGAATTATGTATCAATATCATAGTTGCTGCATCTAATTGCACCACAGTAACTTCAGACTCTAAGCAGATGCAGTTCTGGCCTACTTTATGTCTCATGATAAGACTCATTATCTTCTGTCTTATTCTCATAGGAAGAATTGTGGTTTTCTGCAGATTGCTTGCTGATGCACAAGAGCGTCTGTTGCTGACATCCTGTGTTAAACTTCCATTAAAGGCTCATGGTGGTAGGAACCTGAATAAAATCTACATTTCAATTAGTCTTTCAGAATCAGTGAAGGGGATTATGGCAGGCACTTGTAATCGAACACAAACAACGGGTACGTAGATCATAAACTAATTCCAGTGTTTTATAAGATTGTTTGAAATTAGACAATCTTCATTCAAATGTTTCCTTAGGTTTCAGATATGCTTGATATTGAAAGAAAAGCTCAAAGAAAGAAATGCTCAATAAATTCATGTCAGATGTGAATTCTGACTAATATGTGTGACATTTATACATATTTTTATGTGTTCTTTGTTCTTTCCTCTACAGTCTTTGATGTTTTCTGTGGGTCCTCTGAGTTATGGATACTATTAGGAGCTGTCAGCACAATATTGGTGTTGTCAGTGTTATGGAATATTCTTTGCTGTATTCTAAAAGTTGGCACAGGTAGGATTTTAATGTAGATAAACACTGCTTTACAAATGTTAACGTATCCTTGCTGGTATTAACTACGTTTGTGTTTCAGAAAAAGGGAATATGTTTCTACCTCGCTTCAGAAGGAGGTATATATATTAATCAATGTTTGAGAGACAGAGAAAGGCACATGTTTATGGTACAAACCTGGATTTTCTGACTATTTTCTCTTTTTTCTAAACAGTTTAAGTTTGCGTTTGAGGGACATGGAAGACAACCCTATTTACGGAAATATAACCTACACTCAAACTAGTGAGTACAGATTCCTCAACCAAAAACGTTGTCTCATGGATTTACACAATATGGTGTGGGCTTATGATTGTATATATATATTTATGTTTTTTTTACAGGAGTTGATCTTCCAATCTGTCCATCATCTGTCCGAAATTCCAAGGTTACAAGCTAAATTATTTTGTTGAGACTTATGTTACTAAATAAAAATGTCCATCTCTGTATAAACCTTTCTGTTTCATGTTGAAGCATTGATTCTGTCAAGACAAAGTGTTTACACTATCTCACCACTTACTTTCTTTGTATTTGTCAGTCACACTATAAGGGTCAAGACTACGCCAACTTGACCCTGAAGGCCCCCAAGCAAACGTCTGTCCGCAGCTCTCCAAAGATTGAATACTCTGATGTGGTGACGCTGCAGGTGTTAGAGGAGACGGAGAAGGAGGCAGAAGGTAACACAGACACGGTCTCTGTGCTGTCTGATCTTTATGCTTCTGTCCAAACTGACCGCACTAAGACCCTAGACATCACAGAGGGAAACGAAGGCTACGCCAACCATGTCTGACAGATTGTTGTTGACTTGTTCCTTCCTTGTTTCTGTGTGCACATTGGGGCTCTTGCTGCAGCTTGGCTTGTGACCACAAGATGTCAGTGTTGTTCTGCATTTAAATATCAATTGTATTTTCCAAAGGGAAAACCTGGTTGTTGTTCTTCCTCACATTTGCAATATGAGACAATGTTAGATTAATGAAATAGATCGATTTTATTTAGAAATCTTTTTCAGGGATGGTATTCTACGCATATTTCATTTAAAATAACTTACTCCATAGTGGAAAGTATTGAAATGAAAAAACATACTGAATAACCTGTGTACATTCTGAATTGCTTTTTTTTCTCCAGAATAAACAATTATGCATTTCTTTCCAGTTGACTTCTAACTTCTGATGTTTAGTATGTCATCCAAATAATCATCAGTATGTTATTAACCAATAGAACATTTTTGAGTAATTTATTTTTGAGTACAAGTTTCGACAAGTCCTGACTAGTATTAATTTTGAGCCAAACATTACGTAATGTACTTATTGTACTAATTTTCTATTATCAGCAGTTTATCTAAGCTATACTAAGATATCCATTAATAATCATGGTCAAAATGTTATACTGATAAGTCAAAAGCCATAGACTCAGATAAAGTTGAAGGTTTGTCCATGGGATTGGACAAACTGGTGTAATAATACAGAGATAAGCTTGTATTATTACAAGCTTATTATTAAGCTTCTTGGCGCAAACAAGATAAAGAATCTAAAAGGTATAGTGTTTGGATCACCAAACCTTACTGCTAAACGTTTGTCAATTTGTTGACACAACCCCCCTAAAATTAACTTAACTGTTAACTGTGGGGCACTTTATGGCAACCTGTCCATAGTTTCCCTATGTACAGCAGTGGACCACTGGGATTGGGGGTGAGACAAAACGTGCAGGAAGTAAGCACTCCAAACAGAACTGTAAATGCCACGTTCGCTTCATTTATTACAACCCTCCTTGTAATCTGAATCTGAATAAGGTGTTGTTAAGGATATAAAACTACCCAGACATCAGCAGATAAAGTACAAAGTCAGTTATCAAATAACTTTTCAGGTAAATGACCTGTGATATCAGGGTGTTCATGTCCTTGTCTTTCTGCAAGCAAAAGTAATTGATTGACAGAAAGGTTGATATGAAGTTTGTAATAGCACCAATCCATAAGAGTATATTGGGAAGAGTATAGTATCCCTATACAATACATGAGCTTTTGCATAGGACCCAGAAGAAATGTAGTCATTTTTTATTGTTGTTATACAGTTGTAAATTTGAATGTTTTCCTTTGAAGAACCTGCATAACATTATACACAGTACCTTTATATAAGATTCAAAGCTTTTATGTATTTTGAAGTGAAGGACTTGAGAGCATCTTTGAGTGTTTACGGTGCACAGATATGGAATCTTTGATAAGATGATTTAGGGTTTTTCTTCAGAAGGATTTTTAGTTTGAATTGGAATCATATTAATCCCTGTCTGGGATACGAGCACACAGCACAGTGCCCCATAATGCTGACTCACCCTGCCCCCCACCCTCGTACTTCGAGAACATTCTTTTTTCCTCTGGCACCATATCTGCTGTTGTTCTTTTCTCAACTTTCCAAAACCCCTGCTACCACATTCCTTACTGAGACTAGTTCCGGACATGGTCTGCTGCACAGATAATACAGCCAAAACTTAGGCCTTCTTCCTGACCACTGGATAGCTCACATGCCTGCCTACCTGCCCAATAATAAATCACGACAATGATCTTGTGAACAGGATAGTGGAATTATTTTTTCATGTAAAACAATCTGAAGACGTATTAGATAGTACCCAATTGCTGTGAAAGTACCAACTCAATGAAGTGAATCGCCAAGCACAAGTTCAAGACAAAATCAATGTATTTATTATAGATCTCTAAGATGCAGTTGTCTGATACACTCAAGTTGAGCATCTCAGAGGACAGGACAAAGAATACAGTAATGAACAGCATTAAATAGTATCACAATATTGGAGGTTTTACTCCCACAAGAAACATTAGGGGGTGACATCGACACAGCCTTCGCATGCACGGACAAAAGACGCCGCAATCATGGTGCTAGATAGTGTTTGTTTAGGCTTTAGGATAGGGCTACTAGAAATGGCCCTGACGTTCCATGGTCTCATGAGTGAATACAGAAGGGAATAGTTCAAACATTGTTTATTATATTCAGAGCAATCCAAACAGTATAAAAGTAATAAAGTAATCATTAGTTATTGTTAATTGATCAGTGGTTAAAGACATACCTCTTCAAATCACATTACAGACAATCATAACTGTTTTTTTTCACGTCACACATGAAATACAGACTAAACAAGGAAATATATATTAACTTTTAGTTATTTGGCTGCTACAACACATATTACTGTAGTTACATTCAGGACTGCATTACAAAATGCATTACAAAATGCATTGCAAAATGCATTACAAAATGCAACAATCAAGTTAGAGGACCATAAAATCTAACAGTGTATAGAACAGCAGAAACAATATTTTCCAGCATAGGCTACTCATTGCCTAAATATTGTTTTCACAGAGTCTCCTTAACAGATATTAAATGATGTTACCTCAAACTTTGGTATCATCATCAGAGTTGATGGGAGCTTTGAGTACACCCATGCTGTCAAAGTCAGAGGGAACATCAAAGAACAACTCATCGTCAAAGCAAAACTTGTCAGAAGGCATTGCCAGACATGGCAGTTTCAGGGCAAATCCAGTTAGCAACCCCCCAACTGAGGCTGCTGCAATGGTAAAGAAGATAGCTGCGACTTGGAAGAGGGCCTGCTCCTGGGCAGTGCGTCCCAGGCCCGGCTTCAGTCCTGGGATCAGCTTCTGCAGCTCCAGCAGCTTGGGATCTCCCAAAGGGGGTGCACGGTGAGCAAAGATCTGGTACATGCTAGGACCATAGGTCTCCTCAGTGGCCAGGAGGATTGCACAGATGCCGGCAGTGCTGGATATGAGGCCAGTGAGGCCATGGAGGTTGTGAATCCCACATTGGTCTTGGATCCTCAAGTGGCGGGCCATGAATGGGGTTAGGTACCTGTAGCCAAAGAAGCAGGCTACGCAGCCCATGATGCCAAGTGCATATGCAGCAGAGGGAGTGATCATCATGTCCACAGTGGCTCCGACAGTTACACCACCTGCAAGAGTCACATTCTGAATGTCAGCCATCGTCAGCTTGCCTCTTTTGTTGAACAGAGCTGAGAGAGCGAAGGCGGTGAGGGTGGAGGAGCTAAGGCCTATGAACGTGTGCAACACTGCCCTGTGCTGGTCGTCTCCTTTGATGGTCAGGGCTGAGTTGAACGAAGGCCAGAACACCCAAAGGAACAGAGTTCCTATAAGAGACAGGATGTCGGACTGGTAACTGGTAATCTCCTTAACGTGACCCTGGTTCAAGGTTGGGCGGTAAAGCACAAATGTGACTCCCAAACCAAAGTAGCAAGCAAATAAGTGGATGAGGATGCTGCCACCAGCATCAGTGATCTTTAGGTGCTTTAACACAAACCATTCTACGACAGCAAAAATGGGGACTTCCACCACGGCCATGACAAGGAGCTGGACTGGACTGGTCTTCCCCAGCACAGCCCCAAATGAAATGAGCACAACCGCACAAGCAAATTCAGCATTGAGCAGGTTGATCACACCCAGATGAATCTTTCCATCATAGTAGAATTGGAAATAGCCTTGCACCAGAATGGCCCATTGGATGGAAAAGGTGGCGGTAAGGAAATTGAAGACCATCCCGCTGAAGCCATAGAACCGCAGGAAAGCCAACAGGCAGCCAAAGCCGACAAAGATCATCACCTGCACATCAGCAAAAAAGGGGTAGTCTCTATACAATGAGTTGTCCATGGGGTTGGTCTCATTGTTTTGCATCTTGGCGTTCGCATTGTCATCATAGGTGACAAAGCTGGCATAGAGAGCCAGCAAAACCACCTCCAAAACCAGAACCAGCACTGGCAAGCGGACCTTCAGGCTTGTGGAATTATTCATGATCCTTCACAACTGACTACTCAGTGATGGATTAACTGCTTGTTACTTCAGCAACCTCACTACCATGTCCTTTTATACTCTCCCCAGTCAGATAAGCGCACCTTAGGATACTGGGTAGAAACACTGCATAAATGTTTCACACAGCAGGACTGGACTTCAGAACACTCTCCCTGAATATTGGATTGCACTTTGGCCCTGAAAAAGGTATCAGGTTTTTAAAGTATACAAGTTAGCATGCTATGGTTAAAATCGTTATAATAAGATTATATAGGTACAAACCTGGCAACCCTGATAATCGTCGTTCGTGTATCCCAAAATGCACTGTAACGTCAACGTAAGCAAACACGAATATGGCCAGTGGTTGATAGTAGCAGCTAGCTTGCATTCACATCCATCTTTAGTCAATGGGTATTATTTAAACTGATAGAAAATAGATCTATCAACGGACACTTTGAATTGTTATACCCAGCTCAGGAAGTCAGCTTCTTGAAACACTGCTCGCGTTTTTCAACCAGGTAAAAACCAAGAATATTGCTACTAGCTAGCTTGCAACTGCTAGCAAACGCAAGGCTACCAAAGCTGACGTGACAGCTAACTAGCTATAGCTATCCACGGCTTTACGTGTTCACTTTTGCTGGAGTAAAAATAATTAACCATCCTTTGTTGAATTATGACTGTATTTCTCCGTATAGATAGTTTCTGTTGCATGAAGACTGTCCCAAGTAATAGTAAAGTAATCGGCTGTTGAAAAGACAGGTTTCAGGTTTGTCGGCATCCTATTGCAATGATGTGAGTCACTTTGATAGCTACAACTGTTATTATTGCTGATCAGACCCTATTTCTTAAAGTGCGAAAATGGCAAGTCCACGAACCAGAAGGGTACTAAAGGAAGTGAGAACCCAAGAAGAAAACAATGTGAGTAATTATCTTTATAAATCCGTTGTGACATAATTTGTTTTCCTTTAGCATTGTCAGAAATTGATCGCCGCTGCCCCATTCATTGTTAGTGCCTTCATACGATTAGCAGTCTGTTAATGAATACAGTCAGTTGATAACACTGTTAATAACAGAGTGAACTCAATTCACTGAATACAGAGTGTATACACATTTCATTTGTAACGTTTTAAAAGTATTGCAGCTGTACTTTTTAGTAGATGAGGGGTTGGTTTGGTTTGTAATACATCCCACCTATGTTTCTCTTTTTGTAGCTGTGCTTTGAGTGTGGTGGTTTTAACCCTCAGTGGGTGAGTGTGACTTATGGGATATGGATTTGTCTGGAGTGTTCTGGCAAACATAGAGGCCTGGGAGTCCATCTCAGGTAAAACCAATATCAGATGTACACTGTAATACACCTGTTCTTAACAGAACACTATTGTCTTTGCTTTTCTAATTACGTACAATTTACACTCCACCTACCGCACCTTGCTAATCACAGAGGTTTCAATAGTTTTATTTTCTGATTGTGTCCTCCACTGCACTGTGCTTCGCAGCTTTGTGCGCTCTGTAACAATGGACAAGTGGAAGGACATCGAGCTGGAGAAGATGAAAGCAGGGGGGAACGGGAAATTCCGTCTGTTTCTGGAACTGCAAGATGACAACGACCCTAATTGGACTCTACAGGAAAAATATAATAGTAAAGCTGCTGCTCTTTTCAGAGACAAGGTGAAAAAACATACAGTAGATCAGAAAATGTATTGGTCATGGATGCCATTGTTTGACAGTATTTATGTGGCATACTACTCTATTTAACTTGATAGGTTGCAACTTTAGCAGAGGGAAAGGAGTGGTCCATTGAGACTTCCTCTGCTAAAGACTGGACACCTGTTCAGCCGAGAACTGGACTCTCATCGACTCATCGGTAAAGGAAAACCTTCGGAATAGTTGGAATTAGTTTCATTGGTCTCATTTTGGAATGTGCTTGCAACATAATTTTGGAAATAAAATATATTGTTTAAAATAGCTCAGGGGGCCCATCGAAGACATCATCCAACCCTTCAGACAAGGCATTTGAGGACTGGCTGGGTGATGATGTTAACTCTTATCAGAGGTGAGAGCTTTACACATTCAGCTTTAAATATATGTGTCTGCAGCTTCACTGCCTTTGTTTACTACTTCTGTTTCACCAACCTATTACTACTCCACACAACACAGTTTACTCTTTGATGTGCTGTATTGGTTCCCGTATGTTGTTGATATGAACTGCTCTCTCCTGCAGTGGTGGGGGTTATAGTGGGAATCAGGAAAACCGCTATGTTGGCTTTGGAAACACTGTGACCCCTCAGAAGAAGGAGGAAGACGTGTTTAACAACGCCATGTCCTCCATTTACTCGGTATGACTTGGCTTAGCCTTGGGAATTGGAATTTGAGTAATTTTCTTACTTAATGAATCTACCATGTTTAGATAAAAACATTTGGTGTGTTTCTTTTCTGTAGGGATGGAGCAGTTTTACTGTTGGTGCTAGCAAATTTGCTTCAGTTGCCAAAGATAATGTAAGTACCTCAATAATAGTTATTGAGTTTGACTTTGCTTTGGTTTACTGCATCATGCCACTTATGTTACTTGGATGCATTTTTTTTATCCAAACTAATTGTCTTATTTTCTTTAAACAGACTGCCAAACTGGCAAGTCAAGCAACCCTGAAGGTATGACCACCATTGTAATATTTCCTTTAAAGTTGAAATGGGCAAAGATGACTTGACTGTGAATATTGAAGTAGTCTGAACTGTGTCGCTTCCTTAACCTTTTCTCTAAACTGCCTTCTCTGGATGTAGTTAAGGGGCTATAAACCTCCCCCAGAGCCGGTAAAACCAATAACGACTGCATGGCTCTTTTTCACCACCATAATGACTATACTCAGTTTATTTATTAATACAATTATCACAACTCTATTTTTTTCACAATTATTTTTTGTTTTTTGTATATATATATATATATATTGATATAGCAGTGGCTGGTTACTGGTGTATGGTCCATGTTTGTCTTTGCATAACAACTTTTTTTCCAGTAATGGATTTATCGCCTGTCAGCTTTTGCTTGGCTGCACTTATCTGCTTGTTTCGTTTAATTCTGGTTATTAGTTGATGGATAATCTTACTGTATAGAAAATATGTTACTTGTTACTTGTTTAAAGCAAGTTTAGTTAGTTCTATTAGATTTACATACTTTTATATGTATCCATTTATCAGATATACACGTGCATAAAGTCAGTGCAACACATGGCCAAGTACTAAAGAGGCACAGTTCTAAGAGTATTAAAGGTGGTCAATGCCAAGGAAGTGATTAATCAATGTAGTCATAGTATAAAACAAATATATTGTCTTACTTACATGCTTTATTAATACCAATTAAATTGCTTTATTTTGACCATAGTCAACAATTGGCAATCCTTTTCAGAATATCAACATTCCTGTCACAACCCAAATGCAACATTTAATATATTTGTTTTTATATCTAACTGCCCACTTGCTATAGGGTTATCCATCCAAGCATGACAGTCGTGTTACTGAGTCCTTGTGAGGATCCTCTGCGCTCTGCTGAATGGTTGTTTGGTGAAATGACGGCTTGCTTCAGCTGTCTGCACCTGAGAAGCATAGTGTTGTCATTGTGAATGTCGAACAAATCTGTTCGTTTTATTCACACATTTTCTTCCTTCTCACTCCCAACCAGGCCACAGAGTTAGGACAGACATTAAATGAAAATGTTATCAAACCTACCCAGGAAAAGGTAACATTGATGTTTGAAGTTGACAGTTTGGTGGTGGGTCACACACTGCTTTGTAGAAACAGCTTCAGATGTGAATGTGCACTTTGAACGTTGCCTTTCATTTGGAATGTGTGTCTGCTGTAGTTATTGGTCAGGCCTAGATGCTCACGTGCATTAGATGCTGTATTTGTTTGACTTGGAGAATTTTTCAATCTGTTCCAGCTTCTCAGATTTGTGTATGTGCATTTATATGCTTTTTAGTTGTAACATTAAATATGAATTGTCATTAATGGACATATCAACCTTATCCTCAACATCAAAAGATTGTAATCAATAATAATGCCAGATTTTTTGTAGTTGTATGCTTTCATTGAAAACTCAGACATAAAGATTTATGTGGCCTCTATTTGACATGGAATGCAATTTGACCTGTCCAGGTGAAAGATGGAAAATTGTTAGATGAAATGACAGTCAGCATCACCGGGTTGGCCAACAAGGTAGGGGGGAGGCAGACCTCTGTCATACTGCGCAAACCTATAACTAGTCTCCTGGGCAAGGGGCCGTGGGTTCAAGCCAAGCATCTGTAGGCCATCCACTCTAACTTGGCAAGGCTAAGTGCTGTGCTTCCCATATTTAACCTTGAAAAGGAGACTGGTTTAGGTATGTTAATATATATATGAAAAATATTAATGCAATTTATATCACATTTCTTTCTTGCTGCCACTGTTAATTCTGGCGGTGAGTATTATACATGTTGTTTTGTACTGAATCTGTATCTGATATGTTTATAAGATGGTTTATCAGACTTTAATGCCCTATGTCATGAAGGCTTGAGTTTTGTACGAGAAAAGTATTTTTTCTATCAGGTTCAGGGAGCTGGTGCAAAATTGACAAACCTCTTTACTGGCAAACCGGAGGATGGGTAATAATATATATAATTTTTTATAAAACATTTTTCAACATGTATTATTGCACTCTTAATTGAGCTTTGTATATGAATGTACCTGACCAAGCATATATTACAGATCAGGAGGAGAGAGCTACCAGAACATGGATGCCACCGAGGGCTACCAGGGAAACCAGAGCCAGCCTCCGGCCAAGGACTTCTGGGAAACATTTGGCAGCAGCAACTCCCTGAAGCAGCCAGCCAAGAAGTCCCCGAGTAGCGACAGTTGGACCATTGCTGACAACTCTGCCGAGAAGAAGAGCTCCGATAGCTGGGACAACTGGGGCTCCGAGGCAGCGTCCAACAACAAACACAGCACAGGAGACAGCTGGGAGGCCTGGGACAACAACTGGGAGAACGCCGGGGAGACGAAAGGGAAAAAGAGCCCCTCGAAACCTGCAGAAGAGAGCTGGGATAATGCAGACTGGTAGAGATATCTCTCTCTCTCTCTCTGACTCTCTCTGTCTCTCTGTCATGCTTCATCTACCCACCATTTCTCTTTAAACCCTCTACCTGTCTACCCTCCCTCCTTTAGGCACTTTTACAGTTGCACAGCTCTGTCTATGAGAACTGGAACCAGCATGGGGCTCAATATTAGCAAATGATGTGTAGGCCCTATTATTCATTCTTGAATACGAATGACTGGATGTGGTATTGAGCCCGACTAAGGTTAATTCATGAATTTAAAAGGAGGAGTGAAGTCTATTTGATTTTGGAGGAGGTACAGATTGTTTTAATATCATTTTTACCCCAAATTGGTGCCGGTTTATCCTTCCTAATTATGAATTGTGACCTTAAACCATTTGTTTAAGTACACTAGAAACGGTAATTATGTGATATTGTTTAGGACAACATGCATCATGTCACATGACAATATCTTGGTGAAAAGCATCTTTCTGTTTGCACATAACCTTTGTGTGAAGGCCCCCAACATTGTGCAATGATGCCGTGTATTGCTGTAGTTTGTGGATTCATGGGTTGTTTCGTATTTGAAAAATATCTTCCATTGTCAGCCTTCTTTTCTAGTAACGTGGAGTTATTAATGTTAACGAGGATGTTGATATTGAAAATCAGAGATTGAGAGAATGATGGTTGTAAAACTCCACCTCTTTTCTATGGTTGTAAATCAACTGTTATGATTAGAGGTTTATTCAATGTTAAACAAAGTCTGTGAGTGTAATGTTTAGACTGAGAGGATTATTGCATGTGGGCTATATTGTTATACTGCCAAAACTGTGACCTCACAGTGACCTCACAGTGACCTCACAGTGACCTATCGTGACCTCAGTTTAACTGTAGATGGATATAGTCTAATTGCATCTGTCTATCCACCACAACACTTTCTCTGTGAGCTGTTTTTCAAGTCTGTGTTGTGTTGCATTTGAGTTGCTGTGGATTGATAAAACCTGTACAAACTACCTTGTTTATATTGTCATATGAAATAAACACTTCCAAGGCCATAGAGATCAAGACGAAAACACTTGGCTACAACATTGTGATGTCACAAACATCCAGAAAAACTCATATTAAAAACTGCTTTAATTGAGGATCTTCAACTTCTTAGTCATGTTTGCATTTGAAAGGAACAAGTTAGTTGAAATTCATCCCAAATTCAACTAACTGCTGACCTCTTGAACTAGTTTGAACATCACCATATTGTGTCTCCTATTTCCATGTTGTCTGTGTCTTTGGTGTCCTCGAGTATTGCTTCAAATTCATGATTGATTCTTTCTTGAGGGCACAACTTTTTGTTGCCCCTAAAAAACCTATTAGCTTTATTTTGGTGGAACCACGACTTGGTGGTATTGAGTGGCATGCTGCAGCAAATACTTCTCTAGGATTTGCATGTTTCCACAACCAAACATGATTAAAAAAAAACCATTGTAAGTAATGTGTGCAAAGCTTGTTATGTGCATCCTGTGCAGTTATGCTCCCCATCCCTGGCTATTTGATGTATCACAGGCCTTAATGAGCTGTCCTCATGCCTCTTGATAACAGTTAGGCTGTTTGAGTGTGTGTTTGTTCTCTCCTTAAATATATGGACAGCATGTATTATCTTATATTAAAGTGATATGAATCGCAGATTATTTTATATTTATGATACTATACTAGACTTTTCTTGTACTGTATTACTTTGATGATACTTGGCATTTTAAGTCAAGACATCACAAACATAGCAGTCCATTGATATTTATCATTTGAATAATTCATTGACCATTTGATAATCCTTAAATGGTCATTTTCTTTAGAAATTATTGTTATAACGATTTCTAATCTATGTTGCAGATCAACAAAGGTATGCGGTCTTTTCACAGTGTTTTGTAAAAACAAGTTATGTCTATTATTGATACAATTGTTACATAATTGAAGAAGGTTGGTTGCAAAACTAGATAAGATATTTCTGTCAAGTCAAAGAAATTGTATTTTTTAATATTCTACATGAAGCTGTTTCGTAAAATTCATTTTACATGTACATGTTAATAGCATATTGGGCTTCAACTGGATTTGTTCTTTATTGAGTTTCACCAAACTGTACTGAGATCAACATTCCATATGGTGACTATTGTAAATGAATCCTGTGAATATCAGTTAAGTCTAGCAGTACTGTCAATGGTCTGACAGATGTTCAATTTTTGTGTTTCAGTGCATCACCTGTTGTCTCTCTGGCATTAAGGTATTAAAGACCTGTACACGAGGTGTAGTTTATGTGTATACAGAGTTATTGTCGATGTATTTTACGCTTGGCCTTTTGGAGAGGACTGACAGCAGAGGTCGGCTAGGAGCCAGCCATATTCATATTCAAAACTGTTCTAAGGAAATAGACCCTGCTATTCTGTTCTTATAGTTGTCCTGTCTCATAACTAGAAATACAATAAAGATATTCTACATATTGTTTAAGTCTGTACGTGTATTTTCTGTAGCAAGCGACATAAGTTGTATGCCCCTCCCACAAGGCGTGGTTTTATGTGCCTTTTTTCCCCCAAATGTTCAATTGGTGGGGACTGGGAGAATAGTCAAGCAGCTGCAATATTATTCAAGCTAAGGGTAAGTAACCGTTACTGCATACTATACGAATTTACCTTTACTGAATGCGTTTTAAAAAATGAAAATAAATACTTGTATCATGCACACTTAAGTGGCCTTCTGATCAAGCACAATATTAGCTAGCTGTACAGGCGCAATAGAAAATGGATGTTTGTGAACGTACATCAGTAATAAGTCATCCTAGTGAGATATATAACATCGCGTGTCAAAGAAAATGTAGATTATAGTACATTTTGAATGCATTTCCCGAGTTTCAATAATCAGTGTGAAAATATCACTAATACTAAAACAGCCGTATGTTTGCTGCAATCCTACAAGCTTGCAATGCTGGCGTGCTTTGCCTGGCTTTCACACATTCCGCTTTGGTTTGCCATAACGTTTTGCTAGCTAAATACGAAATCATCTGCTCTGCGGTCAGTTCTTAATGATAGCAATTGTTCCATTGACATTATTGGAATGTTAACTTTACGATTAGTATAAGTGTCAGTTTTATTAGAGAAGAAATACTATTTTGCCGGTGCAGTGCAATTAACCTGTAAATGTAGAACCCTGTGAGAAGCCATCCAAACCATCGAGTATCGTACATATAAAGCGTTGCTGTGCCAACGTTCATCAGCAAGTTGTGCGACAAGTGGGCTAACGCCGTACAGGATGGGATAGCGTTTCTTTCCTGATTCTTCACTATTTGAGTGGTTTCTACCGTCAGTACTGCAAAGTTGTAGGGTCAACATGTCAGGAAAGTGATACTGCTTACTCTACTTGCTTGTGACATTATTTGCATCCTCAGGTAGCTTGAAGCACATACTGTACCTTAGGCCTACTCAGTGTTTTAGTGTTCACCACTTTAGTTTTTTTTTGGCCTTGGTATGTTTTGGGAATTGTCATGGTATTCACATGTAAAAGTCAACTGTAAGTCGCTCTGGATAATGTGATATAGTTTCCGCGTCTGCTAATTGACTAAATGTAAACTATCACCCATTATCTTTAGTGGTGAAGGTTGATACAGTTAATACAGTTCAAACTTAAGCAGGTCTAAGAATGCAATATTTGTGTACTGTTGTTCCTAACAATATGTCCAATATCTGAATGTCTTGGCAGAAAACCCGATGCAATGGTTTGAGCTGCAGTTCTTAGAGTGAGGTGTCCACTCAAGGCTCCTTCAGAAGGTGAGACTTCTGTATCATGTAAGATCTAGAATCTTTATAAGATCAAGTATGGGAAGATGATCAATGCTCATCAGTGACTTGGCCTCACTCGCTCACTCAAGCAAATTGGAATAAATGTTAAACAAGTCCAGTCTGTGTACACTGTGATATCAGTAATTTACTCAAGGCAAGCTTTTACAGTTTTATTAAGGAGGAGCATAGGCGCATACTGTCATCATTGAGTTTTTTTCTCTGTTGGGACAGCAGTGCCTTGTCTCTGGGAATGGATCACTCTCATTTACACGCAAACAATGACAGCATTGTTGCTCAGTTGATATATAGTGGCAGGAGTTCCTGTCTGGCTAGGTTTACTTGGCTATTACATGTGCCATGTGTCTTCCGCTCGCTGTTTACGTGTTGTTTTTTGCCTTGATATGATGCTTTTGAAAGAAAACATGCATACCATAACCATAATCGCAGGGTCGTCTGACATTCTGGTAAGAAGGTAGTTGTGTCGCCCTGTTTTAGCTAAAGTGAGTCACACCCCTGATTTGTGGATGCAAGACGATTTAGCAGGTTCTTGGTTTCAGGAATAGAGTTTGGTGAAAGAAAGTTTCTGTACAGACTTGTCCGTCCAAGCCTGTCATGTAAGAAACAATCATGAATACCAAGTCAAACAAACAAGACGCTGTTCCAATGCGCCATGTAACCAACCAATAACAAGCCAAGTGGAGTCCCTGAAGACAGGGAGAATTCTGGGATATTGTGTTCTTCACTGATTTTATTTGGATGTCATCCAGGTATTGTGCAATTGGCAGAAAAAGGAACATGCATCCCAACACAGAGACCAGCCAAATCCACCCTCTCTGCTTTCTCCTGCCATTACATCCCACAGTAAAGGATTGATCAGAGCAAGCAGTGACGAGCACTACTTGGTTAAGCTATAGCCTGCACTCACCAGTGAAAACCTCTCCATCTCGCACAGCTTTGCTAACCACTCCTATCACTCTCATGTGTTGGTAAAATCAAAGACTTCACATTTGCTTTGTCTTAGAATAGGGAGGGTGAGTTGCTCCTGTGTTGAAGGACTATGCAGTGTTCCTCTGAAAGCTGCTGATTCACACCATTGTATGTGTTCCTCCATGACCTCTTATTATCCAATCATTTTAGAGGTTGGCATTGAAACGGATCTTCATTAGGTTGAGAGGACATTGGTGAAATCGGTGCTGGTCACCAGCTCTGTATTGACATGGTAAAGGCTTAATGTAAATGGGTTCAACAAATTGCTGTCCTTTCATAGAGTCAAATTAAATAGATGCTGTAGCTTGGCAGTCAATGCCACAGTTAAACAGATGCTTTTTGGAGACAATTTACTTTGTACAGGTTTTGATCTAATTTACCTTGTGACATTAATATGTTTCTGAATGTTTCATTACTTTTTAATGGTTTCTTGTGTGTTGAAAATTTCCCTTTGCTAACAGAGTTCGATATCTGTCAGATTTCTTTTTTTTGGGTGAAATTATTATGAGCTCAGCTGTGTGTTCCCCTGGTCTAGTGTGGTGTGATCGGACGGCAGCCATGCCACCCCCATCTGACATTGTGAAGGTGGCCATCGAGTGGCCTGGTGCCAACGCCCAACTCATTGAGATTGACCAGGTCAGTGACTGTCTATAAACATTTCACTAAAAGCCTCTGTTATACTATATTCTTACTCAATACACCTATTTATAGATGTTTTTTTTTCCTGTGCTAGTTACACTTCAGAGACGGTTTAATAATTAAAGGGTAAAGAAAGCAGTCTCCTAGCTAATGCACTGACAGCTATCTGAACCTCCACGTCTTCACCGAGGCTTTTCGTCTGACTTGGTCCGATATAGACCCAACTGTAGTCACACAAATAACATTTTAAAGGTCCCATGACATGCTGTTTTGGTTGCTTTTATATAGGCCTTAGTGGTCCCCTAATACTGTATCTGAAGTCTCTTTCCCAAAATTCTGCCTTGGTGCAGAATTACAGCCACTACGAGCAGTCCCACAATGAGCTTTCCTTAGGACGTGCCATTTCTGTGTCTGTAACTTTAAATGCCATCAGGAGAAGAGAGGCGGGGATAACTGCCATGCTTCTGTCGTTTGCAAGCCATGAGTCTCTCGAGGAAAAAACGATATTGCACTCTCACGTCGTAGTTCAATTTCTCATTGGCGGGCAAGATTCTCTGGGCAGAGAAAGGGGAGGTAACCTTTCCTCTTATGACGACCTAAGAGGAACATTTTCAAATCGGAGTGTTTGAGCTTTCATTTTCTCAAAGGCTGAGAAAAATACCCAGGGCTTGGTTTAAACCTATCAATATTTCTAGCCACTGGGGGACCAAAGACAGGTTAGGGGAACTCGTATTAAGGTTAAATAACCTCTTAAAGTGAAATGTTCATGTCATGGGACCTTTAAGTTGATTACAATAGTCATAAACCTCTGATTCAGATTTTATTCACACATATTGTGTAGGTTACATACTGTATGTTGTCAATGAAGAAGATTAAACTACTGTTAGCCCCCCATTATAGAAAGCTGTGTCACCTTCGGGGGGCCTGTGGCTCAGGGGGTAGAGAGGGTCAAACAAGGTTGGGGGTTTGAACCCAGACTCCTCATGGCCATGTGTCGAAGTGTCCTTGAGCAAGACACTGAACCCCAAGTTGCTCCCGATGGGCAGGCTAGTGCCTTGTATGGCAAGAAAGTTCAAGCGCTTTGGGTGCCGCTAGAAAAGCGCTATATAAATGCAGTCCATTTACCTTTTGGAGCCCTTGTCTGGCTCATGTCTGTTCTGTGTTTTCAGAAAAAGCCCCTGTCCTCCATCGTAAGAGAAGTGTGTGATGGGTAAGAAATATGCCTCATTTCTAACAAAATAACTTTGTCAGTTTGTGTGAACATAGTCAACATTTCCTCTTAACAGGCTGCCGATGTATGCTCCAAAGTTTAGAGTGTAGTTGAAGTCTGGTACAAGTGATTCAGGCAAGGTTGCTGTCTCCACTCTCCCCTCCCCCCCCTTCCTCTCTCTTTTCTCCCCCTGTCTGTGTTTTTGAAAGGCCTTTTTCTTAGACTAATAAAGGAATTCTAATGGTACACAGCTGGGGCCAGCCTCTACTGAGGATGTTTTTTCTGCTTACATAACTGTGTATTACCCTGCTCTCTCAGTCTGTCTGTCAGTCTGCACTATTCTCCCTGTTCCTGCTAGAAGCCTCTTGTTCTCATTGTCATATTTACTTCATTGTCATCTGAATGATTATCCATCCATCAAGAAAAGAACAGAATTTCTTTCTCACTTCTCTCTCTCTCTCTCTCTCTCTCTCTCTGTCTCTCTGTTTCCTAGCCTCTCCAACTCCCTCGCTCTTACATCTGAATGTATTACATTTTTCTTGCATTTAACGCCCACTGGATGTCTCCCCACTCTCTCCATCTGCTACTCTGGCAAACTAACTGCTTAAAACACCAATCTGAGTTCTTTACATTTTGTACATGTTACCATGTTTACTGTGAGTGTATTGAAGTGTTTATCTCAACAATATTCTCAACGTATCAGTGTGTTCTAGGTGAGGATTGGACATTGACTGTGTGTGTGTGTGTGTGTCCATAGCTGGTCTCTGTCTGGCTCTGAGCAGTTTGCTTTGCGCTATGCTGATGGTCCTCAGCTCTACATCACTGAGCAGGTGATCCTCTTGCTGTAACTACCTTTCCATGCTACATTACAAGGAAACATGTTGCTGTTAAAATGACATTGTTTTCCTGTGGTGATTTTACCTGTTGTGTTCTTTTGTGTTCCAGAGCCGTGGTGAAATGAAGAATGGAACCATTCTTCGACTGGCCATATCTCCGGTGGGACATAGAAAATAATTTATATTGTTTATCATGTTTTAGGTTTATTAAAAACATACTTAACAATAACAAATGTTTTCATAGGTACACATATTCTATAAATGCATTTACAAAAGTTCCAGTATAAAGTAAACATTATATGAGTCTTACTTGACTTGAGATGAGGCGAGTGGAGAAGATGCACAGCTGTGTGTAGTGACGTCTGTGTGTAGTGACGGCTGTGTGTAGTGACGGCTGTGTGTAGTGACGGCTGTGTGTAGTGACAGCTGTGTTGCTGGTGTTTTACAGGCGCGTGCTGCTCGCCAGCTCCTGGAGAGGATCCAGTCCCACAGCATCGAGGCTCGCCTGGAAGCCCTAAAGGAGCTGGCCAAGCTGTCTGCTGACCCCACCTTCGCCACAGAGTTTATTAACATGGAGGGCATCGGGACCTTGGCACGCCTGGTGGAAAGTGGCAACCAGTGAGTGTTATCGCCCCAGGTATCAGTTCTCACAGGGACAGGTCTTAACCTTAAGAAATTACCTTTTCTTTTCTCCTGTGTTGCTCAGCTTTGGCGAGATGCTTGCCTTCACTCTCACAGCCTTCTTGGAGCTGATGGACCATGGCATAGTATCATGGGACTTAATCTCACTCTCCTTCATCAAACAGGTAACTGTATTCACACACATGGAATGTCCCTCTTACTGTATTCTCTCATTAGTGCTGTTCAGTTCAATGTTTCAAATGACTCTGAACAGTGTTGAATGAATTTTGGATAGTGTGATCTCTGTCGAAGTCCTGCCTGGTGTTTACAGCCCCTTTTCTTTAATTGCCTGACCTTCAACCCTCATTGCATGCCGTAACCGAGTGGGTTGCTGTTACCTAGCAACCTTCGCTCCATGTTATTTGGAGCCCTTGCGGTTGCGTAGTCTGTCCATAGTGTTCAGATGAAGTCCCCCCACATAGCCATGCTGCACTCTGCCTATTCTTAGAGGAATCTAAGGGGTTCAAATGGTTACTTTTTCCTGGGCTTTCTATTCTGGAGGGAAAGAGAAGCTCTAACACTTATCTCTCAATCTACCTTCGGACTGTTCATCATCGTACTGAGCCAAAGTGTCAAATGTCCCACAAGTACGGAAACCGTGACGGAACCTTTCTATTGAAATGTCCGCTTGTCGTACCTCCTTAGATTGCGGGCTACGTGAACCAGCCCATGGTGGACGTGTCCATCCTGCAGCGCTCCCTGGCCATCCTGGAGAGCATGGTCCTCAACAGCCACAGCCTCTACCACCGGGTGGCGCAGGAGATCACCGTGGGACAGCTCATCGGACACCTGCAAGTGTGAGCACACACACACGCACCTCCCACAGCGCGGGCGTGGGGCGCAGGAGGAGGAGGAGGAATGTAGCAGTGGGATGTGACTGAGAGCACAGCAGAGCGGGAACACTGCTGCTCCTGCTCTGCTCTGCTGGCTGGGATGACCTCAATTCGGTGTTAAGAAATATGTTGAATGTTTTTACTAGTGTTAAAAACGATATTATGATAATATATGATCAATAATCTGATATATAATCATAATATCATATAATCCTTTGGCCTGCCCTAACCAGTCACCACTGTAGTTTAGCATCAGCATGGGGTCACCCAGGAACAGATGCTTCTAACTGGTTGTTTTTGTGCTGATATCTCTAGATCCAACCAAGAGATCCAGACCTATGCCATTGCTCTCATCAATGCCCTCTTCCTCAAGGCACCAGAGGACAGGAGACAGGTTAGTAGCAGGCTTTCATGCCACACTGTTCTACAGTTTAGACAGACACACACATAGGAACGATGCATGCCATCTGAAGAGGTGTGATTGGCCCCTGCATGCATCTCCATGATACCCTTGTACATACCGTACCATGTCTACCCTGGGATAGAAACTTGGAATTATGTTATGAAGAAGTTACAGTCACGTGATTTTCTATGTCATCCGTACTTGTCTCATACACATTCATCGTGTTTGGCTGCCACTGTCCATGCCTTACACAATGAGATATAACTTCTCTCATAACTGACACGAGCCTTTATTGTTCAACACAGGACTGCATGTTTGACAGTTCACATGATATCTTGTTGACTTGCTGGAATGCACCGTATATTGAATAGCAGCAGTCTGACTGGCTATTTTACAACGTTGTGACTGTACTGTGTCATGCTATGTGCAAGCTGTAGTGTTTGGTCCATGCATAAGTGTGTGCACTCTTTGTCTCCATTACTGTCACGCCTGCACATCCCCACCCCTCACCCCCCCCAGGAGGAGTACTCGAATCCCCTGGACCAGCAGCTCACTGTAAGTATGCATTCTTCATTCCATCCACCTCACCCCACCCTGCCCTCTATCTCCCTCTGCTCCTTATAAAACCACAAAGACTTCTTTCACTTCAGCCAGAACCATGACTGTGAATTCCTCCATTATAGAGACAGGTGAATAGCCTGCTTTTATAGCTGATGTATATCGGAGGTACTGGGGGGGCCCTCTTGTGGTAGCAGAGGGCAGGCTCGGATGTCACATCTCTGAGCTAGAGAAATGTCAATGCAGTTTTGAAGCTTAAATGATTTTACATTGTGTGTTTGTTTTGCTACTTTCTTTGACTAACGGTAGCCTTGCTGTGTATGCTTGGCAAGCTGGAGCTGACCCGTTGGACATGTTTTAAATTGTCTTCTCAGGAGATGGCGAGTACATTGGCTCAGAAACACCTGCGCTCCATCATCCTTAATGTGAGTGTCATCTCAACGTAAATTCTGTCAACCATAGTCCAGCTCTGGTCTGTGGTTGAACCTTTGTTCTGTAGTTAGAGGTGGCGAAACTACACACTCACATGTGTGTGTGTGCTCTCTCCCAGCATGTCATCAGAGGAAACCGACCAATCAAATCAGAGATGGCTCACCAGCTCTACGTGCTGCAGGTGCTGACCTTTAACCTCCTCGAGGAGCGCATGATGACTAAAATGGACCCCAATGATCAGGTACGGCTGCAAATATTTTACGTGTCAGAAAGGCGACCTCATCTGCCCTCTGCCCATCTGCCTCCTCTGCCCATCTGCCTCCATCGTTGTCTGACAACATCCTGACGTTCCCGTCTGATGTTCTGCTGTCCCACCGTGTGTCCAGGCTCAGAGGGACATCATCTTTGAGCTGCGCAGGATTGCCTTTGACGGAGAGAACGACCCTGGTGCCACGGAGAAGAGGAAGGCCATGTACACGAAGGACTACAAGATGCTGGGCTTCACCGTAAGTCCACAAACCAGCACACGACTGGAACTCTTCAGTCCCTCGAGAAAGTGTTTGACACAGAGGAGGTTTAGTCCAGTCTCCCTTCAGAGATATCGAGCGTCTTTTGGTTATTTGTGATCATGTGTGGTTACTTACTGAGCAGGTCCTTGTGTTGTGTCCAGAACCACGTGAACCCTGCCATGGACTTTACCCAGACCCCTCCTGGCATGCTGGCACTGGACAACATGCTCTACCTGGCCAAGCTGCACCAGGACACCTACATCAGGGTATGGCTGGACCACAGGCCACAGTCAGAGAGATGTATATGAAGCATCTCCAACGGTTATTTATGTGTGTGTGTGTGTTCTCCTCCTCCAGATTGTCTTGGAGAACAGCAGCCGTGAGGACAAACACGAGTGTCCTTTTGGCCGCTGTGCCATCGAGCTTACCCGCATGCTGTGTGAGATCCTGCAAGTGGGAGAGCTGCGTGAGTCCTGTGCCTGTCTCCCACACACTCAACACCTTCCAGATGGCTCCAGACGCCTCGCTGCTGCCAAGCAACGGCCCGGCTGTCTGGAGCTTTCCAGTTTATCAAGTTTAAGCAGTCAAAAGGAACTTTTATTGTACAGCCGTAAACCAGATACAAGTCTTAATTAAAAGGCAGCGTGAAATAAATAACTGTTTGGTTGTCATCCCTTTGTGTTGTGGTCCTGTAGCCAGCGAGGGCTGTAATGACTACCACCCCATGTTCTTCACTCATGACCGAGCCTGGGAGGAGTTCTTCTGTGTCTGCATCCAGCTGCTCAACAAGACCTGGAAGGAGATGAGAGCCACGGCAGAGGACTTCAACAAGGTCAGAGGTCATCCAGGAAGGCATATATCTATTCACCTCACAAGTTTCGATTGATTTTAAGTTTGTAGCGTGTCAAGGTGATGCAGTGTATTTGGTGTGTGTCCCCCCCCCCGTGTGTCCAGGTGATGCAGGTGGTCCGTGAGCAGATCACGCGGGCCCTGGCCATGAAGCCGGCGTCTCTGGACCAGCTGAAGAGTAAGCTGCGAGGCCTGAGCTACTCGGAGATCCTGCGTCTGCGCCAGTCTGAGCGGATGAGCCAGGATGACTTTCCAGTCTCCTCCCATCATGTCAGTCGCACGGCACACGCTCACACTCTCTTTACTGGACTCGCGCACGGCTACACCTGGAAAACCATCAAACATGCCTGTTTATCGCATCTGCTCTCTTGTTGCTAGTAGTGTGAGATATGCTGAGGGTAGTGTGGGATAGGGTGCTAACTTTGCTGATGATCCTCCAGTGAACTGCGTGAGAGGATCCAGCCTGAGATCCTGGAGTTGATCAAGCAGCAGAGGCTCAACCGCCTGTGTGAGGGGAGCTGCTTCCGCAAGCTGGGCAACCGCCGGAGGCAAGGTGGGGGCCCCTCCATACACACACTTACACTGTCTGTATCCATGTTCAGCAGTCAGTTTTTCCTCAAAGAGCATAAGGGCATTAAACACTTGCTTATGTATAGTTACTGTTATCCCTCTCTCTCTCTGTCCTCCAGAAAAGTTCTGGTTCTGCCGTCTGTCGCTGAACCACAAGGTGCTGCACTACGGAGACCTGGACGAATCTCCCCAGGGGGAAGTGCCTTTTGAGCAGCTAACTGACAAGAGTAAGTCTCCTAGCCTCCTCCTCCTCCTCTGTAGTGCTGTCCCAGACACATCCACAGCCTGGAAAAGCTGAGTTCACAGTCCTGTTCTCTCCCTACAGTCCCTGTGTCTGACATCAAGTCTGTGGTGACTGGCAAGGATTGTCCTCACATGAAGGAGAAGAGTGCACTGAAACAAAACAAGGTAACTACACTAAAGGTTTCATGGGTTAAAAAATATCACATTTGTCTCGTGAAATCCTAAGATTAATGCAGTTAGTTGCATTGACTTCTACGAACTGTAACTTTTAAAGTGTTGCATGTTGGGTTGGGAACACTTACAGTATTAGATTAATATAGTGACCTGTTAGCTTATTAGCACTTCCAGTCCAGTATAGAGGTTTGAAGTGGGATCTGTACTACTATGTGAGCAGGAGGTGTTGGACCTGGCCTTCTCAATCCTGTATGATCCCTGATGAGGCCCTCAACTTTGTAGCCCCAAACAAATATGAGGTAAGTTACCTGCTTTAGCTGAAGATGAGTCAACAGCTCATACAGTGAGTGGTCTGGAATTATATACATTAACGTGTGTGTGTGTGTGTGTGGCAGTACTGTATCTGGAGTGATGGGCTGTGTGCCCTGTTGGGCAGAGAGATGGGCAGTGACCTCACCCGGAGTGACCTGGATACACTGATCAGTATGGAGATGAAGCTCCGCCTCCTCGACCTGGAGAACATTACCATTCCAGAGGCTCCTCCCCCTGTGCCAAAGGAGCCAAGCTCTTACAACTTCACCTATAACTATGGCTGAAGTGTTTGAATGTGTCTGGTCTGCTTCTGTGGGTTTGCAAAGAATTATGTGAGTATGTAAGCGTGTGTGCTTGCGTGTCTAAATGTGCGTATGTGTGTGTGTGTGTGTGTGTGTGTCAAGGAAAAGGAAAGGACATGCTTCTCCCCTAGACGTCCCAATCCTTAAATCTCAACGACACTAGCCTAATGCTCTGAAATCAAACTGCCCTTTACTGTTAAAGGCTGGGTACGTATGACTTATTGACAAATGTGTATGACATTTACCAATACTATGCCGACTCGGTATGAATCACATGGTTTATATTGTGTTGCCTTCTCTTATTCATCACTCCATGGCCTTAGCAACAGGAAATGTGAAAAGATGCTTTATGTATTTGGAAAGAATACAGTTGAGTCTAATTATTGCTTAATACCATCAAGTTTCTCCCAACAACAAAGTTTGTTCTGTTACGAATGATTCTTTATGAGTTAGTGTATATACCAGTCAGTTCATATGTCCGCTCATGTCCTAATTCATTACTAATCTATATTGCTGTTTGTTATGCAGAATAGAAATTATATTTTTGTAAATTATGTGAAATCTGTTTTAGCTGGGAAGATGACAAGGTACCAATGGTCCATTTTTAAAGAAAGACAAAATAGAATCAGAAAGTTAAGCATCACAGCTTCCTTTTTCTTTCTATATGACTTAAAACACTATTCTTTACAGTCATAATGGATATATGCTGTGAAAGCACAGTTACCAGTACAGACACACCAGCGACCAGCCGCTCTATAGCTCTCTCAGTTGGTAAGTCGGTCCACAAACGTCGATGCATGTGTGTACATGGTCACAGCTGTTGCGAATTTGCGCTTGTTTTATTTAAGCTCTGTGCGTTGGCTTCGGTGACGCATTTTGGGGTCTGAAAGAAATGTTAAATAAAATGTATTTTCTGTGCCGTAACGTACACTGCTAATGAAAGTAACAAGGAATACGCTCTATATGCTGTTGGAGTCAGTCATGCTGTGTGCATAAGCACATTCATTACAGTTACATTCCATTCAGTTGTAACTTATTTTCCTTGTGAAAGGGAGTTCATGGTTTACTGGACTTTTGATTGTTTATATAACTACATCTTAAAGGGATTTGATGTTAAGTGTCGCAGTCCAAAGCTTGTAGCTGCTTTTAGAATACTTCAACAGGCCACACTGAACTGAAGAGAATTGCTATGGACACTATCTGTCTGGATACCTCTGAGGTAGCTTTATCACTTGGTATACTTTTACATGACCTTGCTCAAAGATTTCTGTGTTCAGGCTAGTGCTGGTAGTGTTGTTAGAAGAACTAAAAAATATATATGACAACATGCAATTTAAATATGGTATTCATATATAAACCACTGTATGTATATATTGTGTTGCCTTCTAAAAAAATGTATTTTGTTTTGTGTGAATAAATACAAGTTGAACTGGCTCAGCCTCAGCGGGTGCCTTTTCTGGAGATTTCCGTCCTGTCCTCACACCCCTCACTGTATCTGAACGTCAAGACAGCATGTAGTTCCTCTCTTTAGCAGCCAGAGGGCGAACTGAGCACAGGGCTCACACTACATTACCAAAAATACTGAACATTCACACGCTTTGTGTTACACTGAACATGTCTTTCTGTAGATGTAAATTACATCATTAGCATATCAGTCAAAACATTTTATTGATTGTTCAAAATAGAATTCAATACAGTCATATATATATATATATATAATATTTGAAAGAGGGAATACTTATGGGTAAAGGAATCTAAACTGTACTGCAGAATTTAAGACCAAATAAAAGTGTGATAAAAGCTAGACAGGATATTCACATCGACTTCTTGGATGTGCAAGACCCAAAAGGCGCATGAAGTGTGTGTAATGATGCACTTCGGAGAAAGTCTCTGTGTTTGAAGATACAAGGCTGGATGGAGTGGTTAGAATAGAAGGAAGAGAGAGTGCTCTGTGAACTCAGTATGTGGACCCGAGAGATTCCATCTCTGCTTCCACTGAGAAACCTCCTGTCTCATCCTTTGTTCACACATCATGGGTTACAAAGACAGGTTAGAAAGTTTTCACAGCAAAAGGGACAAAAACACAGACTGCTCTACCAGTTTGCATGTGAAGATTGAGAGAAAAAAAAGATTTTCTGTACATCACAGTAACTGACAGTTTAGCCACATCCATGCCAGTTGTGATAGTTGAAACCTGTAACCTTCATAGATACCAGTAGGCCTATATATTCAGCTCTGGGATTGGTTCATAGTTGGGATAGCTCTCAGTCACTGTTCAGTGTGACCCAGGCTTATGTGTCAATGTCAGCTCAGGCCTTCGTCAGGGATAGGTCCTGTGGATGTCAAACACAGACAGAAGGTCTGCTCATCTCTCTGGTTTGTAGCATGTTTTGGAAAATCCTTCTTTATACATCTTGTTACACAAACAAACAATGAGAATATACTGTATATTCATATATAAAATAAATACAAATCTCTTACTATATCATCCTGAATACCATCTCTGGTGCCATCCACCAAGTTATTTATTTGAAAGTAATAACTTTCCATGTGTTTGTGTACTTGTGTATGTGTGTGTGTGTGTTACTGCATGTGTGTCTCAACATCACACAGGCTGTTGCAACCCTTTCTCTTCCTGTCCAGGCTGGTCAGAGCTCTCTGGTCGCTGATTGGCTGAGCATTTCTTCTCCTCAACTTTGACCTCTGGGATCGCCTCATGACCTTTGACCTCCTGTAGAAGGGCACCGTGGGGCTTCTCCATGCCCTCCCAGGGCTCCGCATGCCAGGCTTGGAGGGCCAGCAGCAGCAGGGTGAGGGTGAGCAGCAGCAGGACTGTGGAGGTCAGCTCTGGGCTTAGTGTCAGGTCGGCGTAAGGCTCTGAGTTCTCCACAGTCCTGAGGGACACACACTGGGGCGGGCTCCTGTCTCTCTGCCTGCTCCCTGCCTGTCTTGGCCCCTCTCTGATCTCCGTGCGCAGACACACACGGTAGAGGGTCCCCGGCAGCAGACGTGTGAGGTTGAAGCTTTGTGTGCCAGCCAGGATACGAGTGGAATGTGTCTGTGTGTGTGTAACCGAGTGTGTGGCGTGCCAGGATAATTTGGCAAAGGGAAGGTTGTGGCCGGTCATCCAGGTTAAAACAGCGTAGTGTTCTCCTACCTCCTTCACCTGTAAACCCCCAGCTGACTTGAGGAATGGAAACTCCCGCAGGCTGGAGGGCACCGGGCTGGAGGGCACCTCCCTCCCCTTTCCCCTGCCATGCACGCCCACAGTGACGCTGCGAGTGTCTGCGCCCAGCGCATTCTCAGCCACACAGGTGTATAAACCTGCCTCCTTGGGCGTCACTCTGAGAATCTGCAGTGTCCCCTCTGGGAGAAGGTTATAGTGGGAGGAGGAACCCGGGCCTGGGACAGTGGAAAGCCCCTGGGCACGACTGGAAGGCCGGGTGTGTTTGTGGTGGTGGGACGTGGCTGGACTGGCTTGAAGGGAAGGCATGGGGCTCGGTTCTGGCGTGTGGTTGGCTGCGTGGCTCATGTTAGGTCCCAGTTTCAGCCCAGTGGGAGTCACCCAGTAGATAGTGGGCTGAGGCTCAGCTAGAGCTCTGCAGTGCAGGAACAGACTCCCCCCCTCTCTCACCCCCATGTATGGGGGGAGGGGACCTGGGGGGATCAGGGGAAGACAGGACGCAGACATCTCTCTCAACGACAGCTCCCTCACCCTGCGGGCTCTCAGTTCCGGAGGCTCAGAGCACAGCGTGGCCTGGGGCTGGATGAACCTCACAGCTCGGGGTGTGTGTGCATCAGCCTGTGCGTCCCGGTGTGTGTGTGTGTCTGGGTCTGTGTGTGAGTGGCCTCCAGCCACCCAGCGGAACAGGCAGTCACAGCGCAGTGGGTTGGAGTGTAAGCTGACCTCCTGCAGGCTGGGCAGGGATACAAGGGTGTGTTGGTGAAGGGCAGTCAGAGAGTTGGAGTTCAGCATCAGACTCTCCAGCCGGCCGAGCTGAAGAAAGGCCTGGGGGTGGATGTAGGACAGACGGGGGTTGTTGGTGATCTCCAGTTTGGTGAGCTCTGGGAGGTTCTCCAGGGCAGCTTTCTCAATGGAAACCAACTCCTCCATGTTGTTCAGCCCTAGCTCTTTCAAATGGACCATATTCTTGAAGTCTCCCGTCTGGACCAGGCCAATACGGTTCTTGTTGAGGTCTAGGAACTTCAACCCTGCCACTCTCCTCAGAGCCTGAGTGGGAACACTGGTCAGTAGATTGTCGTAGAAAGACAGGCTCTCCAGGTTATCCAGGCCTTCTAGGGCTCCTTCAGGCAGCCCCTTCAGGCCCATGTCCCCAAGAACCAGGCTCCGTAGGGAGCCCAGGGCCTGGAAGCCCCGCTCAGGGAGGGCCTCCACCGGATTCCCCCCAAGCATCAGCACCTCCAGACTGGGCAGTGCTTTGAACCAGCGTGGGTCGATGGAGGTCAGTCTGTTGTTATTGAGATGCAGACGCAGTAAGGAGTCCAGGCCTGTGAAGGCTCCAGGGGCCAGGGAGCGGAGGCGGTTGTGGCTGAGGAAAAGCTCCTGAAGGGCAGGCAAAGAACAAAAGGAACTCAGGGGGAGATGGGTCAGCTGATTCTCCTCCAGATGCAGGGAGAGCAGAGAGGCCAGGGCCAGGCTTTGTGTCAGGCTTCTCACACTGTTGAAGTGGTTCTGGGAGAGGTCGAGCTCAGTGAGGTTGGGGAGTGTATGTAAGCTGGTGCTGTCCAAGGCAGACAGGAGGTTGCTTTGCAGGCGCAGGGTGTGTGTATTGTGAGGGAGGGCCAAGGGCAGCTTGGTCAACAGAAGGTCATTACAGTCGACAGTAGGAGCTTCACAGTAGACAGACTCAGGGGAGAACCAAGGCTTGATCTGACACACACATCGGCCCGGGCAGGACACATGCCATGGGAGGGACTGAATCACCACCGCACCCAACCCACACACACACACACACATACACACAAACACGAGCAGCTGAGACTGCAACACAATGGGAGTTGGCCTCCACATGCTTACAGTACAGAGTTAGTACACAAACACAGTCTGAGTTTGTTCTAGATTATTCTAAAGTCTACTGACAGTCGCAATGCTGAAGGCAGCTTGCGAGTTGAAGTTACTGTTGTGTGGCTGATGTTGGTGTGTTGGTCTCTGTGGATAGTAGAAAGTAGACTGATGCTGTTACATCCTGACAGCAGGTGGAGGTGATGGGGCTCTCAGTAGAGCAGAACTGCAACACAAAGAGAGACAGAGAGAGAGAGAGAAAGAGAGAGAGACAGAGAGAGAGAGAGAGAGAGAGAGACAGAGAGAGAGAGACAGAGAGAGAGAGAGAGAGAGATAGAGAGAGAGATGAGAGAGAGAGGAGAGAGAGAGAGAGAGGCAGACAGAGAAAGAGAGAGAGAGAGAGAGATTAGAAGGACAAGCATATCTACATAATAGCATATTCACATCAGTTTATTGAGAGCAGGTGAAGGGAGGAGTGGGAGAGTTGTAAGAGAGGACGGGGGGATAGGACGAGGGGAGGGTGGATTCAGAAGGGAGGAAGATGAGGGTGGAGAGGACGAGGGGAGGGTGGATTCAGATGGGAGGAAGATGAGGGTGGAGAGGACGAGGGGAGGGTGGATTCAGATGGGAGGAAGATGAGGGTGGAGAGGACGAGGGGAGGGTGGATTCAGAAGGGAGGAAGATGAGGGTGGAGAGGACGAGGGGAGGGTGGATTCAGAAGGGAGGAAGATGAGGGTGGAGAGGACGAGGGGAGGATGGATTCAGAAGGGAGGAAGACGAGGGTGTATTCAGAAGGGAGGAAGATGAGGGTGGAGAGGACGAGGGAGGGGTGTATTCAGAAGGGAGGAAGATGAGGGTGGAGAGGACGAGGGGAGGGTGGATTCAGAAGGGAGGAAGAAGAGGGTGGATTCAGAAGGGAGGAAGACGAGGGTGGAGA
>CAEFZP010004536.1:12500-160000 GCA_903064625.1 Mallotus villosus | reverse complement strand
AGAACAAACTGCACATACTGAGTCTTTGTGCACTGGTCCCTCCTTCTCTTGCTCTCTCTCTGTCACTCTCTCTCTCTCTGTCTCCCTATCTCTTTCCTTCCTTCCCTCCCTCTCTCGATCCCCCTTTCTTTCTCTCCCTCACTCTCGCTCTATCTGTGTCGCCTTCTCCCCCCCTCTCTCCCTGTCTCCCACTCTGTCTCTGTCTTTCTCCCCCCTCCTCTTCCTCAGCAGACAGAGCCTTTGAATGAGGAAGAAGAAGAGGAGGCGCACTCAGCAGTTATTCTGTCCCCGTCAGCCCCTCCCCTTTTCCCGTCTTCCTCCTCCACCATACTTCCCTTCACCTTTCATCTGTACCTATCTCCATCTCCCTAGTAACATTTCTTCTTTCTCTTTAAACCTCAGTTTTTCCCTCTTGGCTTTCTCTTTGTCGGAACATAAGATTAACATTAATAAACAGTGTAAGAAAAGTTGTACTTTTATAATGGAGACTAAGGGTTCCATTCCAAATGTTATTATCTCACTAGATTCACAGTTGTTGTTTGCAGTAACACATCATGTTCTTTATGTGTTTATAAGAAAGAAGGAGTCATGGAGAGAGTGTGTGTGTGTGTGTGTGTTTGTAGTTTCAGTGTCTGTCTCACTAAGAGCCCAGTAAACCTGGTCTATCAACCTCCAACAATCCTCTAATGAGAACTCTCCTCCCTCACTTCTCTCTCCTCCCTCTCCTTCCTCTCTCTCTTCCCTCTCTCTCTTTGTATTCATGCATCACTGTGTTTACCCCCTCAGCCATTCATCCTCCATTGTTGACAGTCAAGATAAAAACAGAAAGCATCCGACTGAAGTTTGGCCTGCTCCTCAACAAATAAGAATTCAGCAGTCTTGAGAACAGAAATCCCATGGCAATGAGAGTGTAAATGTATTTGTGTGCATGTGTTGCTGGAGCTGCATACTAAATGGCATATTCACCTTCCATTGGCCTTTTCCTTTCAACTGTCTTCAAACTCTATATGGAAAACTCTTTGTATGTTCTCAATGAATTCTACAGTCGATAGTGAACATGGACAACACTCCCTTTAACACAGCAACACATACTTTCAATTCCTGTCATTGTTTATCTTGTGATATAGAGTTCCTCAACGCAATTCTTGTCTATTCACTGTTTCGTGGGGCTTTCTGTCTTGCTGCAGAAAAACATCAGCTCCGGCTTTGAGAGCTTGAGAGAGTGGGACTTTGAGGACTGGCTTGATGGCTGAGTGACACAATAAAGAGAGGCTACATTAAAGACAGTAAGTGCTCGGGGTGTACTCTACTCCCCCCTCACAAAGTATGCTCCAGTTGCAAGGAGAGAAGGAGGAAATGGACAGACGCATTCTGTATGTATTCTGTATGTGGTCGGATGAGCAGTACTGAAAGGAGGACAGACTGAAGGAGAAGTGAGGATGGATGGAGAGGAGGATGAAAGCACTAACTGTTGGATCATAGTTTCTTAAGTGTTAGGAAAAGGAACTGCTCAGAGAACATAGGGTATCTCATAAAAGCTGTTTTAGGCACTCACACACACACACACACACACACACACATATGCGCACACCCAAACATGCATACACACACACACCGACACAAATGATATACAACATAATACTTTAATATATTTCATCTGTATTTATCCGAGATGTTTTATATTAGTTACGTTTACATATGTACGTCTTTATGTGGTTTATAGGCCTTTTATTGTTGCACAATTTGGTTCTCTAATGGTTCTCTCCTTCATTAGTCTGATTCAAGATCACACACACACAGAAAGACAGCAGTGAGTGGTAGCATGCTGAAAGGAATGAGAAGAAGAGGTTGCCATAGCAACTCAGTGAGAGCGTTGCTTTTATTGGAGAGTAAAAACTGAGCTATGCTTCCTCTCCTCTCCCTCCTCCTTCTCTTCCTCTTTTGTCTCCCAGCACCATCAAGTGCATTGTTACACTGTCACAAACATCTTTTCACTATGTATATTTCAGAGGAGAGTATGTAGAAATGTTTCTCTCAGTGACTAATTCAGTTAGAAGTGTCACAATAAGAACTCAAAAGGATGATGACTCCATTGGATTATGTGAAGGCTTTTGTGTGTGTGAGTGTGGGGGAGTGTATGTGGGAATGAGTGAGAGAAGCTGAGAGAGGGAGAAAGAAAGATTCTTTTTTAATAGGTTCATTTTTCCATGTCAGGATGAATTGAATAGCAACATTGCATGGCAACAGAATACCTTCTTTTTTTCAGCCTTCAGCACCATTTCAAACAACAATTCCAAGCTCTCTAGTGATACCCTCTCGAATGTTTGTGTATGTGTGTGGATAGTATGTGTCTTTGTAAGTCTGCTCTCACTGACACATGATTTAGACTCATATAGATACTTAAGCTGAAACATGTTGCAGTATCAGCTTCTGGTAAATTAATCATACATTAAAAAGCCCTTACAGGTAGGCAACCCTACACACACGTGTGAGTTGAAATCATAATTATTTCTGAGAGACGATGATTGAGAATCTGCTGCCATGGTGACAGGCCCAGCAGTATCTAATAGCAACTAGATACCGAAGACCTTACATCTGAAAGAGGGAGAGAGAGAGGGAGGGAGAGAGAGACACTAAACAGCTGAAAGAGGGAGAGAGAGAGAGGGAGAGAGACACCAAACACCATCATGTGTGACTCATACTTTAGAAGAACACAACCTTATGACTGATGCGCAGTTCTCCTCATGACATGAACAGAACTCATAACTGGATGTTACATCATGGATTTACTGGATCAGAAAACACAGCAACTCAAAGCTAGGACAGTACTCAGCACAGTAAACCACATTTGGTAATAACATATGGAAATTTCCCACTGCACTGTAGAGCTGCACTGAACTGAATGGAGAAAGCTTCATGATGGCCAAGATGAATCAAGCCTGCAATAGCTGCTTATTGTTTCTCATTTCCCTTTGTATGTGACTTTGTGTGTGTGTGTGTTTATGTGTCATGTGTTAATGGCAACAGGTCTATTCCCAGTGTCAACACGCTGGATCACTGGCTTTGGGGTTACCATGGTTACTGGTGAAGGAGGACGGTAGAGGGTTACACAGAGAGAATGAGAGAGCGAGATAGAAAGATAGAAAGACATAGAGAGGGATGGAGAGAGAGAATCAGATGGATGGTGATAAAATATGGTCATAATGCTCCATTAAGACACAGAGGCTAAAGGTGGTGTGTAGTTGCATGACAAATTTAAGGGATTATGTAGGAAACTGACAAGATGTCCTAACCTGCTCCGGGTTGGTCATGGGACAACAGTGGCCTCTGATGGTCAGTGTTTGACACTGCTGCTGCAAAGCTACAGATGGTAGGAGACCTGTAGACTTATCCAAGTCTCCATCTTCACTAATGGCCATCTTTCCACAACAGGTACATTCCCATTGATACACCTTCAACATGATTTCCACTCAATCCACATAAAGAGGGGCCCATACGTTGTACTTTATATGTTCACACTAGAGAGGAAAACAGGTAGTAAGCAGGTATCCAGCTGAGGAACATGTGACACAGCCTGTCAGTGCCACAGAGGTCATTCAGGGCATCACGTGTTTGTGTGTGGACTGATACTGCAGCTATGTACTGAGGGTTTGATATGTGTTCTTGAATGATAAGGCAGGCAGGTACAGCCACTTAAGTACCACTAAGCAAACACAAGTACCAGCTGTCAGCCACGTTCTGGCCTCTCCCAGACAATGAGCCCTTGTAGCGTCTTCACAGAGGGCACAGCAATGACTTCCACAGTCATTCTGGATAGACTGACATCATGTCATTCAGTTCAATTTACTTTATGGATCCCAGAGGAAATTCATGGATGTGGATGTCTATTACTGTGGTTGTTTTTTCAGTGGAGTAACTCATTACGAATGTATTCGTTTATTGCTCTTACAGATTAAGGTAAGCATTTTGTAAATGTGTAAACAACATGTTAAATACATAGTTACATGTGTTGACGAAAAATAAGCTGTATTGTAAGTGGAGTTGGTGGGGGATGTTTAAAAGAGGCAGCAACTTGCATTAGAAAGTGATATCTTAAATAAGCAAGGAATCATATCGTAACAGAAGGACGTGTGAAGTTTATGGCACAACACAATCTGATCTCTGGTCAAGACAAATGTCAATGTGGCTGAATGCTGACTTATTCTGAGTCAACCATAGTGGAGAAGCCAGATCAAACATGGTGTACAGATAGAGGCAGGAGCCTGGGCTATATAAGGTTCATCCAGCTCTCACACCAATGTACAGAGGCAACATGGGCAAACTACTCATCTGCGTTGGTAAGCAGATACCGGTACACCTGCACATTTTCTCTTTTGACTAAATGCTCTGTTATTTCTCCATTATTTCTCCATGACCGGTCTTTAACATACTTCTCTCTCTCACTCTTTTTCTCTTTGTAGGACTGGCTCTCCTGCTGCATGTGCAGCTAGGTAAGTACAACATCAAATCAAACATCAAAAGTTTAGTCTGTTAATGAGGACAGGGTGGGAATTTATACCTCTATGACCTCTATGACCTGAGCTCAAATTGCACTCTAAGATTTACTGACGTGGTCAAATAAATCTATCGAAAGTCAACGAACATCCACCTTCCTTCCCTTTGAGTGGACCTTAACCATATTCCTTTGTTTATCATGCAATCCAGGATTTTCAAGTAATTACGTTATCTGAGTACTGCACAAACCCTGACACTAACCCTAACCCCGACAATAACCCTTTCTCTTTGTATCTCTATCTAGGATCCTCCTACATCCTCTCCTGTTATTTCACTAACTGGGGACAGTACCGACCAGGAGCAGGGAAGTATTTCCCTACCGACATTGACCCATGTCTCTGTGACCACCTCATCTATGCCTTCGCTGGGATGGACGGCAACCAGATCAAGACCTACGAGTGGGACGACGAGAAGCTCTACGGACAGTTCCAGGCCCTCAAGAACCAGTACGTACTCACACACAGACACGCACGAGTGCACAAGTCTGTACACTTTTGCACATTTAGAGGTTTGGACATGCACATATTTAAAAACACATGTACACACACTCACGCTGGCACATGAAAGTACACAAATCTCTGAGCTGTTTTGTTTCTCTGCGTTTCCAGGAACAGCAACCTGAAGACCCTGCTGGCCATCGGAGGATGGAACTTCGGCACTCAGAAGTAAATCCAGACTGGAAGCTTTCCTTTCTCTCATCCACGCACCTGCCTCGAACCCACAGCACCCAATGAGGAAGAGCGGAATGCTGATGCTACATGTCTGTCCTCAGGTTCACCGCCATGGTCGCCAGTGCTGGTACTCGCCAGACCTTCATCACCAGTGTGATCAAGTTCCTCCGTCAGTACCAGTTTGATGGCCTGGACATTGACTGGGAATACCCCGGCTCCCGCGGCTCCCCTCCAGTGGACAAGCAGCGCTTCACCACCCTGGTGCAGGTACTGTCAGACCCCCCTCTCCAGCAGATCTACAGCTCCATGTTCCTCTGCCTCCTTATAAGAAGAGAAGCAAGGCATCATAAATCCTCTTGTCGAAACTCTTACGTTTCTACTTTGGGATCAATTGTGTGCATTCATGCACACACAATATTGACACGTTCTGCTGTTCTCTGCGTGTAGGAACTGCTGAGCGCATTCGTGACGGAAGGAAAGAGCACCAACCGCCCCCGTCTGATGCTGACCGCCGCCGTGTCTGCTGGGAAGGGAACCATCGACTCTGGATACCAGATCGCCCAGATTGGACAGTCAGTTTGCGCGCACACACACGCACACGCACAGGATACACACGCTTCTTTATCGACTGTGCTGTGGTGATAACTTAAGTTTGTCTTTGTCAGAGTGCTGGACTACTTCCATGTGATGTCCTATGATTTCCATGGCTCCTGGGAAAAGAACACTGGGGAGAACAGCCCTCTGTACAGAGGCCCCTCTGACCAGGGAGACCTCATCTACTTCAATGTGGTGAGTGATGAACTCCTGTCTATCTCTTTCTCTGTCCACTTCCCGCTGTCTGACAGAAGCTCGATATATTCATAGAGGTGATCCATCAACACTGTGACCGTCTGTGTTTTCAGGACTACGCCATGAAGTACTGGAAGAGCAACGGTGTCCCAGCTGAGAAGCTGCTGGTCGGTTTCCCAACTTACGGCCACACCTTCCTTCTCGCTTCCGCCTCCAACACTGGAGTAGGAGCTCCCGCCTCTGGCCCCGGCCCCGCTGGCACTTTCACCCGCCAGTCTGGCTTCTGGGCTTACTATGAGGTCTGTATGTATGTGTGTGTGTGTGTGGAGGGGGTTGTGCATGCTTGTGTACTGCATGTGTGTGTGTTTACGGCATGGAGAATCTAACCCCTTTCACTGCACCTTCCGTCAGATCTGCAACTTCCTGAAGCAGGGTGCCACCCAGGCTTGGGACTCGGCCCAGGATGTGCCCTACGCCTACGACAGCAAGAACATGTGGGTTGGATATGACAACGTCAAGAGCTTCCAGATCAAGGTATGACATTGTGCGCACGTGTCACTACTATTAAGTTGACATGACATGGAGCTGGTCATGTGATACATGTCTGTGTAAAACTTCTTCCTCCCCACAGCTCCAATGGCTGAAGCAAAATGGTTTTGGAGGGGCCATGGTGTGGAGTCTGGATCTGGATGACTTCAGTGGCACCTTCTGCGGCCAGGGCAGATACCCTCTGATCAACACCATAAAGAGTGGTCTGGGAACTGGAGCAGGTGATGCATGCAGACACACGCTAACACACACACACACACACACACACCACAGCAACCTGACTGTCTAATCTCTCCTGTCCCTTCCAGGTTGTGCTGCTCGCAAGGACCCCATCGCCCCCTGTTACCCAGGCTCCTCCCAAGCCCAGCGGTGGTGGTGGTAGTAGTGGTGGTGGTGGTAGTGCTGGAGGATCTGGCTTCTGTGCTGGCAAGGCCAACGGTCTCTTCCCAGACCCCGCCAACAAGAACCACTTCTATGAATGCAGCCGGGGGGTGACCTACACCAAGAACTGCGCTGCTGGACTGGTGTTTGACCCCAGCTGCTCCTGCTGCAACTGGGCTTAAACCCTTAACCCGCTTCAGCTCCCTCAGTAGAACAAGATCAGCTACATGGAACAATTGTAAATCATTTCTGATCTGACTGTAATAAACATAATTTGAAGCAACCTAGAAAAGTGTGCCTCTATTGTGAAAAAGGACAAACTATTCAAGGCTGCTGACATCACATAACAATAATCAAACAACAGAATATGTGATCATCATCATAACAACATAACAAAGCAAACAGATGTATTAATACACAGGCAGCACATATATAGAACAAAAAATACACAAAGACGATATACCAATATAAATTGCACTGAAACCAAACTACAATAAAACCTAACTGCAATCAAGGCATTAAAAATAACATCATCATCATCATCATCGCCAGGATGATAGTAACAGAAGCAGGTATGAAGTAAGGCTTAACAAAAACCTGCTATGTGTCCCTCAAGGTTGATCAACAGAACCCCGATATACAACGGTAAAACAGAAATGTCTGCATGTGCATGAATGTTTCCAATCACACAGTCTCTCTCTCTATCTCTGTCCATCTGTCTGTCTGTCTCCCTGTACACATCTCTCTCTCACACACACACACACACACGCACACACGCACACACACACTCACACACGCACACACCACACACACACACACACACACACACACACCTCACAGTTGTGGGAGACTGTAGGAGTTGATGTCTCGTTTGTAGCGCTCTCCACGGTGCATCTCCAGGTAGGGACCCCAGGTCTCCGTCGGAGAACACATCTCCTTCAAACGCTGCATACACACATACACACATTAGTTTTGACACCTGATGAACATATCTAATAATTACAGAGTAGGCTATACTTTATACAGTTTAACACATGACTACAGCTACACACATATACACACCTGCAATGGTCCTCCCGATGCTCTGATGAACTTGTAAATAGCGATGATGGGGATCCAGATGAGACAGAAGGCGGTGATACACCAGCCCAGGGCTATGCCCCACCGTGGGTACTGTACACCAGCATAAGCTGGGACCTCGAAGGTGAACAGAGACCAGGCCAGAATCACCTGCAGCAAAAACAGTCTGGGTCAGGGCTGAGAGGCTGAGGGGGAGGGAACTTGTGTGAATGGAATACCTTGAGGCAGTATGGATAGATGGATAAATTACTTACGGTGATGACACAGGGGGAAATAAAGTACCAGCAGGATCTCCACCAAAGCCAGAACCATAAGCTCTTGGTGCCAATCATCATTTCTATGTCTTTAATGAATCTGTTTCCACCTTTGTTTTAGAGACACACACGCACAAACACAATTGTCATTTATTATGAATTGTTTATCATCTACTTGTTTCTTATTATGCAATCACTACTAATCACTGTCATAATCATGTCTCGGTCTAGGTGTACCGTATATGTAAATGACTCCAAGGACCTCTAGGACAGCAATCATCAACCGGACCCAGCCTCCACAGAACTGGTCCATTAGAGTCACCCAGTAGATCCCTCCCTGTACACACACATACACACATACACAAATACACACACACATACACACACACACACACACACACACACACACACACATACACACATACACAAATACACACACACATACACACACACATACACACACACACACACATACGCAAAATGTATCTGGGAAACAAGTTTGCAGAGACTTGTGAGGGCAGTACCAGGGATTTTGATGCGTGGGAGAACCTACCCTGGTAACACACAGCAGGCCCAGCAGGAATAAGACTGCACAGGTTACCACGGAGATGATGGAGCGCTTGGATTTCAGGGCTTGAGGGAAGGCATCCTGGAGGCAGGTGGTTAGCACCTCTGAGGACCACAGACGGGGGGCGGGGTTTAGAACAGCACTGCCAAGCTCCTTCCTGGTTGTCATTGTGGTCAGACATTCTCACCTATCCCAGCAAACTGGGAGTCCAGCCCCAGGGTGAGGAGCATGACGAAGAACAGGACGGACCACAGAGGAGAGATGGGCAGCTTGGAGAGGGCATCTGGGTACACCACGAAGACCAGTCCAAAGTCTGCACACACACACACAACACACGGTTGTCAGGGAACAAATAGAAGAAGAAGCCACGGCAGCATGTACTGTAAGAGGGCATCGAGTAGGCGTGCCTAACCTGCCTGGGCGACCTCCGTCACAGGCTTCCCGTAGATGAACGCCATGTGACCCAGGATGGAGAAGATGGCAAAGCCGGCAAACACACTAGTAGCTAAGTCGACACGGAGGAGACGATGACACAACGTTTGGTCATTCATGAAATCTGAGTGACGATCTTAACCGCCATCATCTCTGACATGAGTTATGCACGCTCCAAACTCTTACCACAGTTGATGAGGCAGACGACCATGGAGTCCATATACACATTGTTTTTGAACCTGTTATAGGAGGCTAGGGCGATGATTCCACCGTTTGCTGCAGACAGAGAAAAGAAGATCTGGGATGCTGCATCTTTCCAGACCTGCCACAGACAGACAGACAGACATAAACCAACAGGCTGACAAGCAGATGTTTATGTCATGTTCACTAGCGTACATAGCAACAGGATTCCTGTGTCCAGCCACCTCAGTCACATTAGTGTGACTGAGGTAAAGGTGAGGGGTCAGTACCCGTAGGACCTCACCTCGGCCTCACCCAGCTTAGTGAAGTTGGACTTAGAGCCAATGTAGAAATCGATCCCGTCCTTAGCGCCCTCCAGTGTCAAACCTCGGATCAGGAGGATGAACAGCACTACGTAGGGGAATGTAGCTGTGACATACACCACCTTGGAGGGAAGGGGGGAAAGGAAGCAGAAACAAAACACACAGATGCCGACATAGTCACTATTGAAAGGGGATGGGGGGAGCCTGAAAAAGGACTGAGGCCTCTGGCTTCAGACTCACTTTCCCAGAAGACTTGACACCTTTGTAGATGGCCCCACCCACAAGGATCCAGCTCAACAGCAGACAGAGGGCCAGGTACCAGACGACTGGCCCAGTCTCGTCTATACCACTGGAGCGCTGCAGGACAACCTCACTGAGAGAGAGAGAGAGAGAGAGAGAGAGAGAGAGAGGAGAGAGAGAGAGAGAGAGAGAGAGAGAGAGAGAGAGAGAGAGAGAGAGAGAGAGAGAGAGAGAGAGAGAGAGAGGAGAGAGAGAGAGCGAGAGAGAGGGATGGAGAGAGAGAGATAGACGGGAGAGAGAGGGAGAGAGCAGATAGACAGGATGGACAGAGAGAGATTAGAAGGACAAGCATATCTAGACATAGCGTATTCACATCAGGGGGGAGGGGGGGGGGCAGCGATGGACAAGCTACTCAGAAAGTGTTGTAAGCTAAGCTACCAGTTAGAGACAGCTAGAGACAGCAACACACCACCAGTCTACAACAGTTTCATACACCATAGCCAGTGTGTGTGTGTGTGTGTGTGTGTGTGTGTGTGTGTGTGTGTGTGTGTGTGTGTGTGTGTGTGTGTGTGTGTGTGTGTGTGTGTGTGTGTGTGTGTGTGTGTGTTTGTGCGTATTGTACTCACTCCCAGTATTTTTCACTAGCACTCTTCAGTGTGCTGCTGTTTGAATGACAGGTACTATTCATTCCCAGCATCAGGTTGAGACTCTCATTGACAGCTGTCCCATTGCAGATGCCTATACAAAGGCAAACAGGGCACAGGGGGACAGGGTAAAGATATTAGCCACCTAGAAAGTTTCTAAGATAACCACCTTGTCCCAGTCAGTGCTATTGATGATGACCCACTCTGGCATATAATACTGCAGAGAGGACAGTTCAGTTGAGTACAGTACAGTACAGTACAGTACAGTACAGTACAGTACAGAGTAACACATTTAGAACATGAAGTTAAACAGAACCTTTAGGTGTGATGCTGCAGTTGCTGGAACATTCACTCCAAGGCAGAGGAAACTGGAAGGAAGAAAACAAGTAGAATAGGGAGTAGGCTATGAGCACATTATAGTAGATGCTTACAATGACCGTCGATAACACCATTGCGATCCCTACACCTGGATAGAGAAAGAGAAGTAAAAAAGGAAGAGAGAATGCACTCCAGTTACATTCTTTCTTTTTTTACAATACAGAGTTGTCCCATTTGGAATTTGGCGTTGAGACAATTGAGCATTCCCAGTCTTACCCTGCATTGCTGGCACAGCTCTCCACACATTGATGGGCCCTTGGCTGCTGAACTGGCCAATGGAGCACTCCAGGAAAAAGAAAGGGATACCAATGACAAACAACATGATGGTGTAAGGGATGAGGAAGGCACCTGGTAATACACATGAAAGAGGAGGGAGAGAGGATCAATAATTGCCATGTCATCGTCCTCCTGTAATTGTGCAAACATGTAGGAACTCCACTCACCTCCTCCGTTCTTGTATGCCAGATAAGGGAACCTCCATATGTTTCCCAGACCGACTGCATAGCCAATCATAGACAACAAGTACTCGCTCTTACTGCTCCAGTTTCCCCTCTCTACATTCTCATCTGTGTTCCCATCAGGGGCTTGTTTCAGTTTGTTCTCTCTCAACTGAAACACACAGATCATACAAATTGAACATACTGCAAATAATAAACGTATTGATTATCTTAGGGGTCAAAATCTACTCCAGGCAACAGTCGGGCACAGAACAGTGGTACCTGTCTAGTCTATATTCAGTGTCATATCACATGTTTTTATTTTATACGTGGCTTGATTAAAGTATCATTTCTCATTGGCTGCTAGGTGGGTATGGACAAACTGTGCCATGCAGTTTTACTCTTCCAAATCAATACTCAACTGCGCACCAACCTATTCACTTTAAAATGCACAATATTACGCCAAACAGCGTACATATTCAAGTTATTACTAGAGCTGAAGGCTCCACCAAAATAATACATATGTCCTAATACAACACTTTCATATGATGTTCCTTCTTTCAGTGTTTCTTAACTGTCTAAACAAGGGTTATGATATCCTACCGTGTCAGTAGACGCAGAATTTCTGAACGCAAAGTTTGTAAAACCGCTCAATCCGACTTTCCTCATCCTGATGGCTTGATGTGAAGCTGTCTGAAGTCTTTCAAGGATGCTTTGAGAACAGTATTTAAAGTCTGGTGTGCTGGAGCGACACCTATACGTCTTTAGCCAATCACTGTCATGATCCATATTTGGAAGACAGGTGACTAAAACTGAGCTCATGGTCTTATCTTCAGATAAGCAGCTGTCTACCCTAATAATAAAAGGTGACAGCCATTACGTAGCATTCATAGGAAACTGTACACTTCTACAATTTTTACTGGAACACTTCTCACTTTTTTACGGTGTCAGTTCCATGCAGCTAAGCCTATGTCATTAGTGGAAGCATCTCACCATAGCCATGATGACAAAGCACTAGCTGACTAATACTGACTCTTGTTGCCCAACCAGTGGCTTTTCCGACCATGAAAACATGACAGTGTACATGACTGTACTGGATCATTCATCAACACATTCTGTGGATGTCATGATAATTATTACAGACTACAGTGGTCAACTTAAGGATTCTGTCAGGAACAACACCACTCTCATCATAGGATAACGGTCAGGTGGCCAAACCCTCACTCTTCTACCACACTAAGGAGACTAATACCCGAGGATTTAAAACCTGACCAACCACATTGGCCAAACCTTGGGAAGGCTAAATGTGACATCAACCTCATAACAGAAACTTACATGCAATCCTATCATTATGTAGCCCTACGTGGCGGCAGAATGGTTTGGACAGCGAGGTGAAGTTAGTTTCATATTCGACATTCAACATTCGTCTCACATTCGGAAACGCTATTTTTTTTGCGTCGCGTTAGGAATCGTGTTTAAACTACCCAATTGAGAAAAATTATGACTTCCACAGCTTTTAATTTTTCAATTACGTTTCAAACAAAATGATAGAAAATCGCTAATCTCTGAAAATAGTTTAATCCTCACAATTATTTATAACTTTTTCAAACTTGTGTCAAAATATCTCAAATATACACAAGATTATTCTAATAATGGGTTGCCTACTTCCACACCCTTTACTTTTTCAATTATGTTTATTTTTATTTTTAGAGAAAATCGCGAATCTCTGAAAATAGCATGACATCCTTGCTAATATTAATAACGTTTTTAAACTTGTGTGTCAAAACATCTAATCAAGTCTGTCTAATCAATGATTCTAATCAAGTCTGGTTAACTTCCACACCCTTTACCTTTTCAATTATTGATTTGTATTTTGTTAAAACCTTGATTGAAAAGGTAACGTGTGTGGAAGTAGGCCAGGCATTATTAGAATAATCCGGTGACAGTTTGAGGCTTTATATCCATAGAAATATTGTACATATAGCCATGGCTATACATATATATGTATACACGCACTGTCACACATACATTCTAAATTGAACGGTTTAGTTTTCACCCGGTCCCTAACGCTTCGCTGCAAAGTAGCGTCTTCGGAATGTCGAATATGAAACTAACTTCACCTCGGTGGTTTGGACGACACTTCAATTCAAAATGCCTCAAAACAATTGATAATATTTCCAGTCTGCGAGAATGTATGCTATCCAATGTATTTATAGCTAAAAGAGCTAGAATAGCTATCTTCAACTAGCACCACCTAACACATTTTTTTTTGTTTGATCCTAAGGCATATGAATTATTATGTATTATTGAGTGTTCAGGTTTGTAAGAACAGCCGGGGAGGTAAGAAAGGAAAACAGTCCATAGTCATGATGGGGATGGGGTCATACACCACTTTTAAGACAATGGCAGAGTATGTTCACACACACACAAACCAAGCAAACACATCCCAGTACATGTAAAAATGGTTACCTTTATTTTTTCCATAAGACAGGCACTTAGTATTAAAACACCATAACCGTAGTCAATGTTAAGATCAATACATGCTATGCATTCATGTGTCAATTTTAGCACCACAGAATAAGACAAATGCACAAAACAGTTTGCATAGTACAAAGCAACACCGCCATAGCAAGAAAAGTGTTGTGCTAGTTTGTACAGACTAGAAATAACTAATATGCGGTTAGGAAGTATGGAGGCCTCGGGAGTGTGATATGTAATGATACATTTGTGAGTCAGTTCTCTGAGGCCAAGTGACTGAGTAAATACTCATAGCACTGTTCAACACCTGCTGTCGCAACAGAATTATGGTTGCAAAAGAATACCAAGAAACATATAAAAAATACTCCATAGTATAATGTATCTACACACCACAAAAGAGTGGTCAAACTGACCATGACCTACTGAGGAGAGGATTAAACATGCATGCTGATTCACACAGCCAAGAGTCATCCGAAGCTTTTAGACAAAACGTCTATGAATTAGCACTACAGGACTATGTGGTATGTAGTTTACAAACTTATTCCAAAGCTTTTCTTTTTATGAGGTGGCTTTGCAAGTATTTTATGTGTAATGAAAACAACACAAATCATCACCTGTAATTAAACAATTGTAGGTAAACATGTTACAGCTGACCTTTGAGCTATTCAGCCTGTTGCATCATTCTGTGGCTTCACTGCGGGACCTGATACATTAGCAGTATAAACCAAAACGCTGCCACCTGCTGTAGAAATAGGAGAACTACAGCAATGCAGTTCAGGTCTGTTGCCCTCCAGTGGCAGCATGAAAGCCAGACCAACCTAAAGTATTAGATTCCTATCCCTATTTAGTTTCCCCCCACCAATGGCTAAGGTTAGGAGTTGGGGAGGCTAATCTTAGCCTAGATCAGAATCTGGAGGATTTGCTACAGCTCGATCGTGGCTGCCAGGCGCAGACACAAGGCAGAGTCAGAGGGCACATCCTGGGCAGTGATCTCATTCCCATCCAGTCGCAGTGTCCGCAGCTTGGAGTAGTTCATCACATCCACAACACTGCAGAAGCTACCCAGGGTAAACTCTGCAGAGAGAGAGAGAGAGTGAGAGAGAACTTGTTTTCAGAATGTATCCTTTGCCATTGGAGTGTGTTTTTGTGTCTGTGCCCTACCTTTAATCTGGTTGGCCTGCAGGTACAGGTGCTCCAGGGTGGCACTGACAGGGGGGATCCTCTCTAGCTTGTTGTAGCTCAGGTCCAGCTCCACCAGGCCAGTCACATTGAAGGTGTTTGGGGGGGATGCCCTTGTCTGTTATCTGGTTGTGGCCCATGCGGATGTACTGTAGCTGGGAGAACTGGCGCAGGAAGCCCTCTGGAACAGCACTGATGGAGTTGGACTCCAGGTACAGCTGGTGGAGCTGCTCTGGCAGACCGTCTGGGACCTGTCAGGGATCCACACAGGATGGTTATCCCTTACCAGACGCTAGCACATACACTCACACACACATGCACACATACACACCTTCTTGAGCTTGTTGCCGCTGATGTCCAGCAGTGTGAGAGAGTTCAACCCCTTCAGTGATGCAGCCATATCTGTCACAGCGTTGTCATGGAGATACAGAACGGTTAAGTTGTCCATTCCCTCCAGGGCAGCAGGTGTTACCTAGGCAACAGAGCAAATAGTTCAAGGTTATGTCATATATTTCATGTTCATTTCTCCTCATAGTCCCAAGGAGGCAATTAGGACCAGTAAACAGGTGTTCAGCAGTGCCTGGGTGGTGACTTGTGTGAATTTTACCTTGTTGATACTATTGCCATTGAGGCGTAGATCTCGGAGAGAGCGTGGGAGGTTTGGAGGAACACGGGTCAGGTTGTTGTGCTGCAGATAGAGGCGTTCGAGACCCTGCAGCTTGGCAAATGCCTGGAGAACATATGGTACAATGAGGAGGTCTTTGTCAGAAAACAACAGTATTCAGCTCGTCCAGCCCATATTAGAGTTTGTTAGCCTGCAAAGGAATTAAATCAACTTTAACAACATGTTTGCAGCATGTGCACTTGTATTCACTGCAAATAATTCATACTGACATACTGTACAGTACAGGCCATACTTCAGGACCCACATCCCCGTCCCAACAATCTCCAGCACCACTACCACATGAGGGGTGTGTTCAGGGGCATCAGAATCTGTCAAACTGTTCAGGCTGGCTGTATATATATGACTGTGTTGATGGGATCCAGATGGCTTTCTACCTTCTTGCCGATGCGGTCGGAGGACAGCTGGTTGTAGTGCATCATCATCCACACCAGGCTGGTGGCGTTGGCCAGCGCTTCGTCGGGCAGGGCGGTGATGGCGTTGTGCTGCAGATACAGGTACTTCATACGGGAGGGCACCGTGGGCATGACCGTCAGCCCGCGCCCGTCACAGTACATGGCGATGGGGAAGGAGGGAGGACAGTCACACTCTTCAGGGCACTCCCCTCCCGTGTTGTCGGCATGGTAGCCTTGGCGGCCTGACAGCCACTGGAAGGGATCGCGTCCCTGGGAGAGCGACGAAGGAAGAAGGGCAGCAAACAGGAACACACACACCACGCTCATGATCACCCCCCGCTGGCCGCACGGCTGGGACAGACTGGACACACAGCTCAAACAGCTGGCAGAGAAGGGAGACAGAGAGCTCTGTCACAAGTGTTACACATCATGAATCAATTGTGATGTGCAGGGGTAAACGATTATTCCTTACATGTTTAAGCACAATGTTTCATCCTATAAGATATATTTAGTGTCCCACTTGCAATCTACAGTCTGGGATTATAGACATAACATTTTTTAACTTTGAAAAATCTTCATATGCTAGATTATTAATATTTAATGGCTGCAAACATGATAACTGTTATTTTCCCGAGAAGAGATGTGGGGTTAGAAGGATTAACTTTGAAGTCACTGACACAGTTTTGTAAGCAAAGTTGTTGCCTGACGTTAGCTATGTTTGCCTGTATGGTTTAGATCCACTGGGAATTTAGAGAGGAAAACTCTTTTTGGAGGAAAAACTACAACCATGAATGTCTCCTCAGTAAATGTTCCCCACAGCTGCCAAACCTTGCACAGTTTTAGGAAGTTAAATAAGTATCTATTTATTTAAAGAGGAAAAGATCTGTACAAGTTGAAGCCTTGTTTTCCATTTCTCCATTTCCTCTTTCATATTTTACAATCAACTATAACTATAACTGTTAAAGGCAAAAACAAACATAAAAAAAAGAAAAAGATTTATATATATGCATGTACACACACACACGCACACACACACACAAGTGCGGGCACAAACACACACACACACATCCCTACCTGAACAGAGATGCCAGTCCCTCCTCTTCCCCTCTCTCTAAGAAGCTGTTCAAGACTGAGAGGGACTCTGCCAAACACTGTGAAAAACTATCACTCTTTGCTTGCCTTCCTTTTCTCCATCCCCCTCTCCACCCTTCTCTGTCCCCCTGACTGCCCCACGCCACTCCACCCCTCTCTCCCCCCCTCTCTCCTCCTCCCCTCGTCTGCCATCTTTATTTCCATTGCCTGAGCTCCCACCCCTTCCCAAACTCCCTCCCAGCCTCCCAGCCCCCTCCTGGAGCCCCTCTCTCCCCCAGAGTGAGTGCTCTGAAGTGGGGTGGCTAAGCAGGATTCCTTGCATCTGTGGAGCACATTGAACCCCTCAGCCAAGCTCCCTATATTCCAGCCTTGAGCCCCCTCTATTCCCCCACAGTGCTGGCGTTCCTCTAGTCACTGTTTCCTCTAAGTTCTGCTCTTCTCATTAAAGGGGGTGGGTGGGGGGACTAGCCTTACACCAATCTCCAGGGTCCCCCCTCCCGTTCCTACCCATTCCAACCTCATCCCTCTCCACTGACCTGTAGCCATCTCTTGGAGGTTATAGCAATACCGCATACCTGCATATGTCTGGCTGTGTCTGCACAGCCAGGAGCTGTGTGCTAATACTCATTCAAAAGCTGAACTCCAGAGTGTGCCTGGAATTACAAAATCACGTTTTCTCAGTCTGAAAATGAGCTTGCCCTAGAACACACTGTTCAAATATTTCATACAAGTACCTGGAGAGAACCTACTGTTGTTCTGAGGTCTTATCTATATAGTCTGTGGTCTGCCTCTTCTCTCCTCACTCACTTTGACTATCTTGGGATTGTGCTTGCTTGCTTTACTGTAACTAGTGGATGAGGGAGGGGAGAGATGGAGAGGGCAACTGTTCTAGATAAGGGGTTCCAACTCAGATAAGGGAGGTCCGTCTGGAATCAGAGGAGATAATAAACAGGAAAATGTTCATGTAGAGTCTCCTGCATTTCCTAGTTGTGTGCAAAGGAGAAACCTTGAACTGAAATAAGAGTGGAAAAAGCCTAATACATTTTTGGGCAAAGAGAGGGAGAAAGTGGAAAGGCTGGGGTGTGGGGTGTGGAGTAAGGGGCTGTACTTGCCCATGTTACATTTGATTGCGCACCCATACTGTTTGGTCTGCTCTCTCGATTTAGCATCACACACTATCATTTGTGGTTGTCTATATGTATGACTTGTATGACTGTACACTATGTTCACCCTCATTTGTGGGCATCCAAGAGTATGTACACATATATGCACATGCAAGACAACATACACAGTGCGGACTGTGCATGGCCGACATAGGGTAAACTCTAAATAGTGTTTTGCACCAGTGGGGCCACTCATCATAAAGCTAGCCACCAATTTAGACTGGGTTTCTGTGATGCTGGCCACAAGGCTAAATCTGCAGATTTGGAATGAGCACCTCTGATACTGCTAGCCACAGAGTTGGCAGTGCAGTGTTCATTCAGTCAGTTCTTTTAGATGGTGCAGTATAAAGCTATCAAAGGCGTCAGGGTGAAGGCAGCCACTATGATAAAGCTGTTGACATGGACTTCAAGTTACAAGTTACAGTAGGAGAGGAACTGGGGTTAACTGGTTTTACAAGTGTTTAAGTGTTTAACTTCCTTATCAGAAGGGCTAGTCAGAGGGGCTAATCCTAGAATATTCCTGATACATGAGGGGCTTGCAGATAAACGATGCCTGAACTCCAGGACTGGGGTAGGAGTTAGGGGGCTGTACTCTCTCCCTCCTGCAGCAGGAAACGTTTTACATTCCTGCCTGTCTCTCTGGACGTGTCCATCCCCTGGGGCCTGTGGTGCTCCGACCCTCCGACCCTCCAGTGACCCTGGGGGCCTCTGGGTATTCACCTACCAAGGTACTCGTCTAATGTGATGCCCATGCTGCTGCCCAGCAGCTGCCAAGGCCCTCACGTGTCCCGTGTCCCTTCCTGTCCACCGTTCTGCTCCAGACAGGGACGCTCGGCATCCCCCAGACGTTAGGGACTCTTTCTCCAGGGTGGTTGTTGTGCAAAGTCAACCCTGGTTGGGGAGGCTGAAGGTTAACTATCTTTCCTAACTCAGGCCAGACGCTACATGGTCTCACATGGTTTTGTGGGGTTCACACAAACATCTTTGAAGGCTTAGTTTAGAGGGCCTCCGTCTCATTGGCCATTTGGTATTTTGTACTAAACAAACAGTTAAAAGATACAAACAGATTTATAATCTATATCTTTATTTATATCTTTAAACTGTTTGTTTAGTACAAAATACCAAATGCCATAATACATAATACATATTATGTATTATGTGTACATGTTTTATACATGTTGTTGAGAGACACAACACGTGAACCCAAACAACTGCTGTACAACAAGAAGAAGGATGGGTGGGGGAGGACTCTGAGTCAAATTTAGATTTTGAAACCCTAACATTTACCTGAACCCTGTCCACTCTGAGACCTGCTAACCTTAACTATTGATATGTGAGCATACTGTATAAGCAAGTCTAAATGTGTTGCAGCTGTTAAGGATTTCTGGCTGTGCATGTGTGTGTGTGTGTGTGTAGGTGTGTGTGTGTGTTCATGCGTAAAAATGTTATATGCAACCCAACAATTTTAATATAGAGACTGAAAGTAATCAGTTCTCATAACTTCAAAGGCAGGAACCGGGCCCAGGTCATGCAGACGGTGGTTAAGCCGGGCTCAGGGAATAGGAGTCTACAAACCTTTGGCTCATGCCATGAATTCACCTTGAGAATGCCAAGCTCCTACTCTCCCACAGGTACACTTTGCACTTTTTGAGGTTCATGTTGTTTATTTTGTAATTTGTTTAACTGCATGCTCTCATGTTTCTTCCCATTGGCACCTATTTGCTTTTCACAATGTATGCTTCATGTTTTGGCTACCCACAATGTTTTGGGGGCTATCTCGTTGCTACATCATTGACCAGTGCACTTTTGTAGAGCTCTCTCTTGGAAGTCGCTTTGGATAAATGCTAAATGAATAAATGTAAATGTAAGCTTCTCATTTCTGACTTTCTCATTTCTTCACTTTCAAATGTTGACAGACGTCCAGCTTTAGAATGGAATCTACTCTTCCACAAACGAATTCAGACCCCTCGTACAATTACACAGCTCCAAACCTCCTAACCTCCAAGGAATGTGTTTGTCTCTTTGAGACAGGCTGGGTCAGTGAGGACTGAGGCGATCTTTGTTCCATGAAGTTTTCCAAATGTTCCATTTCTGGAGCCAGGTGTCACACAGTGAGGAAACATGCGCTGTTTGTGTCTCCAGGGCATGAGGCATAATGCATTCTGTGGGGTTTTATAAATTACAGTTACACCACAGACACATCAGATCAGACCTAAATCCCAGTCATCTCTCCATCACTTCCTGTGTAAAAGCAGCACACACACTCTTCCTAATTAGTTCCGTCTGACCAGTTTATGGGGCATTTTCATGGCAATTTAATTTTTATTGCATTCACAGCAATACTTAATACCCAAGAAACCTTACATCTTTTTTATGATTATAGTTCAGAATGGGTATTCAGCCAGAGATGAACCCACCTGAACACTCTCACTTCAAGGGACTGATAAAGACTGGGAGTACCAGGACACTGAGGACAGAGTTGGTCCTGAAGGTAACCTGAGCCCCAGTATGGAGCCTGCAATGCAAAGCAGATGTGTCCTACACACATACATACATACACACACACACACACACACACAACACAGGAATATGTAAACATTGGAATCTCACTATTGTTTTCACTGAATGCCTGCAGTGCAGTTCTGAATGTGAAAATACATGTACACACTTACATCTTACACTTCGAGTGTGGGATGGATGGACGGATGGATGGAGATAGAAATACATTTCATCCCTGTCTGCTCCCACCTGCCATTCAAAGTTGACATTTCTGAGAAAGAAACATACATGTTGGATGTATGGCGACATTATGCAGACTTGAAAGCTTTTGAGTCTGCCATGTAGCTCGAGTCATACACATTATCAGGAAATGGCTCAATGAATCTGAACTATGTTCCAGATGTGTTAAGTGACCATACTATACACATACATGCATACACACACACACACACACACACAACACCACACACACACACACACACATATGTTGCTAATTAAGCTGTGAACGCCTCTCATCTTTTTAAAAATGTTGATGTGAGTGGAAATAACACGAGTGTAGCCACAGATGCTGTATAGGACTCAAGACGAGAGCCTCTCTATTGACAGTGGGACAGTACTCTCTATTGACAGTGGGACAGTACTTTGATATGAATGTTAACTCAATGCTAACTGGTTACTCAAACTCTAATGCTTTGCATCACATTTCTCTGTCAGGCTGGACACAGGACAGTGGTTGTGCTTGGTGAAAGGGCGCCCTCTAGGTTTAGTGAGGTAGACCTTCAAGGGTGTGTGTGTAGTGAGACCACACATTCAAAGTAGCACAGAGTAAAAGGAGCCTATAGAAGACCTTCCTAGAAACATATGGATGGGACATCTGCCACAAGGCAGTGCTTATATAACACAACATCAGGGGAGAGAGAAGGGGGGAGCTTTTTACTGGATGAGAGAAGCAGCTCTAAAAATCTGTCTGTGTTGGAGAATGGAGACAGGAAATGAAAATACAACACTCCCATGTGTTCCACTGGCAGTTCAAAGCCATGCCACTAACAGTTATTTCACTGCTCATGTATGAAATCATCCCCGGCACAATCAGACAGTGTCATCCTCCACCAGGCAGAACCCTCCAGCCTGCTTCAGCTCGTCTCAGGGTGCTGAGATCATGTGCAGTGCTGCTCTGCTGGAGCCTCGCTTCTGGTCTGGAAGGGGCTCGGGTGAGGTGGTGTGCAAGGTTCCAGCCACGTTCATGCCTGTCAGCCCTTCTTTGCTTCGTATTGTCACTACTTTGTTGGCACAAAGTCTCCAGGAAATTAGTTCAGAGAGTTTCAGGAACGTAGTTGGGAATAGGGAGGAGAAGGAAGGGATTTGTGGTCCATGAAATGTGGGGCAGAATCGGGGATGATGAGGAAGGAGAGGGTGGATACTTGGGAGGGGTGTGGCGTGGATAGGGTAGGGATCAGGGAGGAGAGGGGTGCCGGTGTTAAGAGTGGGGAGGAGTCAGGAGATGAAGATGAGATGGGTGAGAAGGAGATACAGTACAGTATTAGAGAGATATCACAGTGGAAATATATACCACATGCAAACTAAGAGCTGACAGGAAGAGAAGCTTGAGGCTGGAAGACAGTGGTTCCAATGCAGCCTTTGAAGACAGACAATACCAGCCTGAATGGTATTATGTATCCGTATATTGTCTCAAACACCTTATATATAGTTGAAAACCAACAAACCTTCCCTACTAGTCAAATCATAGGTATTAACTATGTTCAGAATTAAGTAACCCTCTTCACAAAAACACAATTTAAGCTTGTTTTGACACTGTAGGAACTGTATTTAAGAGAGGTTGTCTGCCTGTGTTGATGTTATGTCTGGGAGTGAAAAGGTTTCTTGGAGAGGCTGATCCCTATTACCTCACAGTGAAAGGTGTTGTTCTGGTGCAGGGGAACCTGGCCAACACGGGGAGAGGATGGAGGGAAGATGAAATGGAAGGTTTCCTCATTTCCTCCTGCTGTTTATGGAAAACCCATCAGGCTGATGATGGCAGGAGGGAGAGGGGGGAGGGGGTGGAGCCATGGAGGGAACTCAGTGTCTCTGGAATATCATGTACAGTACACACACAGAGACATGCCTCCACACACACACACACACACACCCTGCATACATACACACAGTGGCGGACTCAGGGGGGGGGCAGGGGGGGCGACCGCCCCCCTTCGTGCCTCCTTGGTTGAAAAAGCGCGCTAAAGTGCCGTAAAGAGTGGCGAATTACGAAAGAAAATCCGATAACGTGCTCAATGAGTGCCCTTCTAATGCCCTTACAGTGCCTACATGGTTGAAAAATTGCTCTCTAGAGTAGCTTTTGCACGCTGGTGGGGGCCCGTGTTGGGGAGGATGTGCCCTTTTAATTTTTTCGCCCCTGCCCTTCAAACAGTCTGAGTCCGCCACTGCATACACACACTCACAAATATCCTAACATTAGTCATGTGATCACCGCGGTCAATCCTTCTGGACACATCGAGGTCAGACCCCCTCTAATGATCCCAGTTTAAGGTTTGCTTTATATATCCCACCATCTTCAGTCTGGACCCCTGTTCTAGCTCTGCCTGAAATAGTTCTTATGTTGAAATAACCTTAGTTCTGACAGAAATAACCGTGTAGGTTCGAGATCCTACAGAGTGGAAACCACATCAACCTCAGAGCAGTCTAGCAGGCCTAATGGATTTGGTGAATGTTCTTTTCTTACTGAATGAGATCATTTGGAATGGAATGCATGATCATACACAGGCTGAAAGGCTTGGGGTTGATGCCATACCACAGGTATATGCTTCGGGACACTTTCCCATGGCTCCTACGTAGACCATCCTCTGTGTCACCACACCCTCTCCCTATGGATTCCCTATCCCTACCCAGTTCTTGATTAATCCCCTGATATCCAGCAGTAACCTTGAGGAGTCAACTCAGCTAAGGGAACCATCATTAAAGACCCACACACATAGAAGTGAAGCAAGATACACATTCTCATGCAGTGGTCTCTTTGGCTCCCCAGGTGCCCTCTTTGGTTACACTGTGTGCAGTTAACGCCAGAAATCATACATACCACAGACACGCACACACATATATGCTGAAACAAGAGCACACACACACACATACACACTGCCATCATAGTTTAGGAGACTGGAAGCTTTTGGCGTAATCACAGAGTTTAAACATCATGTATTTTAGAACTGCTCAGTTTGTGGCGGGTTTCCATGAAACAACATGGAAATCAGCTCTTGGCCACAACTCTGAGGGACGCAGTGCAACACCCTGCACTGAGTTATGAAGGGATGTCAGAGACACAAAAGGTATATCTATGTTCACTGAAAGTTTCATGACACCCTTATTCAAAGCCCATTTCACTCCTCCTTTGATACTTACTTTATCCCCCTCTACAGCTCTATCTCATCATCTCTTTCTCTCTTTCTATCTTTCTATCTTTCTCTCTCTTTTGCGGTCTTCTTTTCTGTCTTCTCTCTTCTGTTCTACTGTCTTTCACTGTCTTCTTTTATATATGTCTCTCTCCCTCTTCCTCTCACTTTACCCCTCTTTTTTTCCACAGGGTTGGCACACATGTTTCCACCAAATGTTGATGGTGTAACAGTTACCATAGGCTGGGAGGATGAGAGAGAGAGACACAGAGAGAGAGTGAGAGAGAGAATGAGAGAGAAAAAGGGGGTTGTAGAGGAGGTCTAGGCCCAGGTTGTGGGTACTTTGTGGAACGGAGGAATGTATCGGGCAGTGAGTAAACACTGCAGGTAGAACGCACACACACACACACACACTCTACAATGCAGCACCACCACGACTGAACCTCACGGAAGCACTCAGGAACAACCTTAAAGCAAGTTTACATCTCCAGCACCACACCCACAACAGGTATGTGTCTTCAATCTATTCTCTGTCATTTTGTGTTCAATGTTCTTCCATGTTTTTGAGGGGATGGTGCTGTGAGATGTACACTTTGTATGAAATAAATGGAAAACTGGTGGTCTCACTTTACAAATCCAGTCCTGCATGCTGAGGTTGATGAGACTGCAAAGACAAAGTGATGCGTGATACAATACAGAGTGCCAAGATACTAAGATTTTAAATGTCCCCAAGTCTGCCAGCATGTTAAATGATGATTGTGACAATCAAATATGAATAACAGCTGTGGTGAGGATGTAGTCCCTGTGAGACCAGTTAGTTAAACTGTGTGTGTGTGTGTGTGTGTGTGTGTACATGTGCGCAGGCACGTGCATGTGTTAGTGTTTCCGTGTGTCTGAGTGTGTTTCTACTGTACTCTAACAGGCTGCAGATGTGGAAAAAACACAGACACACATTCCTCCCTCTCATACACAGATGTTTGTCTGCAAACAGGAACCAAGTCCATGATCCTGGCTGCCAGCTTCATCCTAGCTGCTGTAGTACATACAGTATTACTATTATAACCTACAGCATGTGTAAAAGTTACCTGACCATGAGCACATTCCTAAGCTAGTCCGTCATTTCCTGGCTTGTAGACTTGACTATACTAGAGAAAATGTAATCACTAGAAAACACTTTGATGGTTACTGCACTGTAGCTTCATGCTGTGACCAAGATGAACTCTCTCTCTCTTACCTAACTGTACACTACTCCTCATGTCAGATTCCTCCATCCAGTCAGCAGCAGTGTTATCTCCATGGCTCTCCACACGTCCACCCTGGTCCTGGTCCTGGTCCTGATCATGCCTGTCCAGGCCTCTACTGATGTGGACACGGACTACGGAGGGGTCCCCCTGTGGATAAACCGTTTCCTAGGGGAGCCCAGTGTGCTGACCCTGCGCGGCCGTATGGACCCGTCATGGTACCGGGCCAACAACCCCCAGGCCTGTCCCCAGCCATGTGACTGTCCCATCCAGTGGCCCACAGCCCTCTACTGTGACTACAGATCTCTGGGAGCCATACCAGACAACCTGCCAGCTAGGACTGAATACCTCTTCCTACAGGTGAACGCTACCATGTTGTCATAGCTACTCAAAAACATACAGCATTCGACTCCTGTGATGGTCATTATTGTAAGTGTAACCTCAGCATTGTATTCCAACAACTGTCAGAGCGATCAAGGCAGTGGTGTACAGCAAGCGTTAGCTTGCACAGCACAGGGTTCATGATAACAAATCATGTGTTTAGGTTTATGTATAAAAAAAAAGTGCAGGTTTATTAGCCAGACCTTGGGGTGGAATGGTAGGGGGTATGACTGAAGAGCAGAAGATTGTGGGTTCAAATCCCTTTGGTGTCATGACTTTAAGGAAAGACAGCAGTTCAATTTATTGTGTTCTGTTCCCTCAGGACAACAACATCTCATCACTGTCATCCTCTTCTTTTACCAACGGCACCAGCCTGCGTTGGCTTATACTAGACCATAACCAGCTGCAGAGCAAGAAAATGGACCACACTGCTCTCCAAAACCTGACCAGGCTGCAGTTTCTTTTTGCCAACCACAACCATCTGACCACAGTACCAGAAAACCTGCCGGCCGGACTCCGACAGCTCAGATTGGCCTACAACCACATTACCAGCATCACCCCAGGAACCTTCCAGAATCTAGAGTACCTCACTTTACTGCTGCTGCAGGGGAACAGACTCAGCACCATCACAGAGGATGACTTCAAAGGTAGCTAGTACTACACCTATACACACATACACACACACACATACACACACTGGAAGAATGGACAAGCATCAGACATGCTGTGAAACTGACAGAGGAACAAAGCAATGACAACTCTCTCTCCTCTCTCTCCTCTCCCGCTCTCTCTCCCTCAGGTCTGGTGCATCTGAACCTGTTGGATTTGAGCGGGAACCTGTTCCCCAACGTCCCCCGCCACCTCCCCCCCTCCTTGCAGCAGCTCTACCTGTCGAACAACTCCCTGTCTGGGCTGGAGGAGGACTGTCTGGTGGGCTTCAGGGGGCTCAAATACCTGCGTCTGAGTCACTGCTCTCTGCAGAGCCCCAGCATCCACCCCAAGGCCTTCAACCTGTCCTCCCTGGTGGAGCTAGACCTCTCCTACAATAAGCTCAGCCTCACCCCCACTGTCCCCACCACCCTGCAGTACCTCTACCTCGAGGCCAACCAAATACACAGTAGGAGACAACACACACACACACAAGCTCACCACACCAAATAAAGACACTGGCAATGTCCAGAGAGCTGCATGCAGTGAGAGTGGCATAGGATATCCAACACCTTAACCCTGCTGTGAGGGAGGAAAGGGGAAATGTGGAAAATATGACTGGATCTGTAAAGCAAAGTAACAAGCTGTCCAATCCTCTTGCGCAGGGCAGGGGGTGGGGCTAAAGTAGGGGGTGGAGCTAGAGGAGGGACCAGAGCTGGGGAGGCATGGGTGACATGGAGAGAGAGGAGCGCTGAGGAGAGAGGAGTGGAGCGGTCTGAAAACATCTGTGAGGGATTCACAAGGGGTATCAGGCGAGCCAAAAGCACGCTCTGTTCTTTTCTTTATAATATCCTCTCCTTCTTCCTTCGTCTGTTTCTTTCAGACAGAGATTAGATCTCGATAGAGGGAAGCAGTGGAACTGCAGCCACAGTAGATTTACAGCTTTAGGCAGACATGGGAGTAAACCATCCACAGCCTATGAGAGGGAGGATGACATGGACATGATGATATTCATAAATCTGTACATAATTGGTTCAGTTCTCTTTTAAGAGCATTAATCATGATCTCACCCCTCTCCTCTTCTGTGTCGCAACCACAGACTGCCATGTTGTGCCCGATAAACACAGGCGACAATCTAATACCAATGACGTGACAGCAATAGTTTCTAAAATCACTGACCTCGACGTGATTTGAACACGCAACCTTCTGATCTGGAGTCAGACGCGCTACCGTTGCGCCACGAGGTCCTGCATAAGACTAACAAAAAGCTTGTCCCATCGTATTTGCCCCTATCTTTAGCATGGGAATTCAACCAGATGCCCATATCAGTGGAGAACTTCAAAGACAACTCTGTCTGTCTGTGTGTGTGTGCATGCATGCTCGGATGTGTGTGTGTGTTTGTGTGTGTGCATGTATGCTCCGATGTGTGTGTGTGCGACTGTCTGACTAAACTGTGTTTATAGATTGCATTATTCGCAGTCCAAGAGTCAGACATTCTGTTCTGACTAGCACAGAGAATGTTCTGGCCAGAGGAAAGCTTGTATTCCTGTTTTCCAGCCTGGGATCAGGTCTGTGTGCCATTCTGGGACTGAAAAGAGAGAAATACTACCTCAGTAACGTTCACCTCACTGTCTAGCTCCCTGACAGCTACTGTGAATGCTGCCAAACCCTGTCGAAAACACCAGATGATGGCAGAGACAAGCTGTGGCTGTACTTCCTCCTAGCTTAAGCACCAGCAATCTATCTAATGGAGTCAGCTTCAGTTTGATCACTGATTTCAGAGGAACAATCCGGCCAAACGAATAGTGAAGACAGAGTAGGTCTTCTATGTGTTCAAATAAAATTACAGGTACTGTTAATCTATACATATTAAACAAGATTATACCCTGCACAGAACTGCTGTAAATAGAGTGAATTTCCCCATTAGTACGCCTGCTCTCATGTTCCCAGAGTGGAGTAACTTTGGATTCTATGTTCCCTTACAGAGTTCAGCGTGAGCAGTTTCTGCCAGGAGGTGGGTCCTCAGTCCTACTCCAGAATGAAGATCCTACGACTTGATGGCAACAAGATGGCCTACCACCAACTGCCTGCTGACTGGGTCTACTGTCTACGGGTGCTCCATCACATATACATATGAGGCTGCCTCCTGAGCCCTCCTGACCTCTCCTGACCCCTCCTGACCCCTCACAGTAGGATCACAAGAGCTCAGTATGACAAGCTATAAATCCAACCCTCTCATCTCCCGTCATACAGTTTTACTTTAGTACCCAGACAATCCAGAACGTAGTCCACAGTGTACACTGAGTGCTGTACAGGTCAGCTTCTATGGAGTAGCAAGAGCACAGGGAACAGATGCTCAAAACCCACCCACACGAACACAAGTTGCAAACAAACATGAACGTGCAGATTGTATTTGAGCATAAGCTTTGTGCGGCCTACCTATGATTTGCTCTTTTGAGGCGTGTTTTTGTATTTTATTGTTTTGTATAACAGACAATAGACCCAATAAACATCCGAAATCCCTACTGAATGTCCACTGTCTTTTCTCATCAGAAAGTAAACCATGCAGTGGATGATGTATATAAAACAAGTTCAGATGGAAAACAACTTAAATTGTGAGGGAGTTTTAAATAAATAGGCTGATAATATTGACTGATATATTAAAAAACAGACTAGATGTGTGAATGAACCTTATGTGTCAAAAATGGGAATTGTATAGACTAGTATGGTCTTTCAGCTCAGTGGGAATTTTGTAAAATGGTTTAGTGAGGATGGCTTACACATACCATTTGTGTGTGTTGGCAACCGGACAAAACTGTTGCAATAATCCCTTTAATGAGAAACTTAAAAAGATTGACCGCGGCAGGACTCGAACCTGCAATCTTCTGATTCGAAGTCAGACGCCTTATCCATTAGGCCACGCGGCCGACGAGATCACACATAGAAGGTGTACTTCAAAACTTCTAATAGGCCTAACTGAATGATGATGTACATAAAACAAGTTCAGATGGAAAACAACTTAAATTGTGAGGGAGTTTTAAATTCACTGCAACCACAGATTGACCTTAATACGGAACAATACTGTTTCTATTTTATTGAACCCAGTCAGCTGCTCGCTTCTTTTGTTAGTGTTGTCTGCCATATTACCGGAGCGAACGCTCCTGCTTCTACCGCTACCGCTGCTAACGCTGCTGCTGCTAGCTGTGTGCTGTGCTTTGCTTTCATGTGATAGTTTAGGCTGGAAGTACCCCGGTGATAACTTAACTCAGCTTGACAATCAGTACACACAGCCTTACGTTTTGTCAACCGAGCCGTCTCGCAACTTTTTGAAATGGAACTTCCCATCTAAAGCCCTCTCTCCATCATACAGCTACCGTCGGCAGTCTGGGCCAATCCCAATACATCCCCTTACCCCTTGGTTTACCCCTACCCCTTGGCCCTCGAAAACCGACATAGCCCTAGGAATTGGGACAACACTTGGTTACGTTACGTCACGTGTAGGCTACATCATCTAGCACGTATCGATATCTCCAAACGTTTCAATTAGGAAAATGGTTGCAAATATATATGTACAGGACTGTGTATAGCACAAAACAAGACTTTCATATTTTTTATCAATTAATTAAGCCGCAAATATATCATTTATCGGACTCTCGGGATGATCTGGCCGCCATTGTTGCCGGTCGCGCAGTATTCGCATACCCCTAGGTTTCAAGGTCTCGATCTCACTTGGTTTCAAGGGGTGTATATTCCTTCGTCTTAGCCCTACCCCTAGCTAAAAAAGAGTATTGGGACACCACTAGGTCTCACGCGAACGCGCAAAACCAAGGGGTAGGGGTAAGGGGATGTATTGGGATTGGCCCTTTGTCATGTGACGACAGGTGATTCCCAGGGTCAAAAAGAAACCTGCGTTAACGGCACAATTTTTGTCCCGTTAAAGTGAGATTGCGTTAACACGTTATTAACGCGTTAACTTTGACAGCCCTAGTTCATTTCTCTGTGCCCATATTGTACCCTGTGTGTCTGGGTGGTAGACAGGTAGCATGGGAGTGTCTCGCTGTGAGTGTCCAGCTGGGCGCTGCTTCTCCACCAGGGAGACACAGTAACATTCCTCTATTATGACAGCATCCCATAATAACCACAAGTAGCCTTCTGTTAACACCATAGCGACAGACTGTTTTTGTTCCTGAATCACATTAGCAGACCCCTAAAGTACCTGGAGAGACATTACATCCAGCCTACATCCCCAAACAAAACATATCTAACTGTAACCCTGGCAGCACACAGGGTTTAAAGAAGCCTACATTTACTGTGCTGGACAGTCTGCTCTGGGAGCTTTGCAAGTGTGTACTCTGTGTGTGTGTTACTTTGTCATTTTTACTATAAAAAATCTCACTACCATATTTTCCAAGTAGCACTGTGTCTTGTACAGACCATCCATACAGGGAGTCTTAAATGTGGTCTATAAACTGAGTGGAAAAGTGGAGAGATGGAAAGAGTGAAAGGAAGAGCGTGATGGATGAGTGTGCTGTGACAACCTCTTCTGGAGTTAGTCATCCTCCATTAAGCCAAATAATGTAATTAATCTTGTCCATACACAACACACACACACACACACTGGAGACAGGAAAGACACAGAGGTTATGATATGGGTCGGAAATACTGACGTCAGTAATCACACTTGAGTCACATTTGCTGACTTGTAGTCACAGCCAGCATTGACAACGTGGACTGAGTCACAGAGAGGATAAAAAAGGCTGTTACAGGACCAAGCCCGTTATACAGTTTCATCATCACTATTAGCACTTCATTCTACTTAAACCACTGTGAATTTCTGTAGTGGGACTGATCCTCATGGAGGGTTATTGCTGCAAGAACTCTGAAGGCGTGGACATGAATCTAAATCCCAGTCTCATTCCTGAAAGTAGCTCAACTGAGAGTGTTGAATTTACAGTTCCTTTCCTTCCCTGTGTGGAATAATATTGTATAACCAGGACATAAACCAGAATACAGAGGCAGTACTGTGCAGCTCAGCGCAGGTTAGGAGAGCATGATATACAGCCCCGAGTGGTAGAGTCATCACTGAGACTTGCCTCTGTCATTCTTCCCCAGCCCCCAGAAGAGACCCGGTCTTGAAAACAACTCAAACACAGCTCTCCCTATAGGGTTGCAACACACATACCAGGGGCCCAGCTCTCTGGGCTGCACCATAGAAAATGAGTGGATCCTGCAATACATATCTGATCCTACACACACAGGCACCCACTCACACCTCCACAGTGCTGTGGCCACTGGAGAAACGCTGGCTGTATTTTCTATTAATACACTTTGAAAGGAGAGTTGCTGCATGACCTTGTGGCGCAACGGTAGCGCGTCTGACTCCAGATCAGAAGGTTGCGTGTTCAAATCACGTCAGGGTCAAGCTTTTTAAGATGTATTCACTGTACTCTCAAAAACAACTATTCTGTTTCATTCAGACCTCACTCATGCTGTTGACTAGATGAGGAAACAGGCTGTACGAGTCAGGTTCCAGTGCGGTAGCTTAGAGTGTTGCCTCCTCAGACCTCCATGCTTGCCCGTTAGACAGACTGCTGTGTGGGAGAGGCTGGGAGAAGCCCAACAGGTCTGTTTACGAGCCAGAGCCCTCCATCCTGTTCATTATACTCACAGACGCTGACTCTCACATTTTATTTATTAACCACACAAACTCCTCCCACTTTACAGAACTGTTCACAAAAAACACACTAATTTATCTCCCTCAACCAAGACATGGGATCTTCATGTAACAATTTACCAACATGATGCTTCAGTTATACATGTAGTATATTTTACTCAATATTATTCTCTCTCTATTGCCCTACTTTTGTTTTACCAACCTATGGTTCCTGACAGTTTCAAAAGTCAAGAGCAGGTTCATGTATGACAGTTTAGTGAACTGCTTAGTCCATGAACTGCTCATCAGGCAGGCCTCTGGGACGCAGCCTCATATGGGAAACACATGGGGATTATATAAGGTAACACACAGGCACATATACATCCACTGAAGGGAGGAGTCATGATCAGACGGTCTCCAGATAGGATCCATCTGTTGTGGAAGAATCAATATCATTCAATGTACTGCTTTGATGAAACAACGGATATTATAATGTAATATATGTTTGTGGTGATATAAGGTAGGACTTGATTGACCAATATGGATTAACATATGACAATATTAAATACTTTCATGTCTCCTACACTGTTCTGACAGCGCATATCTGTCAAAAAGGACACTTTGGTATCACTATGACAGATTAGTGTAGTGTAGTGTAACCTGTGTTAGTGTCAAATTCCATTACATTTTGTGACCAAACACTGGGTCACAACAATCTTGGTACATGTTGTAATGAATGTCAACTTGCCTCTATTTAAACCACAATAAAACTGAGGTTTAAAACACTCTAACTGTGCAGTTGCTGTCTTTGTTACTCTAGTCAAAGTGTCTGGGTCATAACCAGTCATTCACAGCCCAGTCAGAAACCAACACTGGGTTCCAAGGCAAGGAGCAGGTGTATTAAAACAAACAGTCTGAGACCACAGCCTGTTCCTCTCTTACTGGAGTTAAGTCAGTCTGGGTTTGAGTCTGGGTCTGTCTGATTTGAAGGATGATAGATGGGCTTTGGCAAACAGAGGACATATGACATTAATGGGATATGGATGTCTGCCCATACGCAGCCTAACCAACCTCAGCTGCTTCCTGTCTCATATGCAGCAGAAATGTGCCCTGCAGGTATGAACACATCCATGAGGCTCGATCTGCTGGGCTGGTTTGGTTAATCCCGCCGGTGTCCTGTCATAAGGTGACCTGTCATAACGTTATCTGTCATAACGTGACCTGTCATAACGTGATCTGTCATAACGTGACCTGTCATAACGTGATCTGTCATAACGTGTCCTGTCATAAGGTGTCCTGTCATAGATATATATAAACACCTATGTGTCCTGTCATAAGGTGACCTGTCATGATGTGTCCTGTCATAACGTGACCTGTCATGATGTGACCTGTCATAACGTGACCTGTCATAACATGACCTGAGGAACTCTACCCTTCTCACAACAGTGGAGTTTCCTTAAGCCATGCTCCGAACAAAGTTCCTTCACACAAGCGAGTCTCCCTAGATACTGCTTCCCCCTGCATCTTTCAGGACTGCTCTTTTCATTGATGTCATTGTATATGTGTAAAAAAAGGCCTATATGTATAATTGGGTTTAATTACATATCCGTTGTTTGCTGGGCTCCACTTATGAAACCCCATAAAAAACCTCATGAATCCAACCTCCGGTCCTCACTCATCTGTTTGGCAGTAAATCTGTTACATTTATTTCCAAGGCTCATTAACATTAGCCTGACGTTGTCATACTCAAAATGTTTTGTGGGCGGGGATAAGTTTGGCTGGCACCCAGGCTACATTAACTTGTCAATTCGTGTTGTTGTGATTGAAAGATGGAATGTTTACTTCACATTACCGCATAATGAACACTACATGCTACTTTGCCAGCGACATATGTACCTTCGTCCCACCAAGTGAACACTTGACTGTATATTGAAGAAGCATGAGGGAGTAGGACGTGTACAGCCTCATGTTTATCATCCGACCAGCATCTCTCATCATTTCCTCCACATCGAGACCTGGCTGAGTTCCACAAGCCTTCGTGGTCTTAACAGTGTAATCATTCCAATCGACCATTAAATTACAGGACGGGCCGCTCTAGGATCGCCAAATTATTATACACAAACTAGCTCAGTCTGTCTGCTCGCCTCTGTCTAGAGAACAGCTGTTGTCTACAGCAGGACTGCCTCGGCCCCAGCAATGTGTCTGAATTTGTTAGCTGCTGCAATAAGGGCCTCGTGGCGCAACGGTAGCGCGTCTGACTCCAGATCAGAAGGTTGCGTGTTCAAATCACGTCGGGGTCAAAGTATTTTAGGTACCGTGTTTATGTTATCATCTTGAGGACAAAATACCGTAACCATCGGATACGTTAATGACGTTGTACATCGGTGAGAGCAGATTATGTGATTTCTCATAACATGTAGAAAAGTGCTCTTACGTGTGAGTTGACAACGATGTATAGAACAATATTTCAACTGTGAATATTAGGCCCAAACTTGTACATCAACCATTAGCACTGGAAGTAACTTTGGTGGGCTCGTTAGCACTCCCTATTTGACCACACTGTTCACCAGGACGCACGCACGCACTCAAGCACAGACACGTGATCCTGGCAGACTTGCACTGGTAATATCATCTGAACGTCAGGTTTCTTGTAACAGTGTTTGCAGTTTGGTATTTGGTACAGGTAGTTTAGAGAGGAGGTGGAGTGGTGGACAAGCAAGCATCGTAAAACCTTGACAAAGGTGTTTCCAGTGACATCACCCCTGCAGCAGTACCATATGAGACTCAAAGAGAGCTAAAGTCATGGTGGTTGGATGGTGAGAGCAAAGAGTCATTAACCAGGATTCCCACAGTCTCATAAAAAAGTTGAGGCGGGTGGAGCTGGGGAGGCCCTAAAGAATGTGTGAGTGACGTGTTTAGGAGTGTCTCAAATATTGGAGGAAAATGTGATTTATGCCTTAGTTTCTCTTGGTCTGGTCCCCTCTCCCTCTCTCTGCCCCCTGACCAGATGGCTTTTCCCAGGAGAGTGGCCTCAAACTGGAGAATGAGCTCAGCTGTGCTTCCTGGAGAGAGAGGAGCGAGTGGAGTGAGAGGAGTTGGAGAGGGAAGGGGCAGAGCACAATGTGAAGAGAACAGAAGCCGAAGGACAAACTGATAGAATGTACAGGAAGAGGGAGGGGCCGTAGAAAAGGGGACAGAGTATGGAAAGAGAAGGGGTGAGAGAGACAGTGATGAGGGAGCAACCAAGGGGAGTGGGTAAGAAATCTCCATCTGCGCTCTGCCTGTTACCCTTGAGCTGCAGGAATGTGCAGCTAATGAGTCTGAAAAACCAGCCTGATACACGCATACATACATTCCCACACACCAACAAACACACACAACACTATATCTTACCACGGCTAAATTGAACCATGGAGGACAATGAACACCTATACCAAGGGGAGAAGAACATTCTAGAGTAAAGCAGTAGGGTGGTTGTAATTAGACTCACATGAGAATCACTGTATGTAAATAATCAGAGAGTGAGTGGAAGGATGGATCCCTGGAGCATACAGTCAGAGTGTAGTACACACTCCCCCCTCCCCCCACACCACACACAGGGATAATGAATGCACCTCTAGAGGAATGGGAACTGATGTTGAATCCAAAACTCCTGAGCGGAGTCAGTAGAGAAAGAACGCACTGTGACCTCACAGGGAACACCGCCAGGGAACAGACCCAAGGCTGGCTTGTCCACTAAAGGAGAAAGGGGGAGGGAGTGAAAGAGAGAGAAGTAGATGGAGTCAGGGAGGGAAAGAAAGAGAGGGAAAGAGCCAGAGAGATAGAGAGAGAGAATGGGAAAGAGGCAGTGAGGAGGGGATAAGGAGAGAGAGGGTGGGAAAAGAGTGAGAGAGGCAGAAAGAAGAGAGACAGAGAACTTGTGACTTGATAAAAAAAAGGGCAGGTACCAGAGGCAGGTAAGACATTATTTATTTTAGATATGCTGCACGCTTAATAACAGCATGTAAACACAGCAGGAACATAAATGTGTGTGTGTTAGAAAGTAAGTGTGACAGAGAGAGCTGTGTAAAGCATGTGTGCGTGTGGAGGGAAGAACTTGGCAGATCCAAACAGTGCTGGTGTGTTTCTATAGAAACGCTGTGCCACGCGAGTGGTACTGCTCTCTCCTCCTCTGCTAACAGAGGCTGAGGTGCACAGCTGCTCGGCTTCTTTTGACACCATAAACATTCTCTCAGGAAGCAGAGCGTGGTACTGTTTCAACTGTCTTTCTTTGGTCATGAGACAGATTTGTGTGAGAAAATGAACTGAAAGTGGAGCTTATCTTTTTCACAGTCTAATGAGATCATGAAAAAACCCAGTGTGCTGACATTGGCTGGGGCAGTAGAGGCTACAGTATTAGGCTACAGTATTTCACTCTGCCTTCAGCAGCTCTGTAGTTCTTATCAGAGAGTAATACTGTTTTCCATTTGTCTGTGAATGGGCAGCTAATGATTGATTGTATTATGCTTTGTATACCAGCAGAATGGTGTGCCACAGAAAGTCAGAAAGTAAGGCTTTGCTTGGTCAGAATTTTGCATCAGCACTGACAAACCTGGTGAAAGATTTAAAAACCAGAAATATTTCAAGCACTTCCATTCCTATCAAATGGAATGTGCTTGATTGTGATGGATGGGACTTCTCTTTTCAAGTTTTTTTGAAAACGGAACTAGAAAATTGAATGCAGGCTGGAGAGAGAGCAGAAAGAGATCACACTGCTCATCTCCGAGTTATCTTTCTAAATAAAACTTCCAGAAAATGTCTTCTGGAATTGTACTTCTGGGAAACTTCACCAATGCATATCACTACTATAGACTGGCACAAATGAACAATCTGCAACGTTGGATGCAAGTGTATAAAAAGGACGTTGGTCCAACAAGGTTATAGTTCAACAGTAGATAGCCCAACTACAAAGAGAGTGCATTTGAACTCTCTAGCAACAAGCTCTGCTGCTGAGTTGTGTAGAGACTAAGACGTAGGCTGTTTCGTTAAAGCACAGACTGCAGGCTCGACAGCCCCTCTGCAGAGCTGTCACCCCCACAGGATTGGTGGCTTGACTCATCCTGCACTTGTATTCTTATCCAGACTCCTTGACACAGAACAGGCGACAAGTGACGTCAGCCTGATCAGGATGCAGAACTAAGGTTCTGGACAAAAACAGGCTGTCAGACAGACCTGGGCTCTGGATGACTGGATAGAAACAGGTTGTCACCCAGACTAGGGATATGGCATTCTGGATGTGGTGGGATATAACAGTGTAATCCCTCCTTAAGGGGCAGTGCCAGGGAACACCATGACCGCGAGTTCAGAGCTGTTTTCCTGGCTGGACAGACCAGGCTCTGTACCTCATACTTGTCCCATGACTCACATGACTCATGCTGGATGTGATGTTTACTGAATTGGCCAGGAACCTTTCTTAGTTCAACAAAGTGATATGAAACTGATGTTGGACCAACGCACAATCAGCATATGTTCAGTTCCACTGCTGAAAACAATGCTGATAATTCATCATCAATCGATGGCAGTCTTTCTGGCCTTTCTTAGTAATTCAATCATTAACAAACAGAACATACTCAAACACACACACTCACACACATGGACCAGAACCAAACATCTGCAGATCATTTCCCCCAAACCACCAGCTGTGTATGTGTCAGTGTGTGTTTGTGTGTTCATCTCTATATGTCCTGTATTGACATCCATTGTGAGCTCATCAGATTTGATCATAAATCCCAGCCATGACATGCATCCTTTCACCATCTCTATTCAGCTACAGAAGATGCAGAATGGATTTGACCAGTTGTAAGGTACCACTAAAGAAGAACTGACCCCTATTTTGAGTTTGCAGACAAGGTTTTGATTGAATTTCCATGCAATACTATCACCACACACATGGCATTAACATAGCATTGTGTCCTGTAGGTGAAACATACACAGAGATGGCAATAGTACACACACTTCACTCAGGTAGAAGTACAGATACACATGTTTAAAAAGACTCGGGTAAAAGGCTGTTTGTGCCTCTGGCGCACTGTAATGGGTGTTTGTGTCCCTAATGGTCGCTGTGGGACACACTGGTTTCCCCTGGTGTCCTCTGGGTGAGACAGACATGTTGGTGTCCTCTAGGTGAGACAGACATGCTGGTGTCCTCTGGGTGAGACAGACATGCTGGTGTCCTCTGGGTGAGACAGACATGCTGGTGTCCTCTGGGTGAGACAGACATACTGGTGTCCTCTGGGTGAGACATGCTGGTGTCCTCTGGGTGAGACAGAGATGCTGGTGTCCTCTGGGTGAGACAGACATGCTGGTGTCCTCTGGATGAGACAGACATGCTGGTGTCCTCTGGGTGAGACAGACATGCTGGTGTCCTCTGGGTGAGACAGACATGCTGGTGTCCTCTGGGTGAGACAGACATGCTGGTGTCCTCTGGGTGAGACAGACATGCTGGTGTCCTCTGGGTGAGACAGACATGCTGGTGTCCTCTGGGTGAGAAAGACATGCTGGTGTCTCTGGGTGAGATAGATATGCTGTCAATCATCCACAGCTCTGGTCCTCAGTACTTCCCTACAGTAACACAAAGGAGTCTGTATCCTTTACCACTCCTTGAATCTTTCTCCATCCCACACCCTCTTTGAGTCTCCTAGACAAACAAAACATACTCAAGCACACACACACACACACACACACACACCCTGTCTCATTTTAAAATCTGGAATATAATGCAAATGTGTGTGCCAGGCATGCATGAAAGAATGGCTGTGTGTTTAGACCACAGATAACCAAGCTCAAGCTGAGCTTCAGCATTCTTCCAATTCCAGAGGCAGTCATTATGTCAACTGCTCACAACATTTCCCCTGATTATTTATCACAGAGAGAGAGTTACTGCACAGAGAGAACACATATACAAATACACTCACATAATACTATTTACCTATATACTTTTTATTAATCTCTCACTTTCATTTCCATTTGTTGTACTCTTTCCTTTCTCCCTCTTTACCTCCTGTCCCAGACGGACCATGAAGGCAGGTGTGGGACTCGTCTCTGCACTGGCTCTCTTCCTCCTGATGGGGGCAGTGTTTACCCAGAGAATTCGGCCTAAGAAACCAACTAAACGGCCCCAAACCACTAAAAGACCCCCTTTCCGTTTGCCTACCCCCCCACCTGGGGAGCCTGAGCCCAAAGAGCCCACTGACTTCCCCCCGCCCATCCTGGGCCCCCCCCTCCAGCTTCCCTGACTGCCCCCGTGAGTGCTTTTGCCCCCCCTCCATGCCCAATGCCCTGTATTGTGAAAACCGGAACCTCCGCGAGGTCCCGCTCATCCCGTCAAGAATCCACTACCTCTACCTGAGTAATAACTACATCTCCAAGGTAACAGCGGAACCATTCCGCAATGCCAGTGAGCTGCGTTGGGTCAACCTAGTCAACAACCGCATCCAACGCTTCGATAAACAGGTAAGTGGTCCTCCTTCCTTCTGCACCTCAATCCTGATCTGAAGTCTGTTGTTTCTTTACTCTGCCTCAACGTTTAAACTCAAATGAAGTAAGTTTGGCTCTCTGGACCATGGCATGAATCGCCTCCGCCCTTCCAAACACACACACACCTGTGTACTTCTGTGTCAGGTGTTTGAGAAGCTGCCGGGGCTGCTGTACCTCTACGCAGATCGTAACCAGCTGAAGGAGGTACCAGATGACCTTCCAGTGGGACTGGAGCAGCTCTGCCTCAGCAGGAACCAGATCTCCAAGATCCCCTCAGGGGCCTTCGGCAAGCTGGAGCACCTGACCCTGCTGGACCTCCACCACAACAAGGTAACACACCTCTATCTGTCTCTACAACAGGACACCACAGCCACATGTCATAGGTACCATGGTTTTGGTGTTTGTGTCCCTCTTGTCCCAGCTGAGTGACAGTGACTTAGGGACGAACACCTTCAAGGACCTGAAGAACTTGATGCAGCTCAACCTGGCCCATAATATCTTGAGGAAGATGCCTTCCAGTGTTCCCACTGGCATATCACAACTATTTCTGGACAAGAACAGTATAGACGACATCCCTAGGTAGACAGCCCACACACATGCACACACATGCACACACATGCACACACATGCACACATGCACACACGCACACAATAACATGAAATGTCTTTCTCGCTCAGGGACTACTTCCAAGGCTTCACTAACCTGGCATTTGTCAGGTTGAACTATAATCAGCTGAGTGACAAGGGTGTTCCCAAGGCTGTGTTTAATGTGTCGACTCTGCTGGACCTGCAAATGTCCCACAACCAGTTGTCCTCTGTGCCCCTGTTCAACCCTAACCTGGAGCATCTGCACCTCGACCACAACAGCATCGAGAGTGAGTAACACAGTCACACCACAGTCACATCCTATCTGATACAATGAGTTTCTGCAAGACGATTTTGCTCTCTACGGGGGTCAATAGGTCACGTGGTGAGGTCGCACAACTTGAGGCCTCTCGCTCCAGACAGCGAGGAGACGGCAGCTTGCAACACGATGAGTGACGATATTGTCATGTATTCACTTTGAAGGATAGGAACCCACATGATGACCACACACTGTGTCTTTAGTATTCCACTGTAACTCCAGGAGGGTCACTACAGTATATACGACACCTTCTGTAACCTCTTGCCTCATTCGTTTGACCACCATGTGATAGACCTTGACGGTTTAATGATTCCAGACCCGGCCTGCTACTCATAAATCTGGTCAACCCCTTTTCATTGTCGGTTCATCTTTTCCGGACACCAATTGAAAACATTGCTACACTATCTGTTCCGCCACAGGTATACGATGTGTTTGTAATTGTGTGTGGATGTTTGTTCCTGTGACAGGTATCAATGGCACCCAGCTCTGTCCCTTTGACCTGCAGTCCGACAGTGTCAGTGATGAGGCCCTGATACCCCGACTAAGGTACAGAGCATCACATCATAGCATACTGAATATCAAACCATCCCACCATACGTATGAGGAAGTGGATGACAGTCAGTCCCTCCCACAGGTACCTGCGTCTGGACGGAAACCACCTGAGCCCTCCTGTCCCTATTGATGTCATCATGTGCTTTAGACACCTCCACTCCATCGTCATCTAGAGACGCCTGGCCTGGCCTGCACACAAACAGACACACACACAGACACACACACACACACACACACACACACACACACACACACACACACACACACACACACACACACACACACTGGGGTAATGCACACCTCGTACACACAGTGCACAGTTGCCATGCTATAGTTGGAGTGTATACTTCCAGAGTGTTTAGGTGACGTTGCATCACTCAAGATCATATCCAGAAGTATTATTATTATGGTCTTAATAATATAATAGCAAATAGCCTGTGATGGCACATGCGTTTCAAAATAATCTACTTTTTGTTTTTTTATTTTTCCAAGTTATTCCATCCTTTCAAAGCTCAGACCAGCTCAGGTCAGATGATGCCTACAAGAAGGAACCTGAATGTATCCAGCTTTGATCACTCAAATATTAAAATGAATTAGGTCAATGCTCCAGCATGACAGTTGACAGCATCAGGGCATACAAAATATATATGAAGCTGAAAACCAACCAGGTACATAGTCTCCTTGACTCATGGATTTTGTTGTGTTCTGTAAGTTTTGTTAATAGTTAGTAATAAGGATACAGTAGTGGTAAAGAACAACAACTTCAGAATAAGTGATGCCTTGAAAATAAAGGTACATTGACTGACATGCTACAGATGTGCAGAGAAGGTGTGATTATGGTGTACCATGGGATTGGAATGTCCTGAATGTACTGAAACACTACATGGGGGCAATTCTGTCTACAGGTGAATATATAAGTGGAACATGACTACCGTGTAGTTGAAAATGTCCTTGAGGTACCTATGTTTTTAAGGTGATTTGTTCAGAGTTATCATCGTATCCTTATTTGTATAAAGCAGATGTTCAAATAAAAATGATTAAAACCTGGTCTTGGCTCAATGCTGTTCTACACTCATCAGTGATCATTCACAAGAAACAACTTCCTGTCCCATCCAAACCTAGTATACCCTCGACTGGTGGTGGTGTGTTACTGTATAGAGAGGAAAACTATTCTGCATGTCTGCCTGGAAAATTGCAGTGCAGCTGGCTTTGATAAACACCAAGGACATCTAGTGGTTCAACATATGCACTGCATTAATCATTCACCATGCCTTCTGGCAAGCCTTCCAGTTGAAGCGGAACTAAACTCCCATCTCATCTTTAACCTGCCCATTCTTCTTTAAAAAAAAACTTTATGTTGAACGTTGTGGGTGTGGAATGTAACATGAATATAAATGTATGGGGTAGATGCTTATTCCTCTTCGTGCTTTAAAACAACGTCTGTCAGAGCAACTGACCGTTCATTGTCTGTGTGAGCTCTCCTCCATCATGTGCACATTTGACCCTGCATATAGCCGTGCCTATTTATTTCTGTGATGCCATGGCAGACTTGCATTTTTGATCTGCACTGCTCCTTTTAATATACTGTATAGTATGATGCCCTGTCCTACATTTTTTTATGTTAGCATAAACACATCTGTAATTTTGGCATGATAGTTTTTCCCCCCTATCTGTATATAGATTATGTACAGTTCAATCCCTTCATTTTTTATTTTGTGTTTTTGTGTAACTAAATGTTGTCTTGCTAATTAGAATATGTTCTCAATCGGCTCACCTGGTTAAATAAAGGTTAGATAAAAAAATACAAATTATTCTGAGTGACACTTTGACATTTGATCAATTTTGACCAATTTATAGCTAGCCAGCTAATACATCTCAGGAAATGGTACTTACCGCCCAAGTGATACGTCAAACGACCCACCTGCCCAGACACCAAGGACCGGCCACCTCATGTCTCCTGGCAGAGAACAGCCTAACCCTTCTATGTTTTCAAATAAGCCGGCCTCTTTCCCGCCACAACTTTTACAAAAATTCATCAAAATCAAGGTCCAGGAGTGATACGTTTAGTCGTGTGTGAATATTAACCATAGTTAGCAATGATATGTAGTTTATATAGTTAAAAAATATAAATAAATACAACTTGTTATACTTTAGCTGCTTTATAATATTTTCATTCTTACATTTTTCAGTATCAAATGTTTTAATTCTTTAATTTTTCAGTATAAATCTCAAGTTATTTTTTATTCTATAATTACCTAGCAAAATATACTGTATATTAAGGAGATTATGAAGGAATATATAGATTTGCAGTCAGTTCCATTGCGAGACTGACACAGTTTTTACATTGATTGAAATTGTCACTGATTTCCTGGCTTTGTAGGCTGTTTCCGATTAAACCATACTATTTACCTAACCTACTGAACTGGCTCTCAGAAGGGACCCAACCTGCTCTGCAGGTACCTGACTCTACTACCTGTCACTTACGAGGCTAGTGTGTGACATCACATCCTATTGCTGCTGGGAAATGTACAATGCAAGTGACAAAAATAAATTCCCGACTTGCCTCTTTAAGCCAATCACAATGAGACAGCATGAAGCCAAAGGATAGATGATGGAAAAGACCATCTTGAACAGAATTGTGCAACATGGCCTGAGCCTAATTTACCAATACCAATAGTAGTTTGAATGTGGATCCCCATCACCAAAGCCCTCCTCACATTTAAAATACAAAGAAAAAGGCATCAGTTTATACACATCAAACGTCACTCAATAAAGTATCTTTGCTGGATGTCAACAAGCCACTGTGAGTAATTATTAATTGTTCAGAGAAGACAAAAGTAATTTACTAATATAACAAACTGATGATGGAGCTATGTGGATTTATTTTTGCACAGCAAAGGTTAAATTATACTATGGATGTGTTTTCTTACTAAATGCTTTCCCAGGCCCTTGAAACTTGAAATTACATTACACTATTCCTGAAGATGGAATCTTTATCATGAAGATCATGAAATTAAATAAATGGGCCGAACTCTTTTCAAACAGATATACAGTCTAATAGTGTAATGTACAACCTGGATATAATAAACATTTTGGATGAACATCAGGGGGGTATTCCAGAACGCAGGTTAAGCAACATAACCCATCAGCTGATTCACAATGTTGCAGCAACCTACTGGCAATGTCGCTACAATGCTGGGTTTCAGCTGGGGAGTTAACTTACCCGGGTATGTCACATAACCTGCTTTCTAGAATACCCCCAAGGTCAACTAAAGGTAATATGCTATTAATATGCTGGTAATATTTTGTGTGTAACAACCCAAGGAAGGTCTCTATGGTAACAGATGATGGAGACTCAAAAACATAAAAACTATTTAAAAATGGTGTATAACTCATATTCAAAACTTTAAATCCCATTGGGAAATTATAATTGTTTTGAAACAATGAAGACAATTCATACTATTGTATTATGTCTCTCTTTATTGGAGAACACATTACTTGATGCATACAGGAAGACTAATTATGAAATCCCAGAATAACCATTGCTCCTTCCTCTTTCATGAAACAAAATTGTTTTTGTTTGATTGAAGTGATACTTTCCGGTTTGCCTCACCTCTGTATTTCCTTCCGCTAAGGTATGTGTGTGTATCTGGGTGAATTCCCCATCCATCCTTACCGTATAAGAGACCTGACAATCAGCATAGACACACACACACATGTCCAAGACAGAGAACACACTGCAAACACACTCAAGGTAAGGCTCCTGCACATCTGGGCTCTATGGGGACCTGTTGTTGGTGACTCAAATGATCAAAGTTCATGTTTGAAAGTTGTGTGGATGTTGTGAATATGCGTACTGGACATTTGCAAATATTATGATGAAAGTGTGAAATTGTTAGGAGTTGTAGACTAGTGTCCAGGTGAGTTACATCTCAGAAGAGTTGGAAGATTGTTAATGGTCTGTTGTCAGACATGTTGGTTGACAACTGTGGTCTGTCACCACAGTCCAGTGACTGGTGTGCTCTGTTACCACAGTCCAGTGACTGGTGTGCTCTGTCACCACAGTCCAGTGACTGGTGTGCCCTGTTACCACAGTCCAGTGACTGGTGTGCCCTGTTACCACAGTCCAGTGACTGGTGTGCTCTGTTACCACAGTCCAGTGACTGGTGTGCTCTGTCACCACAGTCCAGTGACTGGTGTGCTCTGTTACCACAGTCCAGTGACTGGTGTGCTCTGTCACCACAGTCCAGTGACTGGGTGCTCTGTCACCACAGTCCAGTGACTGGTGTGCTGTTACCACAGTGTGCTGTTACCACAGTCCAGTGACTGGTGTGCTGTTAGCACAGTCCAGTGACTGGTGTGCTGTTACCACAGTCCAGTGACTGGTGTGCTGTTACCACAGTCCAGTGACTGGTGTGAAGACTGGAGAAGAATGACTAAGTTATGGCAAGAGTGGTTTCTGAAGAAACTATTGATTCCCTAGGCCTTCTCACTGTTTCAATAACAAAGCAAGTTTGTAATAAACAGACTCTGTCATTCACCAATAAGCTTTCATCTCTATAGAGGTTGTTTTTGTTCAACTTATCTGGCAAAACACCAATAAATAGTGAAATACAATTCTATACCATATTGGTTAAAGCAGTGTTTTCCAAAAACCTATTATAAATTCAAACAGCAACCTTAAGTGTGTGATTTGATGTCAGTGATCCTGTCTCCCTGTCAGGTTGTCATGGTGATGAAGGTGTTGTCAGAGTCCTCCTGCTCCCGGCTCCTCCTCTTGCTCTGTCTCACAGGATATGCCATGAGCCTCAGGGTACACCTAGGCAGCTGCACTGTCAGTGCACACACACATGAACTACGCAAACACTACTCTGAGATACGGGCAAGCGTGGTAAGCTCACACACACAAACACAGACGCACACACACACGCACACACACACTAACACACACACATACACACACTAACACACACACAGACACACAGAATCTAAGACAAACTATTTTCTGTATGTTTCAGATTGCAGAAGACAGTAACATGGACATGAGATTACTGAGAGGTGCAGTGATGAAGAATATGCTAGTGAGTACCACTGATACCACCATTTGGCAATGACAATAAATAATTCCCCTTAATTGTTAGATTGCCTGTTTGTGCCTGTATAGCTCTTCTATTATTATTAAGCATTTTGGACTTTGACATGAATTTCACCCTGAATTTCACATGATAAAAGGAAGTTTAGTTCTCTCGTATCCATCGTCTCAAAGTCATAACAGTCCACCAGTGATAGTATTCTGACCTGTAATGCCATCTGCTGTCCAGGAGGGGGAGACATGCTGTTTCCTGCGTCTGCTGCTGCGCTTCTACGTGGAGAGAGTGTTCACCAGCCACGCATCCTCTCATCCCCAGGACCGCCGTACCATCAGTGCGCTCGCCAACGCCTTCATCACCATCAAGAGAGACCTCAAACTGTGTGTGAGTGAACACACACACACTCGCGCTGACATAACACATCATAAACATTTATTCTCTAATGATGTGTTTTCTGTATCTGTGTATGTGTCAAACCAAGTCAAACCCAGTTTTCTGTTCTCTCTACTGCACCTGTCTCGGTGCTGTGCAGCATTGCCACTGTGGAGAGAATACCAGAGGCAGGCTGGACTCCCTACATACTGACTTTGAGAAGGTAACTACACATACCTGTGACAGGAGATATATAGAATATATAGAGAGAAAGATATAATTAATGTATGTAGATATAATGCATCTCTGTTGCTCTCGCCCTTTCTTTCTTTCTACCTCCCTGTGTCAACTCTTGTTATTGACCTCCCTTTCTCTCTGTCGTCACAGCTAGGAGTGCAGCAGGCAGCACTGAAGGCTGTGGGGGAGCTGGACTCTGTCCTGGAGTGGCTGGAGGGTCTTGGTCCTCACACACACACACACCCTTCATCGACATGACCGAGAGAGATAGATCAGACCTGAGAATTTACTTAGCTATATATTAGGATTAAGAATATATTATTAATTATTAAAATTGTATTTATTTAATTTGATATTTATTGTTCTCTGAACATTTAATGTATGTACAATGTGTTCTGTTGAAAAACATAGGGACATTTAAAGTGTGGCCATGTCCTTACATCACTATACATTGGTATAGATTACAGTAAAACTATTTTTGTATTTGATTTGTACTTTATTAGATTAACTGATGTTGTTGTTTCATTTTCACATGCCCCTCATTCACAAGTCGTCGCCATCGTTATTCATTGCGAAAAAAGGGTAAAAAGAGAAGTTTGAGAAGATGTTGTACTTGATGTCAATCAGATTGATTTGGTTACATTTACATGTAGAAACCCCTACTTTGGTTTGAGGGCTATGTTGGTGTCACTGTGAATGTATTTCCCATAAAAGGCTGAACAAACCAGCAAACATCAACTATGTGTCTATGCACTTTTGTATGCAGTGGTATGTGGTTTACATATACATTTATTCATATGGGATACCTTTACCTAAAGCAACATATTAAATTGTTTCATGATTTTTCAATTACCACATTATAAAAGGTAATTGACCACAATTGAGGTAATTGGTAAGGACTGAGTGCTCTTGAGTTGGTACCTGGACCCATGGGCGTATCTAGCCCTATTTTGGGGGGGCTGGAAAAAGTATCATTAGCCCCCCAAATTAAAGAAATTTAAACACTTTTTTCTTTTTTTTCATATTTTAAATCTAAATGTATTAATTTATCTTCCTAAAGCCCACTAGAGGACACTATTTAAAAGGATATTTTCAAAAATTTATTCTGGGGGAAGATGCCCCCAGACCCCCCTAATTTAGCTGGGTCACAGGAAAAATAATAGGTTTTATCTAGGAGCTTAGCCCCCCCCCAAAAGTGGGAACCTAGATTCGCCCCTGCCTGGACCTGTGGAGGCCCTGACATGGACGATGAACAACTCTGTCTTGTCAGGATTAGCATTTAGGCAGTAGGAAGACATCCAAATTCAGTACCTTTACATCTGGTATACCTGGAAACAGAAATACATGCCACTGACATCTAGTGGTTGTAAAAAGAACAGAAAAGCAGCACGTAGTGCTGGCTGGTTAATACCAGAACATTTTGGGGAACTAGAAATAATCTCTATGATACTACTTATTATTACTACATTTATTGTATTGTTATGTATCAATTGACCTCAAGCAACCGTTGCCTATTTTCATGATTCATTAAGTTAGATGATGTCTCGAAACTGAGCACTCTCGCACGACAAGACAGAATTTGGATGATTAACAGCAGGAAATTAGGAGGTGTCAGCAGTGTTTATATAACAGTTTTCTGCCTCCTTGTGGTTACAATCTCAAATTATTTGAGTTCTGCATCCAACTGTCATGGTCAGCATATGGAGTGTCCAAAAGGTAAGGTCAGTTCCAGTTGACTAATATATTTGTTTTTACTGACCTCAACTGACCCTCAGGACAGTCCCTCAGTTGATTGCTACATACTTGTCCAGTTGAAATGGTAAACTGGGCCAAGTTGTGCCATTCATAGGGGGATTAATGCGTGTCAACACTACATAGTTACATAGTTCAACTAGAGGAGATGTACAGGCATTTTTTAAGGGTCATGGGGAGGGGCGCAGGGCAAGACAACAGTACATGTCCACTGAATGAACAAAAAAGAATAATAATCTGATATCAGTGGTTTAAGACCAGTCAGAATCAGTGTATGTGTGTGTGTGTGTGTCAGTGACGTTGAAGGGAACTAATGTGACACAGAGTTGTAGATTACATAGTGATGTAACAAATTCCAGGAAAATCTGATTTTAGCATTCCAGCCACATAGGACTACCGGTGAGAAAGGAAACCATTACAGTGTGTTACAGAACACAGGATGTGATGTTTCAGCAGGAACACGCACACATTCACACGCAGAACAAAATAACGTCAAGAATGTTGTATAAAACTCAAATAAAGTACACTGAATCACTGTCAGCTAATACAAATGACCTCTTAAAACTCTGATAAATACATACACTTTCATTCACATCTTGCTGCTATTCTTGACAATACAACTGTCAAACATGCTGTCACACAGAGAGATGAGTTGTAATGCTACGGCCTGATAGGCTGTTACTGCAGACACTAAAATAGAAGGCCCAGATTATTTGTGTCTGATAGACGGCCTATAAATCAAGTTTAAGTTTAGTGCCATTTGTAACAAGTACAGGTATATTATAATTGTTTGGTCTTGATCCTCTAAACAATCCATAGCAGCCTATCTAAATCTCTGATAAATATTATACATTTGTAATAATAATTCCTATCTTTGGGTGAGGGTATAGCCTGATATGGCTGCAGAATGTGAACTGGTGGCAGGGTGTAGGGCAGGGGTGTCCTTTCCTGGTCTTCAGGATCCTCAATCCTGCTCCAACACACCTGATTCAAATGAATGGGATTGTGACGACCATTCATTGGAATCAGGTATGCTGGAGCAGGTAAACATGTAAAACATACAGGACAGTGGGCCCTGAGGACGAGGACCTGGTGTAGGGGAAGGCAGAGGGTGGGGGGTAAAGTCCGGGCAGGGGGGCCAATGGACTACTGCTTGTTGAGCAGTAGTGGATGATGCGTTGTTGCCTAACCATCATTGTGCAATGACAGGACAATGACAGGGCAATGACACCAGATCATGATTGTTCTGTAACAAGTGCTATTTTTTTCTTTCGCAGAAAACAAATTACAAGCGTTATGCCAATTCATCGTTATTCATTAAAAAAGGGTAAAAAGAGAAGTTTGAGAAGATGTTGTACTTGATGTAAATTAGATTGATTTGGTTACATTTACATGTAGAAACCCCTACTTCGGTTTGAGGGCTATGTTGGTGTCACTGTGAATGTCTTTCCCATAAAAGGCTGAACAAACCAAAAATAGTTAACCAGCAAACATCAACTATGTGTGTCTATGCACTTTTGTATGCAGTTTACATATATATGGTATGTGCTTTACATATACATTTATTCATATGGGATACCTTTACCTAAAGCAACATATTAAATATGCATATAGTAAGTGCAGCAAACAATTTACTACACAGTTCTAACAGTGTTACAGTGGTTAGTATCAACAAATGTTAGTTTTTCATGATTTTTCAAATACAACATTGAAAAAGGTAATTGATCACAATTGAGGTAATTGTTAAGGCCTGAGTGCTCTTGAGTTGGTACCTGGACCTGTGGAGGACCTGACAGGGACGATGAACAACTCTGTCTTGTCAGGATTAGCTTTTAGGTGGTAGGAAGACATCAACGAAGAGATGTCAGCCACACATGAAGTAATTCTCTGACAAACCTGTGTGGCGGAAGGAGGGCATAGTGGTAATGAGAGGTCACATGACTTGACCAAGCCAATAAATCGCATGGAGAGAAGAAGGAAGTAAACACAGATCCCATTGGGACCCCAGTAGACGTTAATTACAGGAGCCGTACACAGAAACAAATGGTAAAAAATACTGAAAAATTCATGATTTAAAAAAATTATTGAGCTGCAATTCTTGTATGAAATGTGTTATATAAATAAAGTTTTAGTATTATAATTGACTCACAGATATGGGTGACAATAGAATAGGTTCAGGAGAATTGTATTAACTTACCAGAAATCTAGAAGGGGAAATCTTCAGGGGTAATATGGATGAAGGACCACAGAATTTGCAGTATCATGTTCTTATGTCACCTCTCTCTATATCTTTCCACTTCTCTGCCTCGGTTTCTGTCATCGCCACCTGCCGGGGGATGGCATACAGCTGACAGCCAACCTGCCAACCCACACATATGCACGTGCACATACACTCAGAGGAAGTTCCTAACGCCCAGAATATCAGATGATGGCAAAGGAAGAGGAGGCAGCAACAAACACCCTCTTTCCTTTTTCTTTCTTAGAAACCCCAAGAAATCACCACCTGACAAAGAGCACCATAGTTAACTTGTCATCATTAATGGATGGCGTAAGAGAAAAAAACGTCTTTCCATACCGAGCAAACATACTACTATTTCCACACGGGGGTAGAATACCACATGCATGGTGTTGGTAAACATATGAGGTCCTAGTCAGAATCAGAATTTGTTTTTATTGCCATGTAAGTTTACACAAATACAGAATTTACTGTGGCAGGAAGGTGCATACATTAAACATATATGGATCTTATAAAAAAAAAGTTACATCTCATTGGATAAAAAGGATTTATGATTTGAGATCAAATAATATATCATATAAGTCATACTTTTTATTATAATAATAATAATAGATTTGATTTGTAAGGCACTTTACATTTGAAACAAATCTGCTAATGTCAATGTCAATATTATAATACCATACTGGCACTGTGTACCAATTGTGGGCAACATTAATTCAAGGCAAAACATCACTTAGTGATGATATTATTAGATGAATGGTATCAATAAATGCAGTTACATCATAATAAGCAACACTAGATTTATCATGACTCTGATATTTTTGCAACCATACCAAGAAAATGCTAGTGGAGGAGTACGTTTCCTTTGTGACCAAGCCAATGACGTATCAGTACCCCAAAATACTTACCGGAACTCCCTCCCTCAGGAAATGAATAAAGGTGAAGGAATTGTTGTACTTTACATTGTACTTACTGTGTATATATATAGGTCTGGATCTGGTCCAGAGTGTATACTTGCTTTTCATCAACCTCTCTTCAAGAAGAAACTCTGACCTTGACCCGAGTCTCCACTTTGTAAGGTTCCTGCCTGCATCCAGAAGACCCACTGCTCAGCTCCAGGACCATCCACATCTCCATCCAAGAGCTCTCCAGACTGCTCTATATCCAGCATTTCGTGCAGAACCAGACTCCAGGATGACTCCATACTCTTCACTCTTGTCTTTCCTGGCTGCACTGTGTATGTGTGGCCATGCCCTCACCTCTCGTGTGGTGTGCTCTGACCGCTGCTGCTCCTTTGTAGAGGACTTCCCTGCCAGGCTCAAGGAGCTGCGTGCATCCTTCTCCAAGATCAGAGACTACTATGTAAGTACTACAGCACTATTAGTCCAGTGTGTGTGCTGCTTTTGTCAGCACAAATCTCATCTCTACAGGCATCATCTGTTCAGAGCATGTCTCCATCTCGGCTGTCTTCATAGAAGTGGTGCTGTGAGATGTCTCTATGACTGGGATTAGTAATATTGCAATTTGTTCTTTTTGCAGGAAGCCAATGATGAACTGGATAATGCCCTCCTGGACGACAGTTTTGAAAACAATCTTCAAGTGAGTAGCCTACTGAACTGTGTGCTCGTAGATTATAATGCGTGGAAGACGCACTTAGACCATCACTTAGACCTTGAAACAATACGGTTTAATGTAGGAGGGACGTTACCCAGTTCAGTCAGTTGGGTTATTCACGCTGCACAGTCCCAGCGAAACATGACTGTAACGTGTTCGCCATCCCTCCACAGACTCCGTCTGGATGTCACATTATGGACAACCTATTGAAGTTCTATCTGGACACCGTGTTGCCAACAGCTCTCAGCGGAACGACGAATGATAACGATTTCAAATCTCCCATCGACTCCATCGGAAACATACTTAACGATCTCAAGAAGGAGCTTATGCAATGTGCAAGTGTAAAAAAACAATTTTAAACTCCAATACCTAACCTTGAATGTTTCAGTCGCATTACGTAAATAGTTGCCTACCACACTTGTCAAATAATCTGTTCTACACTGCGAGTCCATGTTGAAGAGAGCTGGCTTGTGCTTCCGTTTTTCATAGACATCTCTAGATGTCAGCAGTACAGCCATAGGCTAAATGGGATTTAATTGTATTTCAATAAATAGATAAATTATGTTTTCAAGAATTACATAGAATGCCTTAATGAGACTTCTTCCAATGACTTCACTGAGGATCGTAGGGACAAATAATAATGCATGCAGCTGTAAATAGCTATTTATGAGTGTCAGTGCGACTGTCAGAAACTAGGCTAGATTCCCCCAGAACACACCTGGGTATATTGTCAACATCATGTATTGTAGAAACTTGTGCTGCTTATCTTGTGGTGATGATATTGCAAGGTTTTATGATAATCCAGAGATCAATTAATCTTACAACAGGTGTTTAGCATGGATACGAATTTGTTTAGAGCCCTGGGTAATTGTTGTAGTGTTTCCCCTTCCTGGTTCTAATATAGCAGGAATGTCTCCCTGACCGCAAACCTCTAACTAACCTCAACGACAAACGCCTACAATATGTAGACTTCATTACTTGAACTGCATCCAAAACTAAGTTCCCACGCTTGAAAATCGTTTGTGGGTAAGAAAGGGGGAGAGTGTGTGTGAGAGAGAGAGACAGAGACCGAGAGTGAGTGTAAGAAGGCTATGGTCTTCCCATAGCACACATTACATCAGCAGTTTAGGACGTGATGATCCAACCAGAGCTGACGTTGCATCAAAGTGCTCCTGAAACTCAAATCTCTCATGGTAGATTTGTTCAGCTTTCTTTGTGTCCATAAAACATGAAACAATGTGATCAAGTGTTACATGTTTTTGTGTAATGACAAATAACACTGACCGCAATCTCGCTTCCCCATTTTCTTTCTTTCTCTCCTTACAGAGACGTTATTTTTCCTGCAAGAAACCATTTGACATTACAGAGTTCATTTCCACCTATAACAAGGTGAGTCTCACACAGCTTGAACACACTGTGTGTGTGTGTGTGTGTGTGTGTGTGTGTGTGTGTGTGTGTGTGTGTGTGTGTGTGTGTGTGTGTGTGTGTGTGTGTGTGTGTGTGTGTGTGTGTGTGTGTGTGGCCTACTAACTGCATGCGCATGGCAGTCCTGTCAGTTAACAGCTTTTCTATCTACCTGTCTGCAGATGGAGAAGAAAGGTCTGTACAAAGCCATGGGAGAGCTGGACTTGTTCTTTAACCACATCGAGACGTACCTGGCATCTAAACGAAGGAAACATTGATCACTGACAGTGCCACACTAAGTTTAACCTTTATCACACTGAAATGTCTTCATGAACTTTAAATCACATTTGGGAATAATCTTTCCATTCCAACGACTGGGGTTGTGTTAATTGTTCCAAGTGTTACTTTAATGCAAAACAAAGATACAACTTTGTTCTTATCTATAGCTGCTTCTCTCTACCAGCATACAGCCAACCTCTTCTTTGTCTGATGTGAACTTGAACTTGATATTTGAAAGTGCATTTGTCCTAAGGACAACCTTTTCTGTATTGTTTACTGAGTCATATTGAGTCACATTATTTGTTTAAGTATCTGCATGTGAATGCAATCCGTACTACCATGAACTACTGGGACACAGTTTTGTTTACATGCTTTGAGATGAAATCCTAATGATCGTAATCATCCTTTTGTTAAATGTATTTATTTGGTACACATGTATTTTTATATTTCGCAAAGTGTTAAAAAATAAATATTTTCATATGTTTATAACATGTCAATCTATTAATGTCAACATCAGCATTGACACTATTTGTCAAAGGTTACCTGTTTAGTCTGAAGCACATAATATAACAAAATATGTAACTGCTACAAGGGTTTTTATGTAGCTGAGCATCCATGTCACCAATCAATAACCAAGGGTGGTTGGGGTAACTGCTATTGTACTTTAGTACATCCTGCAATGCAATTTGGGGGAAGCACACTACAACATAATGTGTCAAACCAAGCAAGCTCTAACCTCAAACGTGACCCGAATACATCACTTACCAGCAGCACCCTGTACTTTACGGTAACCAACAACAGCTTGTCCTTATAGCACAAATGCAAACACATGCACACACATACACACACATACACACAAGAACAGTCATGCTCCTTTTGCCTCTTGTAGTTGGTGTGTTCTTCTTGAAAGTTGCATTGATGTGATCATAGAGACAGAGTTGACTCACAGCCCACACATTTGATAGTAATTGTTTATTGAAATAACGAGTTAACTGATTTAATCAGTTTCTGTGCTTGCTTGTGATCTTGCAATGATATTCTGCAGTTCAGTCAGTCCACTCCACAGACACTGCTCTGACACATTTCAAATGGATTATGGTGTTGCAGTAAGTCAAAATGACTCAACAGTCAGAGTTGTTATAATGGTATCGAGTCAGGGTGCTGATCAATCAATCCATTTCTAATACAGCCACACATACATGTAGATGTGTACGTCTGCAGCTGACCTTGGATACCTGACCTATTCTAACAAAGTCAGCAATTCTGGAAGCTACCGCTGTGGTTCTGAAGCCCGACCCTCGCTGCTTTTGGGGGAGGAGCCCCACCTGATCCATAATGAGGGTGAGACGTTAGCTTGCTGAGGTCTGCCATGTCAGATAGAGAGAGATGGATGACTGTGAGGGAGCAATCCAGATACACTCAGAAAAGAACCGCAACATTAACGGACATCTCTCTGTTGCTCAAAAACGTCTTAATAATCACATTATGCAAATTAATCACCATTGTGTTTTATATATATGGATTACCAGAAGTGTTGATTGTGTATAGGCCTATAGATTACTGTCAGGAACGATTACAAATGAAGCGGTACCTAATTATTGAGGACTAATTGAAAAGTACTTCTAAAACATCTTTCAGGACACTTCAACAGCTGCTAGTTGGTCTTACTTCAAATGACCCTTGTGGATACCTTCTCACAAATTCCTCCCTTTCCTTGACAGTTTCTTTGATATGTTTACAGTGTTAAATATGTGTTTGATAAGAGTAAGCCTGTCCCTAATTCTTTCAGAAGAATGTCATGGTTTCTCTTTTATACTCTCTACTTGGCACATTGTTCACTTTCTTACTGCAAATACATACAATTTAGAAATAATTAGCTTTGTGTTCTACATATTTATTTCCTGATAAGTCAAAATAAGAGAGCAATAACACGTACAGTTATACTTCATAACAGCTTCATAACAGCTGAGAAAGTAACTTTCCAGTTTCGTGTTCTCCTGATGACGTCAATAGGACTCAAATTGCAGAGGCTGCAAAAGGTAATCATGTTTTTCTGCCATCATTGCTGCTGTAACTTGCACTTCATTGCAAACATGATGTGACACCTTACTGTGAGATCAGATGGGGAAAAAGATTGTGCTTAACATGCAGCTCATTGTTTCCAGTCGATTTAGAGACAGATCATTTTAATTATGAGAAATAACTTTATGACATAATATAACAATATGACATCACCCACAAGAAATGAGGACTTCTCATAGAATGATCAACTTCAACATTTCCTCTGCTCCTTCTTTCTGTCACTCTGAATGCCAATGACTGGAGGATGCTGTGTCGAAAAAGTGACTTATATTAAAAGAATCCTGTCAACTTCGCCTACTTTGGCGTACCCAAAGTAAATTGAAAGCTGTTCTTGAACCATTTGGAGTCCATGCATGGTTGTGGGCTCCTGTGAAAGGTGACACTGAAGTGCTTTCCCCCTTTGTCGGTTTGGAGTAACAGAAGCTTGAATGCAATGAAATTAAAGGTTTTTATTTCCGCCTACATTTAGTTTTGCAAACAGATGCCTAAAGAGGTATTAGTTGGAAGACATAATGTGAGCATGAAGCCGTACCTAATCCAAGTCAAAAGTCAAATATAATACCACAAGAGAGGAGCCTCCTAGTTGGCTTTAGAAGGCTATGGACAGAGCATGGAAGCTCCCGTTGGGTCTAATGAGGTTATAAATAAATAGATATTTCAGGTAAGTTAGGTTAGGTCTACGCGATAATGAAATGTGAACAACAATGTTCGTACTTAGTGTGTAGCAAGACATTTATTTTTTTATGATATGCAATATGAATAAATGCTTAAAAACTGTTGAGGGGAAACTTTAACTACAAATTTAGTTAAGCACCTGTGGCGGAAAAGAAGGGAGGCTGCGGCTGCGGCCGAACACACACCTCTTTTATAGGAGGCTGATCAGGGGTGTGCCTCATCAGCCTCTGCCCGACGAGTAGTCGAGTCCCTGGGTCCTTCTGCCCGTTGGGTTCTGTGAGTGGTTGTGCTCTGTAGACACGCAAGAAGCTAATAAGCCCCCCTCCTCCCCCCAGTATTGGTATACACCAATACCAGTAATAAGTATACAGAAATGTTTGTCACGACATAAGTAGCTTGAATGGTTAAAATAGTCAGCAACTAAATAAAGACATTCTGATAAGAAATATCTATTTCACACAAAGAGAATGTGGGCAGCTTTGATGTGGTGTCTTCATGTGCTTTTAGCATGTTGGAGTTTCAGTAAAGACCGTAGCAGAAATGTGTCTTTTTCCTCTCAAAAGAACACAGGTTCTTTGAAGTGCGTCTTGTACCCTGGTATGGCTTCTTTCCCTCTCACATGCATTCACACAGACTCATGACCATGTGCCTCAGACAGGTAGTAATAGTGAGAGTGACACCAAGGATATCAGCAGTGAGAAAGCATAAGTGTTATTGTTCTCATGAAGGGATAACTTCTATAATGCTTTTTCTCCAGGTCTGTCAAGGAGGACTGCTCTTGAGAAAATAAAACCATGTTTTTGACTTGAGTTGTGACATTCTTCAATGCAGATACAAAACGGATTTACCGGCGCAACTGCTGAATCAGCAAGCTACTGCAGAAGAGGAAGTTCACACAAATGAAGATTCACTACTGAACCTTAGTACACATTCTAAGAAAAGGGCATAGCTGATGCCTGCCAGTGTGAATGTACGCGAGAAAGGGTGTGTTTTTGAACAGAATCTGAAAAAGAAGAACTGGTTGTATTTACATGTTTTATTCCAAAGCTGAAGCAGACAGAAGTACAGCAGTTGGACATGAGACACGAAAGAAACCCAAACACTGACTCTGAGCTCCCCCTAAAAACAGGGGTGTAGGGGACCAAACACAACACCACAGAATGACCACATCAACATTCGTTTGCCTGTAAGCGTGCTGCAGGTGAGGGAAGAGACAAACGGGGGAGATGGTTTAACAAGGAGGAAATCGAATGAAACAGCCCAAAAGAGACGTCTCTGCTCCCAGTGGTGATAGCTGCTGCTGCGCCACAGTCTGGTACTATAGGTCTTTTTATTGCTCCCAGGCCTCAATCAACACTGATGGAACTGGACTTTGCAGAGAGTCACATCAAACAGTTGAGGTTCATTAGTTCCCACACTACAGTTCCCACGATTCAAAGCTGTGGCTCTGCTTGTGGAATGGGAGCCTGTTGTCAAGGCTCTTGAGAAGGGCCGGTCGCACACGACGCATACACACACATCCCACTGTGTTTGTACACGGATCCAACATGACATACGCGCACACGTAAAAACAAACTTAAAATGAACGGAAGCTTAAAACATCTGTATAGCATCAACATCAGGTGCGTTTGCGCTACATCAGAGAAATGTAGAAAAGGGCTACTCTACAGAGACTACAACAGATCCCCATGACGACACGCGTATCAGTAGGGCTCGTGTGCTATGAGCTAGTGCTGCTAACAGCCCCATGGCCCAACGTGAGCTTGCATTCCTTATTCCATGTTCTAGAACACTTGGGACGGGGACATCTCCCAGAGGGACTGCATAGGCCTCTGCTCTACATTCACTAGTGACTGGTACTGTACACTGGAATGAGATCAATTGGAATCCAATTCCAGTTCACAGTCAAAGACAGAACCCTTACATTCCATATGTCATTTTCAAAAAATATACTTTTTTTTTGTGTGTTATATAATTCATTGTTCCCCCTCTTTATTTTGGGATTTAGCCATTAGGCAATACTTTAACGAAGGACAGGCTGCACTCAACTAACCGGTCGTTTTTAAGGAAGAAGAAGAGGAAGAAAAAACTTCTGTGGTGAATGTTTAGGATCCTATTGGCTACTGCATATAAACACGCTGCAGTGTCGGTTCTAACACAAAAGCCACGTTCAGCATCGATTGTGGACTGTTCAGAACCATGCAACAACACCATGCTAGACCACACACTGCTGCTGAGCATAGTACAAGGGCTGTTTAGAAAAGATGTACCTTGAGGGATAAAAGGTTGTTTCTGTGCAACTGCCTCAGGGAAAACCGCAACACATTTTCATGTAAAACAAGAGGACTGATCTAAGAGACAGACAGAGACAGAGACACAGACAGACACAGACAGTGTCCTCTGAGTGACATACAGAATGACCAGTGCTGGTCCCCCTCTTTCCTAGATGAGAAGAGAATTGAAGCGAGGATTTCCTCTCCTGACCTCCCCTCCATTCCTATTCATAATCTCTTCGCTGCTTTAAAAACATGAATGTTCGCTCTCTATTGAAGCAGTGGTTGATTAATCAAAAAGTAATAAAGTAATAAAAAGAAACATACAAAAAAACAAAACATTTGCAATTGTGAAAGTTATTGCTTCCTGTTCCAGATCCATGGATGTTTCAGTGAGCTGGCGTCTGTGTGTCAGAGTCTTTATTAGCCTTCTTCCTCCTTTTCATGAGCAGGGGATTGGTCGAGTCCTGGATGGTCTTGATTTTGATTTGCTCGTAGTCCACCCTCATAGTTGCCAAGGCGCTTGTCATTTCCTCCTGAGAAACACAGACAGGACATCTGTCAGACCACCAGTCCCTCCCTCAAGACTAGCATCCACAGTTTAAATCCCCTCTGCTGGCTGTCTGCTTCATGTGCATGTAAAGGAGTGAGGAGAGTAGCCGTTACCTTCACGTCCTCCCAGGCATCCTTCTCCTCCTTCAGGACACGACTTGTGTGAAGAGGAGTCTGAGGGACTTCCATGGACTGCTGCAGGAGCACAAACAGACAGGTCAGGTCACACTACACAGAGTGGTGGGAGGAGAGCTACTTTCATTGAAAGACGAGTGCGTGTGCTCACATTGATCCAGGGGTGGTTCATGAACTCTGTGATGGTCATCCTCTGGGTGGGCTCTGTCTTCAGTAGGGCGCTAATCAGATGCTTGGCTACACACACACACACACACAAAAGACATGGTTTGCTGCAGCTCATGTTTTGCAACAGATCTGAAGAAAACACTCCTTGAGGGGAAATAGAAAAATTGCTCTCAAGACTATACGGATCCACACACACATACAAACTCTCTCTCTCTCTCTCCCTCCCTTTCGCTCTCACCCTCCTCTGAGACATCGCCCCACTCCGGGTTGGGGAACTCGTACTGGCCGTTGCGTATCCTCGTCTTCATCCCAGGTGAGATAGCCAGGCCGTGGTTAGAGTAGAATGGAGGATAGCCACACAGGCTGAGGGGGGGATGAGAGGAGAAGAGGTAACATGAACCCACAGCGTGAGTGAAGTTTGCTCTGCCGGAAATATTAGGACGCTAAAGGTTGGTAGAGGAGGGACTTACAGAATATACATGATGACACCCAATGACCACATATCACATGACTTGTCGTATTTTTCTGGACCCAGGACCTCAGGCGCTGTTGGGGTGAGGAGGAGGTAGGGGTTAGAGGGCACTCCCCATTTCAGCCTTGTTTCTACTAGAGCCCGACCAATAAAGGATTTTTAGGGCCGATACCGATACGAATATTTGGTGATTTAAAAATCTGATATTCCAATATGAAAAAATAAATACATCTAGAAACGCTTAACATAACATAAACTGATTTTCCTAACATTGGTTATTTGTAGTTTACATTTTGTTATTTTTAGCAGACGCTCTTATCCAGAGCGACTTACAGTGAGTACAGGGACATTCCCCCGAGGCTCAATGTCACAGGAATTGAACCGGCAACCTTCTGATTAATAGCCCGATTCCCTAACCGCTGCAATTTCCGCCGCTAAACTTGTTTGTTTTATTGTCACAACAGAACAGAGGAACATCTAAATATATTAAAGTTCTTATAAATAAAATGTATAAAAAAAAAGTCCTTTGAACAAATATTCAAATAAACTATATATATATGATATATATATAGGCCATTATAAATGCAGATACCGACAGTTTGGAAAATGTCAGTATTGCCAATATATCGGTCGGGCTCTAGTTTCTAGTGTGGTTCCCATGGCTCTAGTTAATGCTAATACAAGGTGTTTGTGGTCAGCATCCTTACCCACGTAGTAGGGTGTGTAGCAGGGAGTGGCCAGAGAGTTGTGTGAGGTGGTCTCTTTGGCAAAACCAAAGTCTGTCAGTTTGAGCAGTGGATTGGGCCTCTTGGAGCTGTAGAGCAGATTCTCTGGCTACAGGGAAGAAAAGAGAGAGAGGTGTTGAGAAAGAGAAAGACAGAACACACTGACTGTTGCAGGAAGTGCAGGTGGTTTCTGACAGGAAATGGCCGTGAGCACTGACCTTGACGTCCCTGTGTGCAATGTTGGTGGCGTGGAGGAACTGGATGGCCTCTCCTATACTCTTCATGATGTCAGACGCCTCTGGAACCCCATCAATCATATTAGTGTTAGAGAGAGACAGAGAGAGAGCACTGCCCATGTGCACAGTTTCTGTGTGTAGCCAGAAGGAGTGCGAGTGTGTATTGGTGGTCATGTTCTGTACCTCTCTCTGTGAAGGCCTGGTCACCTCTGTCCTGGATACGACTAAACAGCTCTCCCCCGTCCATGCTGTAAAAAAACACACACACAGAAATTGCAAATAGAAACCTCAACGGTTACAAAGAACTAGAGAGGAAAAGGCTGACAGTCAGATCATCAGTCAAGGGATGATGGTGTGCTGGAGACTGAAAGATCAAACACAACCTGATCATCATTAGGTTAGAAGACATCTCAACCACACACGCAAGTGGTTTGGCTTCTCACTTTTGATCACTATCAAATTATGAATCGCAGATTCACACACAATTATAGACTAGTGGTTTGAGTTGCATTCTAATGAATCATCATGTCTACTATGCTAACCACATCCAGACACGCTAGGAAGCACAGGGCTGGTGGAGGGCTTATGGTTCCCGGAAACCTGTCACTGAGGGGAAAGGGGGCCCCAGAACTCACTTAGAGACAAACCGGATCAGGTTTGAGCGCATCAGGGGAGGAGCAACTGAAGAGTAAATGAGAAAATAAAGTTGTTCTTAACTTCGACACTCGCTCTGCACAGCTGGCTCACCAGTTCTGACCTGCCTTCAGTGCCGGTCAGGGAAACACCCAATAGGACAGCCTTCACTTGGACATGCTAACCCAGCCCAATCAGTTTGATCCAAGTACACAGAATTTCACACATTGCACCTGGATAAAACAAATCTCTCTCCCCCACTGCCAGTGCATACAGAGTATGGTTCACATGCAGCAGAGCCCATGCTCTCAGTCCCTCTGTAGTACTAGAGCCTGGGACCAGAGAGGGCAGCCGGGGACCAGAGAGGGCAGCCTGGGACCAGAGAGGACAGCCTGGGACCAGAGAGGGCAGCCTGGGACCAGAGAGGGCAGTCTGGTCTGGAGGGCTGAGGACCAGAGAGGGCAGTCTGGGACCAGAGAGGGCAGTCTGGTCTGGAGGGCTGAGGCCTGGGACCAGAGAGGGCAGTCGGGTCTGGAGGGCTGAGGACTGGGACCAGAGAGGGCAGTCGGGTCTGGAGGGCTGAGGCCTGGGACCAGAGAGGGCAGTCGGGTCTGGAGGGCTGAGGACTGGGACCAGGGAGGCAGCCTGGGACCAGAGAGGGCAGCCTGGGACCAGAGAGGGCAGTCTGGTCTGGAGGGCTGAGGCCTGGGACCAGAGAGGGCAGTCGGGTCTGGAGGGCTGAGGACTGGGACCAGAGAGGGCAGTCGGGTCTGGAGGGCTGAGGCCTGGGACCAGAGAGGGCAGTCGGGTCTGGAGGGCTGAGGACTGGGACCAGGGAGGCAGCCTGGGACCAGAGAGGGCAGCCTGGGACCAGAGAGGGCAGCCTGGGACCAGAGAGGGCAGCCTGGGACCAGAGAGGGCAGTCTGGTCTGGAGGGCTGAGGCCTGGGACCAGGGAGGGCAGTCTGGTCTGGAGGGCTGAGGCCTGGGACCAGAGAGGGCAGTCGGGTCTGGAGGGCTGAGGACTGGGACCAGGGAGGCAGCCTGGGACCAGGGAGGCAGCCTGGGACCAGAGAGGGCAGCCTGGGACCAGAGAGGGCAGCCTGGGACCAGAGAGGGCAGTCTGGTTTGGAGGGCTGAGGCCTGGGACCAGGGAGGGCAGTCTGGTCTGGAGGGCTGAGGCCTTGTTGTAGCCGAGACCCGTCAGTCTCGTCCCGTAGACGAGACTAGGGCATTCGGTCTCATGCGTTTCATTTTACCTCTTTTCTCTTTATGACTGGCAGCAGTTTCAGATATGATCACATTGGCGGTTTCTATGCTAAAGGGTATGCAAATGGAAACCTGCCGATCTGTATGTGTGTATATATGTATGTGAGATAGGCCCTCGTGCAAGGGGCTGGCCCGGCTCAAACCACCGCGGCACGCTTCAGGACCTTTACTATTATTCATCACTCACATAGCCACTAACATAGACTAACACAGACTGTCCTCTGGGTCCAACTGCCACCGATATGATTCATTCTGAGTAAAGCCTCCACTTCTGATTCCCTATCACGCACTCCCTACCCATCATCCGGCTCGCTTCCTTATTTCTCAAGACAAGTTCGCCCCCTGACAGTCAGAAGGGTTCTGTGCTGTTCGTCTGACTCTGCCAACAACTTTACTGATAATCAGATGAGTTACTTTGAGTGGGTTCAGTGATTTCTGATAATCCAGTAACATTGCACTGTAAGAGACTCATTCCGGACACACAGGAAACACAGAGAACACTGTGTAGATTAGGCTAAACAACTGTTACCCACATCGATGCGCACACTGACACACCCAAACGCAGATGATCTAAACCCAGTTTCTTTAAGATAAGCTAAGAGAACGCTTCATTTGAGCCTGGAAATGAAGACTCAGGTTTCAGACGACAGCTCAGTGTGAAACCACAAGAAACAAAACGTCTCTCGGCTCCTCAACTACTTTCGTAATCAGGTGGGAAAGTGTCACCAATCGGAAGGCAGACGTGTGTGTCCTGCCCATAAGTGTGCTTGCACATCTTCTTCTATAGCGACTGCATTATTAAATACATCAGAGCTGACATCAACCGCACACCTCCCAGCTGAGAAGACCTTCTGGGAAACTCTGTGGCTTCTTCACAAGGGCTATGTGAATGAATGCTTGGTCAGGGTCCTTCCCTGGGACTCTGTCTGAGCTGTAGTGTGAGTGAGCAGCAGGGCTGAGCAGGCGTGAAATCAGCGTGTGAGGGTGGAGGGGACCAGATTCGGGGTGTAGCACGTGTAGAAGATAGCTGAGCGAAAGGAAACCTCATTTCTAAGAAATGGGTCTACTTCTTTCAAACAGAGTTAATTTACAGTTAATAGAACGAGGTGACATTACTATGAATGAGATCTGCATAATGAGTTCCCTCTCCTCTCTCTTCTGTATCAAGCCCCGCCTCTCCACCTCAACCTCTTGCTTTTCTTATGTGAGCAAAGGGTTGTGCCACTTATGCAAGACTACCAGTGGGGGGATTTCAAGACATGAAAGTGTTAGTTTGAGTGTGTGCGTGCGCCCACCATTCCATAACAATGAGCAGACACTTTTTGCCCTGGTAGAGGTTCTCAAAGACATCGATGATCCGTACGATGTTGGAGCAGGGTGATGCCCTCCAGTGGAGCTCCACCTCCCTGCGACCCTTGGCACAGTCCTGCAGCATCTACACAGACAGACAGAGGAAGCACAAGAGGGGGGGGGAAGAGAGAGAGACAGAGAGAGAGAGAGAGACAGAGAGAGTGAGACAGAGACAGAGAGAGAGAGAGAGAGAGAGAGAGAGAGAGATAGAGAGAGAGAGAGAGAGAGAGAGAGATATAGAGGGAAAAGAGGGAGATGTAGGGAGAGCAATTATAGTTAATACTGTAATTATAGACAACACTGTGATAAAACAGTCATGATTTTAGTGAACCTGAGAAGCAGGACTGCGTGACCTACATTTGATACAAAGTAGAAGGAAGAGCAGTACTGCCCTCATCAGACTGAGAGTGACTTCCAGACTTCTGCCTGAGGTTAGACTACAATACTGGAGAGTATACACTATGAATGGTTTAATAGCACCCTCTAAGGGAAAAGTTTTGTCATAACATTAAGCCAATTTATTCATTCGTTGTGGAGACTGTGAATCAGCCTGGGAACCAGACGAATCTGCCAGCTCATGTTTATTTTGCTCTGTCTGACAGATGGGTCAGGCCACCCTCCCGAATCGTCTTTGCGGGGTAGAGAAAATGTTTCTCCTGTTAACCTGATACATAAGGATCTGAAACCGCCAGCAGGATGGAAGTAACGTAGCTAGCCTACAGAATTGTAAGAAGTCCCATTATGTGACATGCTTCCGTCTTTTGCTGGAGGTGGACCCGCACCCGTTACATACTAGAGTAGGCTACAGAACTACCCCACTGTGACCTCTCTCACCCTGACCGGGGAACCAGTCATTCTGCCTGTCATAAGTATCTGGGAGTAATGGACACAGACACATGTACACATAAACACACACTGACACAAGGAGTGGATCCAGTCCAATACAGACTGGGTGGGCCAGCCCCCTTCACCAACAGAAAGCTACATTCAGCAAAGGTCTCAATCCTCCCAAAATCTCACACACATGCATGCATGCCATGCACACACACATCCATGCGTAGAGACACACACAAACTGATCTCAATGAAAACATTGTCATAAGCCAGAAGCAGCTCTCCACCTGACGAGAATCAACACCCTTGAAGCCCCGAGTCTCTGATTTCAGCTCCATACTTGTCTGCCTCGATCCAAGCAGCTGACCATGTAAGGCCTTGGGGAGGGTGAGGAGAAGACCCTGGACATCCAGGCCGTGACCAGCACGCTGGCAAATCCACCCCCCTCTGTTATCCTTACTGACATGAAGATGTCGCTTCTTTTGGTGCCAGGCTCCGAAGCTTTGCCTAAACATAAAATAATGTGACAGACAGTGGAAAGAATTCTGCGGCCTGGTCCTTGAGCATTGAGCCGTGTTCTGCCTGACCGCATTCCAGCCCTGCCCACTGACACGGGGTCTGGATCTAGAGATCCCCCAGAGAACACAGCAGCACTGCTGGCCATGACATCCTCAGCCCTGGCCTTGCATAGAGAAGCCTGGTCTCACCTCCAGTCTGCACCTAACCAACAGTGGCTGAGCAGTAGAATAGCACAGGTTGATCTAGTCATCCCCCTTTATTTGGCCAGCTGAGATGAGTCCTGCTGACTCCCACACACGGGAGGACTGACGTCAGTCAGCAGGATGTGTCACAGGGGGTTCATCAGTTGGAGCATCTGGTTACCATCCTGTCAGTGTCATAACTGTCACCGTTTCCTCACAGCTGTGTGTGAGTGTGTGTGTGTGTAACTACCTGGCAGTTCAGTGGTTGATATGTATGTGGCCATGGAGCCAAGCTGGGCTAGGTCAGCAGAACTGCACAGGGAGATGAGTTTAGAGTGCTCCTACAGAACAGCACAGTAGCTACAGGTCAGAGCATGAGCTGTCAACCCCGTGTCATCAGCCCTTTCAACACCAGGCAACCCAAGAACCATTTCTAAGTTAGAAGTGCTGAGAGGATTCTACCAGAAGTAGGCTAATCCTATTTCTAGTCAAATCCTATTCTGCTCATTATCCTGAACTGTGAGCTAGTCTGCTCTTCTCCTGCTGGGACATCACTAAACGATCAAAGCAATGAGACACCAACACCAATGATCTGAGAGAGACACACAGAGACAGAGTGTGTGTATGTGCAAGTAACTGTAATGATAGGAGTGACTGCCAAAATGAAAGTGATGATTAAGTAATAGCCCCTCCCTAACCACAAAAGTTCCCTCTAAAACAGAGACACAAACAGACATACACACGCACACACACACCCACACCTCTCTCTCCTGGTGTTTGGATGGCTGCCTTCCATCTGCTGCGACCCCTTTGAGCCTGAGCAGTGAGATGGACGGGAGGAGGAGAGATGGACGGGGGGGCAGATGGACATACAATGAACCCCTCCAGCCCACACAAAGCCCCCCTGAGCCTGGGGCAGGGCAGGAGAGGGAGGAGACGGGCTCTGGGACGGAGGTGGAGGGAAAAGGGGGTGGGGAGGGCTTGTGTTGTCAACCTGCCTCTGGGACCCCAGGGAAATGGGGGGAGGGGTCAGAATGGAGAATGAAGCAGAGACTAAGGGAACACATCAATATGCCTATAGACTGAAGGGTCTGATAGTGTATGACAGAGTGATGGTTATAGTATGGCACACTGAAGAGTATGGCAGTGTGGAGGCTAGGCATGCTGTCTAGACGGCTAGGGAGCAGGCTGCAGGAGGCTGGGTCTAACAGAGCTGTGGTAGTGAGGGGGAACCATGTTGGATCAGAGGAGGACGCAGAGTGATGGAGGGGGAAGCCTCTAACCTGACCCCGATGGTTAAACAATAAAACATCACAGATTGTAGTCAGAGATGTGTGTGTGTGTGGTTGTGTGTGGCTGTGTACACATTGAGCCCTGGCTTCTTATTCCAACACCAAACAACATGTTTATGTGTCACTGTGACTTGATCTGATTAAAGACATCTGCCAAGCAACCATATGGGTATGGGTTTCATCGGTGATTGACAAACACATGGCTGTAGGAAAATGAGGCAGCATTTCTGACTGTGGAGTGGAGAGAGGCTCTCAGATCATCCCGTTGAGGGGATTCAGGCTCGTGCTCTCTGACCTCTCGGCTCTTTGTTTGATACCCATCTGAGAGGCGGTGGCCTGTTGCCATGGCGTGGCTGTGTGTTTACATCAAACACTTAAACCATAACCCTTAGCCTAGGCTGGGACCACGAACACACTTGTGTGTAAGATGAAGCCTGGGTCATATTCAAGTCCTGCGCCTTCCGTCATGCTTCTTCTGTGTCCATTAAGTCACCGCATGAACTCCAGCCATGGAGACAATTCAACAGCCATTGTAACATTATGGCAACTCTGGAAGGTTGATATTAATGTTCCCTTGAATATTTTGAGCGTCGAGTTTTGAAGGTGTCAATGATCCTATAAAAAGTAGCAGAGATAGGCTAGGCCCTACCAGGTGACAACCCTCCAGAGGAAGGGCTGGGACTGGGAGTGGTAGAACAGGAACACCAGGTGACTCAGGTTACATCACTGGTATCTCAGGCTAGATCTGCTCAAGCCAACTGAACATCTGGCTAGCAGGTGACTTCCTGAGTATGAGCTCATCATTAGAAAGAGAGGCCCCACACATACACACACACACACACACACACACACACAAAGTATGTTAAAGTTAATTTCTTCCATTACGTTCACAATACTGTAAACTAATGTGATATACGACCGTTTTTATGTGGTGAAGCTGACCATGTATGTGTATTTCTGTGTTAAAGTGGTCAGATAGATAGGGTTGTCTTGTTCTAACTAAAACAGGATGAAACACCTGCTTAAGCGGGCTATAGCTCAACACTAGTGGTTCAATGTAGCCTGGCCTGAAAGGCAAATCTAGGCTAGGCCTACTAGCCCCTACTCTTCACAACATATGCACTTACAAACTCTTTAGACTTAAGATAATATCCTATAAAACACAGTCTTAAGTGACAGATCACATACTTGTTGCTTGATGAAGTAACATGGAGATTGTGAGGAGCACTTTGAAAACTGAGTGATTCTATTTTAGGACCAGAAACCCCCAACGGTGAAGCACTTCCCTTTCCTGATAAGAGCATTCAGCACCAACCAAGTCTGCTACGCCTCCTCCTCATCATCACAAGGGTGGAGGGAGAGAGGGGAAGGGAGGGAGGGGAAGGGAGGGAGGGGAAGGGAGGGAGGGGAGGGAGGGGAAGGAAGAGACAGCCTGACAGCAAAGACTTTGGGTTGGGCTCACAGGGGAAGTGAAAAGTGTCAGCCATCTTTACCAAGGGAAGAACAGCAACACACACAGCTAAACAGTCACTTCCACTATGGCTGATTAAGCCACTGGCCAATTATATTCAGACTAGTGTGTTTCATTCTGACAAATCACACAGAGGGGAAGCAGTACTATACGGAAACACAGTACACACAGTGAGTCTGCGATTCCTCCACAAGTACTTCCACATTGTGCTGTTTGTAGACCATAGGGCATGAGGACGGCCTGACCACTCTGGTGAAACAGACTACATGGCTCTCCTTTTGCCTCACCTGGTCAAAATAACTTACTCCTTTCAAACACACTGGTTTTACCTGCCAGACCTACACACTTAAGGAACAGGGGAATTATGGATAGGAGAGAGGGGGTGGTAGTGTGCGATAGTCAGACAGGGTGAGTGACAGAGATTCTAATCTATCAAAACATGATATGTGGAAAGTCTACATTAGACCACCCTTCTCTCACACAGATAAACCACAAAGACATAAGCCACCAACACAATCTAAATAACATAGGTTTCAATCTTTATTTGAGCTCTGTTTGACCTAAAGAGCTTAATGTAACAATCCCAAATCATTACTAAAAGAGCTTTGTTTGAAACTAATCCGCTTGTTTTGGAGAAATATGTCATACGAGTCAAATAGTCAATTTCATAGTAATCTGAGCAAGAAAATGTAGTGCTGTAATGTAATGGTGTCAATCAACATCAACTGAATCCTGGTCTTAATATTAACACAGAAAAACAAGCTCAAACACTGGGCTTTAACCTAGATGTGCCTAAGTCAAACAATGGGCTTTAACCTTGATGTGCCTAAGTCAAACACTGGGCTTTAAACCTAGATATGCCTAACTCAAACACTGGGCTTTAACCTTGATGTGCCTAACTCAAACACTGGGCTTTAACCTAGATGAGCCTAACTCAAACACTGGGCTTTAACCTAGATATAGCTAACTCAAACACAAGGTACTAAAACTGATCGAAGGGGACATACATAGACAATGTTCTCTAGTCGCTAGCGGCTCTCTGTCTCAATCTGGCTGTGTCTCTGACTAAATGTCCCTCTCTCCCCCTCCCGCCCCTCCCTCCCCCCACTCAGCTCCTCCATTTCACATCTCTCATCGCCCACCTGCCAAACACCTCCGTCCACTTGCACGGCAGATAAGTTGCACACATTCCTTGGGGTGAGCTCATTCTCACTAACACAGCTGGCTGAGCAGAGCAGGAGCAGCACAGCCAGCAGGCCACAGAGGACACCAGGGCCTGTTCCAGGATGGCCGAGCCGTGGAGAGGAGCGTACACCGGGATGCCACTTCCACACGGGATGTGGGAGGAGCAATGTTATAGCGGTCCTCATTGACGTGACCATTTCAGACGACCGCTTCCCCTCTCTCCTTTCCTTCCTTCCTCAAAGTCAGCAGATCTTCTTCTGACTCTAGGGGCAACGGCCTAGTTGTCCCTCGTATATTGTCCCTATCGTCTCTTCCTCAAAGTCTTTAATCAGGCTTGTTGTGTGTGGTGCAGCTGAACAGAGCACATCCCTCAGATCTCAGAACACGGCCGTCATACATGATCCTGTCAGATGTCTCACAGCTCTCATTTATCCTGGCAACAAACAGACACACGAGTTCATACGACTCTGGAGTGTCACGTAATTAGTGTAACTAGGAAATACATGAATCCTAACCCCTAATGTGGTGTTTTTGAAGGGGCTGGGGGAGGAGGAGGGTGGAGGGAAGCGGAGAATGTAGTAGACGAGGGGAGTTAGATATGCCCAAAGGGCATTTCGCTCTAGTCTCTGTTTATACAACTTCCTGTTTCAGACGTGTAATCACAAGTGTAATCACATGAATCTCTCTTCTCTCTAGGAAATGATGTGCCAGTGCCACACTCACTCTCCCACAAACGTCTGCTGACTACTCCAGTCCTAGACCTAAAGCTCTTGAGTCTAGAACACTATCAAAGAGAGGGTCCTTCCACCTGTTATTAACAGACTGAAATGACTTTGGACTCTGACTTGCCACAAGGATAGCTAACACACAAACGACCGTCAGTGCTCTCTTCAAACACAAGGTCTTGTCTACTCTTCACTTGTAGCACACGTGAAACATTACAAAAATACAAATAAACCATGTAGCTTTATCATATCACCAACAAATAACGACTATATATATATATATATATAAGTGCCAAAGCCAAGGAATGACGCAGCAGAAGACACCAGAGTATTATTCTGACTGTCAACACGCACACACACACACATGCTCGCGCACACACACACACACTCGTATGCACAGACCACACATGCTCGCACACACAGGATAAGTCGCCTTCATTCAGGCACCAAACAGCTTTTAAACCTCTTCTTAATCAGCTCAAAACAGAAGCAGCTAAGTCCCACCTCTGATCTGTGGGGCAACCTCACACTCTAGCACAACACATTGTAGTGACAGGGCTAGGAATAAACGGCTTTAATCATGGCCACAGTTACACATCTTGGAAACCAAACAACCAGCAAAGCCAAAGTGAACACTGGGGGCAAGAGACAGAAGGGTGTGACTGTGTACATGTGGTTAGTCAGTAGGATGGCTGGCATCGGCTGTTTCAAAGTGAAAGTTCAGATGTGCCGCCCTTCCCATTCCGCCTCTGGCAGTTTTTCTTCTTTCATGAAAACACTGCAGCTCAGCCAGTCCAGAGCTCTACCCTGCTCTCCTCACACAGTTCCTCTCCTCGGCCTCCTGTGATGTCACCAGACACATCCTGCCCAGCGGTGAGGAAACACAGTGGCAGCCTGAGCAGGTGACAGAGGACCTAGCAGCTGTCCCTCTCTCTCTCTCTTCCACACACACACACTGAGGTGACTGAGGATTCCATCCCCAGACAGGAGAAGAGTTCTGCATGGTGATGTCATCACTGGTAGACCAGCCGATTCCCAGATCTGGCATGTGTAAACAGGACTGATGGGATGAGGCTGAGTCATTGAGCACTAGAGGAAGGACAGTGGAGGATGCTAGTTATAAACCAGCCAGCTCAGGTTTCTGACAATCAGGCCCAGAGAATGCCCTTCAGAACTGGCACAGATCAACATGGGCCAGAATGCAAGCCAGCAAGTCTCACTTATAGCTGTGATATGGGGAGAAACAAGTGGGTTACCCTGTCCATATGAATGACTTGAAACTGTCACATTGATTTCATGCCTAATAATAGGAATTATTGTTGTAGTGGATGATCTATCTGAAACAGAACGAGAATCCACCATGATCCTTTTACCTCTCAGGCCATGGGACTGACGACTTTATCATTGCATAAAAGAAACAATAAAAACTCTTAACATGCGCACGGAATGTATTTAAGTATGAATCATCTAGCGTTAGATGGGCAAATCACAGTGAATCTTGTTGCTCTCTCCCCCATCGCCTACCCAACACGCTTTCTTTACATGACTCAATCAAACCCTAACAATACCAATCTGTCAGGCAGATGGTGTTTATCTGACACTTCCTATTCAAATAAAGATTGCAGCAGCTATTTAAATAATCCTGTCAGGACCAGTACGTGGGACTGACAGTCTGAGAACAGCACTTGTATGGGCCTAGATCTTGAGAAGCTAGATGAGGGCTAATAGTGTGTTCCAACGTTAAAATACCCCCACCCTTCAAATACTGGACAAATGATACAAAACATACAAGGACCACTCTCAACATCTCGACGTGTTTGTGCACTTCATGCTTGGCTGGGAAAACCCTGCCGATAGATGATAAACCATTCAGATGCTCACACTATTCATCCTGACGGAGACGAGCTTCCATGTTTTGTGTCGTGTGCAGATAGGATTACCGAGATAAAATGTGTCAATCTAGAACATCAGCACAAAGTATATCATTCAGACATACTGCGTAACTTGGCCTAATCGTGGAGGAAGTCAATGAAAAGACAGAACACTCAAGCTCCTGATCCTGGCACTTAATAAGCCTACCTGAAGTAGACTCATGGTCATGGACTGTGATTCATGACTTGTCAACTGACTAAATCAAGTCATTTGGTAATCATTAACCAACAGTCCTGGAGAGTGAAAGGGTGGATAATTGTCATTGTCTCAACGCATTACATTACTCCTACTCCAACTTAGTAATGGTTTACATTCGATACATTTGATAGTTTTATCTCAAACATAAATGGCAGGCATCCACGATGGTGATACTGAAGCAGCCGATAGATCACCAACCCAATGGATTTCCCCACAGAAATACATTCACTCCGTCTTTCATTCATGATATCCTGGATCGTCATGAATGAAGGAAAGCAGGAAGTATGGTAAATTCATTGACGGTTTAGGTACGTTCATCATAAGACAGCCAGCAACTGCAACACAAATATCTGCTATGCAAGTAATATATTCAGTAAGTTGTCGGTAGCAAGATAAGCCAAACATCTTACCTTTAGAGCGTACTTGTCTCCATTTTTCTTGTGAAAAATCTCGAGTACCTTGCCATTTATGCCAAGACCCAGTACCTGGCTTGTGACCTTGTAATCATCCGTTATGGCGTTCTTTTTTATCTGCAGAGTCGGTCTGACGTGAAACTGTAACTGCCCTGCGTTCTGTTGCCCTACCGAGTTCTGCTGCCCCTGTGGGGTTGGGAACAGCGGCTGGTTCTGAGAATTCGATAACATGTTGAGACAGAAATTCTCAAGACAACGAACACTCCTCTCTCTCAGCTCCTACACCCCTTCCTGGGTTGTTTCGCTGTCGTGTGACAAGTTAGATTCGTAAAAAAAGATTCGCAATAAGTTAGCTAAAACACTACAAATAGTTGTATAATTCGTATGGCTAAATTAAAACGCAAAATGTGTATCCAAGAGTTAGCTATGTGACTCAATAGGAAGGTACTCTTCTTGACCTGTGATCCTTGACTAGCAAGTCAGCTACGTTAGCTATTATCCATCTCGCGGGTTAGTTGGCTAGTTGCTTACAAAAGGATTCCAAGCCGTGTCAAACATAATAGTAAAATAAGTACAGCTGTGTTCTAAATACAACCTAACACGTCGCGACAATGACAAAACACAACACAAATGCTCAAAAAGCCAAACAAAAACTAGGACCGCGAACACGCGCAGTCCTTCACTTTCCGACAGTCAGGGTAGGCTTTTTTTATGCCTACGTCATGAGACGAGTTGAATCTGAGTGGACTGTTAAAGATACAGTCAGCAATATTAATTTAAGGATTAATAAAGGAATCTGTAAATCTTGGCTATTCAAGAATGAATTATGTTTGTATACATATATACATTTATATAGACTTATCTGTTTTAAAATAACCTCAAAGGCATTAAATAAAAGTGTTGTTTTGAAGTAAATAATGTGTATTTAACATATAGATCATTTTTTTCCATCAAATTTTCTCCAAAGATATCAGCACACGACTGAAATTAGGTGATTTACATTTTTAAGATTCCACCTTGCATCCATGCAGTACTTCTAAAAACCACCAGATGGCAAACCAGTCTTACAATTTGTGTTGATGGCCAATGGCCTTTACATCTCAAGCTATTCCCTCACATCAAAAGTTTACAGACGTGCGCTCAGTTGCTCTGTCTACAAACCTGGGACCAGACATGGTCTACCGGGGCTAGGTTTTACCTGGTTGACTTGGTTAAAACTGCAGCCAAATCAAATGGATCTAATGGTTTAATGCTGTGAATAATGATGCGTCCCTTCAACATAATTGCCCCACTAAGAAGGCACATGTATACACAAAAATATACAAACACAACTAAATAAGTGCTGAGTTACAGTTCATCTAAGGAAATTGAACTGAAAGAAACATTTTGGACCCTAATCTGTGGATTTTACAGAAGAGAAATGTGTTTCTTTGAACAAGATTCTGAGAATAAACACGTTATTTACTCACAATAGATTACTGTGCACATTTATGTAATAAGAATCAAGGTTTAATTATTAATCTGTTGACGATGTGACAAAATAACAAAACGTTTCTTTGCTTCTGTTCTCTTGTGCTCACTCTGGGTGGATTAGCAGATTCCTTTTTTATTAAGAAATCCCTGTGGTCTCCTTGTCATAGTCCAGCATAATCCACTCACAAATAGTAGGCTACCTGTGTGTGTGTGTGTCTTGCTCTCACACACACTACAACTGAGGACTGTAGCTAGACTGTATCTAGACTGTAGCGTGGTCTTGGCTTCACTTGAGGCCTGGATAAGGAAAACACACTCCTTTTCCTCCTTCTCCTTCCTATTGGACACATACAGTTGTTATTCTATTGGTTATGTAAGAGGGGAAGCACATGCTCCAGAGAGTCCCCTACACACCCACACACCAATATCTCCTCATATACAACTCTCATTATGAATGCCTGTGTATGTATATTCTATGACAATGTTTTCAAACCAGGATTGAGTTAGTCCACACGGAGACCGTGTGTTTGGGGCTAAATGGCCACTAGGGGGCCCCCTACTGATGAGCATAAACAATAGTCTATATTTTCCTAGACACAGTTTTCCTAGTAACCTGATCAGTTACTTTTCACAGTAACAAGCAAGGAACAATGTGAAGTAGAATTGTGATACCATATCCCCACTGGAAAAGCCTTGACCTGAAAAAGCCTATGATTGTTGCTGGGCAGAAGCAACAAAGCTGTTACATGTCAATCAAAGTAAAAACTCTATATCTGTTTCACATCCCTGTGTGTTTCTTTTAGACGCTTTATAATGAAAACTCAAAACCTTGATTCTATATCATGGCCACCATATGCAAAAGTCCCACACTCTTACTAATGCAGTTTCAGGCCACCCCCCTCATCTACCTCTTCACAGTTTGGCTAGTCACTCCTCTCTGCTTCCCCTCTGTCCTGACAATCTCTTAGAGTCAGTCCTCACCCTTTTAATCACTCACCTTTCCTCTTCTCCCTGTTTCTCTTTTCCCTTCCCATCCATTTCCTTTCTCCTCCCTCCATCCATTTCTCCACTGTTCTCTGTTTGGTTCTTCACACCTACACAGGACAGTGTGCACTGAACAGAAAGAGAGAAGGGATTGGCCTGGCTGTCTGTGGTTTCTGTGTTGATGGTCATTTGCATTTTAGCCTTAGTGTTAAGATACACAGTGCAATACACATACAGTACATGCACACATACAGATTCACACATATTGTTTCCTTCAGAGGCCTAGTACAATGATGTGTTTAAGAACGAAACACTTCTACAAGTCTACCTTTTGTCTACCAAACACGAACACACACCTCCCCTTTTCGCTCTTCCTCTTTCTTATCCCTCACTTCCTGGTATTCTCAGACACCGTCTCTCATTTCAGAGTTCCCTTTTGACATGCTCACAGTAAGGAACACTGGGGGGGGTGGGGTGAGGGCGTCACTATCTCTTTTTCCTCTCTGTGCTCTCCAGCTGCCTTTAGAGCATGCCCTTCGCAAGGCAGGCCTATTTTGCTGCAGTTATTACAGGCCACAACCCTTCTCCCCAAGAATAATCCCCTGCACTGCCCAGATGAAACTGAATCTGGGTCCTGTTATAGACCACTGGTCAGCCTGATTCCTTGGATTTACTGGCAGTACGCCCAACATTGGACATGGGTGAACCCAGTAACCTTCCAGTGCGCAAACACACACATAAGCACACAACAATAGATTTCGTCTTCCAATTAGCTTAGAGACAAAACAATGGTACCTGTGAGACATCAGCTCCATAAAAACGGAACTAACTACCAAACGTAAAGCGGTAAAAGCATGCAGTTCACCTCTAGCATTCCTCGATCTCTAGCTCGTCTCGCTAGCTCTCTCTCGATCTCGATCGAGCTCTCTCTACTCGTCTCTATCGCTCATCTCTCTCTAGCTCTCTCTCTCTGTCTCTCTCTCTCTCTCTCTCTCTCTCTCTCTCTCTCTCTCTCTCTCTCTCTCTCTCTCTCTTTCGCACTCAAACACACACAAATCAGTAATAAAATCCCATTGTCGTGCCATAAACATTGTAGACTCTAAGGCTGTGCTCAGTGAACACAATGTTCTGCCTGATAGATTGAGAGTCTCCTCCACACACACAGCCATCTGGATGTACAGCTTCACAATGGCCACGTACAACCAGTGCCATACTGGTAGAAAAAAGGCTGTAGTGTGTACTGGTCCATGTTTGATTGGGAGTGTGTAGTCTTTGGAATGTTGAAATCATCCTTAATTCATGCAGCTCATGTATTTTTAGAGCTTGAGAGCTTTGAGAGCTCAGAGGGTTAATTCCCATTATTCTGGTATTTTTCTCTCAAAAACAAAGATAGCACACAATGGAGGAGAGCACATCATCAATCAGTCTTCTTGAATTTCAAACACACGTAAGTGCACACACACACACACACACACACACACACACACACACACACACACACACACACACACACACACACACACACACACACACACACACACACATACAGTAAATATACACACCACAAAAGCATAGCATGTAAAGGGTTTGTCATCCATGAAATGGCTGGCTTTCACTAGGCCTACCACTACCATGTGACCATGACAGGAATGTCCCTCTCTGTGTGTTCATCCCTGAGCTGTGGCCGGAGCACAGAGGGGCCTGCACAGAGAGCCCAGCCTGCAGCCCTGTCACGCGCTGGCCTCCTCACGCTGCCTACAGGCCCTCGCAGGACAGCAGGGTGCAGGGAAAGGGACGAGGAGGAGGGGAAGATGAGGGGGAGAGCATGAGCAGGGGGGACACCAGGAGGAGAAGGCAGTTACAGTGGATAACAACTGCAACAATTGATTGAATTTGTTGGGGGAGAGTAACGCCATCGGATAACCCGATGCAAGGACACGCCGTCTTCCTGATTTTCTCGGAGTCTCTGTCAGCACATTGTCCTGAGTGTGTATGTGCATGACCGTGTGTGCATGTGGAGACACCCTCTCACGTTTGAGTCACACTGACATTCCAGTGCCCCCTGATGAACAAGGGTTTGTTTGAGTAGGACGGCTGCTTAGCCTACTTCTGATGCCAGGTCCTCTTCTGCCCTACTCAGTTGGAAAGAATGTCCCACTTTCCTACACGTAGACACAAATGCACACTCACACACACACACACACACACACACACACACCACACACACACACACACACAAGCTCCTGACCCACTGACACATACCATACAGGATGCTCCAGTTGTCCCACACAGAGAAAGAGAAAGAGAGAGTGAGAGAGAGAGACTGGTTCTGAATGGACTTATTAGTAATTTGGCGAAGGACCCACTTCCTTACAAACGTCATTCTTCTTTCACCAGGACTCTTTCTGAGACAAGCGACCCCACGCTGGAAACACACACATAGACATGAACAGACTGGCACACAGGCATGCATGCAACAACGCACACATAAATACACGCCGACCCGCAGTGGTGGTCCAAATAAGGTGGGCTCAGAGAGGCCTGTGTCTGGTTACAGAGCAATGGTGAAAAAACGAGGGCCTATTCACGGAGTGTGTGAGCATGTGTGTTTGATGACCCAGAAAATGGCTTATGAGGGCAACTAAGAACAAGCCTGAACAGAGCCGTTACTGTGTGTGACCTTTCTACACGTGCGTCCTTAACAGATTCCGCGAAAGGTCATACATAATGTTTATGTTTGGACATTCAATCCGATTGGTCTCCTCGTCTACTCGCCCGCCTACTGACGTCACCATGACAACCTGCACACCTGTTACCTCCCCCACTCGACTTCAAGAGCAGGCCAGGTGCAGGGCGAGGGAAAGGTTAACCCCTTTGTGCTCTCTCTCTTCTTTCTGTCTTCTTCACTCTGTCTAGCTCTCTCTCGCTCTCACTCTTTCTCTCTGTCTATGTCTCTCTTTCTTGTTGGGCAGAGTCTCCTAATCCAGTAATCCATGTTAATCCACATCAGATTACCAGGGGGAAAAGAGCCACTTTGTGCATAAGATTACCCTACAACAGAAATCACACCCACACAGATGGTTGTGTGCGGGCAAGGGGTTGTTAAACTATGCTGGGTACTCTAATGAACGACTGTTCAGATACCCCCCTCGCCTCTCCCTCCCCCTTTCTGTACATTAGCTAAAGTCAGGCCTGTACTCCTCTAATCCTGCCAGTCTGATCCCTGTCATGTCTCTGCTCTGCTCACAACCTACTGCCCCACTGCCACTGATTCACCTACACACACTCCCTACATGCAGTCTAATGCCCCTGCAGTACCTCCATAGTCTACTGCCCCTGCAGTACCTTTATACAGTGCATTGTCTCTGCCTTACTCCTCCTCACAGTTTAATGCCCCTCCACACAGATACCCCTGCTCCTCTGTAGCTGCTCTCTCTCAGGCCCTCCGAGGCAAGTGACACAGGCGGCCACGTCCAGTGTGTTGGTGTGGCCAGGAGTCTGGAAAGGACGAGTTTGTCATGTGTTCCTCGAGTCCTGTGCAATCTGAACGCCCCACTGAGCACTATTTTTACCTTGGCGAGTTACCCCTCCTGCCTTAACACACATACACACTCACTCATATAGACTCATATGCTGTCTTAGTAGGATACTCCTCTCTCTCCACCATGCCTTTATATGGTTGTATGTGGCAGACAAACCAGCCCGCCCTGTCCTTTGCCAGATTTCCATACCATGACCGTTTGCTTACCACACGTACTGCCCCTTCGTATCTGCCTTACCCACAAACTTTGTACCCTTCCACACGCACGCAGCCATGCGCACGCACAAGCGCGCGCACACACACACACGTGCACTCACACATGCACACCTTTTCACTGTCCAGGAGAGGAATAGGAAAAGACTAGTGTACAGTGAGACAGTATATCACTACAAAGGCAGTAACTCTACAGACCCACTGACAGAACACCTATTGAAGTTTCCACTTTCCATAAAAAAAATATCAGGACACGTAGTCTGTGTCCAAACACCGGTTACCTGTGGACCAAGAAGAGAACCCCAATTTCTGGTTTTGTGTGAGTGTCTGTGTGGGACTCTGTGTGTATAACAAGCATCTCCGTTATCCTAAACCAGGAAACACCAACCACCATCAACTGGGTTTTTATTTCAGGGACGGTGCATCCAGGATTCACTACAACAGAGGTAACAGGGAGGTCACGTCCAATTGAGTCATATTGAGACACATCTATTGCAGGGTTTTATAGAACTGTGACAAGAACAATGTCTCTTTTTTATCTGTCTATCTATTGCTTGAAACAATCAGAAAAACGGTGGCAGATCTGTGTGTGAGCTGCTGTTTGGTGTTTCACTTTGCCTCCCAACACATCATGAGCAGGTTTTTATTTAGACCAGTGTTTCAGGGCCCCATGACTGCAGGAGAAGATTTACAATAACACTGCCGAAATGTTTGAATTATTCAAGCTCTGTTGATGGACCTATTACCACACTCCATGAGCATGTTTCTCTCTCTGTGTGTGTGCATGTGTGTGTGGTTGGAAGGTGCATTACCCAAACCCATTAACATGAAGTCCCGTGAGTGGAGTTCTCCACTCCGCATGTTCTTGTGCTGTTCTCTCACTGTTATTCTCTTCTCTCTATCTGGAAGGCTGTGCTGTATTATAAACCAACAGACACGCATGTTTTGGATCTGAGTGGATGCTTCTTTGTGGCATGCTAAGAAATGCTTAGCATGCCACTGCTAATTATAAATCCGACTAAATCAAAGATCAATCCCCTGCCCTGCCCTGCCCCCCACCCCACCCCACCCCGCCCCACCCCGCCCCCCCCCTCCCCTCCCAGGGTGAGTTGCGGTAGGTTCCTGTCAGCACCAGATTGAAGCAGGGTCCTTCAGACTCAGGCCTCTTCGCACTGACATGGAAAAGCCACTCAGGACAAAGACTCCCACAGCTGCTGTGAGGGATAAGAGAGGGAGGAGAGAGGGAAGAGAGGGAGGAGAGAGGGAGGAGAGAGGGAGGAGAGAGGTCTGAAGTACTGACTATGTGGGGGCAACAGTGCTGTTTTGGGACAGAACACACGACATCATTCAGTTTAAACATTGACACAATCAACATTGACACAATACAAAACAAACAGATACTCCCAAATGTTGGTTTGCCTGTGGCTGAGTCGTTTCTGGTGTGTCCTTGTGATGACGAGTTGTTTTATCTTGTGATTGGTGGTTAAGGGACTATATGAATAGAGGGTTTATTCCCATAGCTCGGCCACACAGTACTCCTGCTGTCACCTAGATATGGTAATGAGCACATAATCCACTCAGCAAGCAGCAGAGACCTTAAGAGAGCATGACCAAATGACAGACTGCCAAACAGACAGGTATGCAGACAAAAATACACTGTCTGGCTTGATGGAGGATTTGAGACACATATTGATGTCCTCTTGCTGTCTGGCTTGATGGAGGATTTGAGACACATATTGATGTCCTCTTGCTTGCTTGACCTGCAGTTTCACAATGATCCCAAACGTGTGTCAAGACACGTGCATGACTTGTGTGTGTACGTTTACTTGAAGACAGTGCCTCTCCTTCCGCAAACACTCACACAAGTACTACGTACACACAGAATGCTGAAACAGGATCAAATAGGTAGGCAGACGCACACAGGGACAGACGGGGGGAGGGGCAGATGAACAGACATGGAATCTAGGCTGGTGGTTAGGAAGAGTGACCTCCAGGTCATCATGTCTCCAGCTTCTTTGAGAGCTCTCTCCTGTCTCCCCCATGAAACCAAACACGCCCCCCTGAAATAACCTGTTCACCTAGCAACGCAAGACTCCAGCAGCAAAACCTCCTCTGGTACCTTCACAGACAATGACGTCCTCTTCCACCCTCATCTCCCCCGGCTACTGTTTCTGTGCCTGCATCTGTTGAAGTCCTTCATGGTTATCCTTCTTCCTGGATCCAGGCATGGAACAAACCCAGCAGGCCAGCCGTGCTGTGTCTGGCCGGCAGAGCAGCAGTGAGAGTACCTCAGTGTCAGGATGAAGATGGAGTACTCCCTGGTTGTCTGGCCCTCTGCACTGCAGCACCATCACGTAGAGGACCACTGACAGAGATCCCATACACTACCCCCCCCCTCCCCCCTTCTTTGCAGCAGGGCTGGGATTGAGAAAAATGAGAGGGAGTGAGGGAGGGAGGGACAGAAAAAGAGCGAGAATAAGAGGTAAAGTGGTAGAAGATGCTGACTTATTGATGAGGATTCCCGTTATAAAGGCATTTTACATCCTTGTGTTTGTAGCTCTCACTGTTTGTCCATGTCTTTTTATAACTGCACAAACCCAATGACACTCTTTGGATTGGAGAGGTTTTCAGTAGGACACCTAAACCACAGCCTAAACCGAGACGTAAACCCCAGCTTTTAAGTGCCACTGATTACCCCTGTGAAGGTTGCATCTGGTGTTGCTATGCAGACATGGTAGCTTGGGGCTCCAGGGTAGATGGTGAAATACACACACGCACACTCGGAATCAGACACATCTCTGCAGACAGTGACTCATCTTCTATTCCAGGCATTCGCGACCTGACAAGCCCACGTAAACAGAGGAACAGAATACTGACCTGGTGAATGCCCACAGGCTGGGATACCAGGCCTGTCTCCAAGGAGTTTAACTGGGGCTTCCAATGACCATGGAGACTCTGGAACGTAAACCAGGAACACAGGAAATATATTTGGCAGTTTTGCACTACAACATATTCTCTAACAGGACATTGCCTACATTGCAACAGAATTCCTTATGAGCACCCGACTCAAGCTCGCGCACAGACACACTTTTGCAGTCGTGTGAGTTGGTGTGGAATGTGGAATGGTGGGTTGGGTGGGCAAATGTTCCTGAACCTCGGCCCCACCTCTCACAACCATCTGCATGTGTTCTGCCTGTGTGGGCATGTGCTCAAGTGTGTCTGTGTGTGTTTGTGTATGTGTGTGTGTGTGGGTCGACTCAGCTGTGCATGAGAGTCATTGTGTTTGCATGGGTGTGTAAAAAGTCATCTGCCAGCCGGAGCACATTGGGGCATGTGTTTTCTGAGGAACGAAGTGTGTGTGAGGGGGAGGGGGGTCCATCTCTGGTTACAACTTCAGTCAGCTGTCCTCATGGACTTCAGCCAGGTGACACACACACACAGACAAGGTGATCACGAACCCTGTGACTGTCTGGCTCTGTTGTCTTCTACATCAGTCAGGCTTGGTTTCCATCGCATACAGTATCTGCAGTGTGTCGATGGAGAAAGTGACATGACTGGCTGTTTGTGAGTGTGTGTGTGTGTGTGTGTGTGACAGAGAGAGAGAAAAGAGGAAAAGTAGCTTGCGTCAAAGCAATGAGTCATAGCTGTAGTCTACCCAGAGATATCAAAAGCAGCCAATAGTCACATAAACAACTGCATCACGACCTGAAACCCCGCCTCCACTGCCACATCAGCACTGTCGCTCTCCTTGAGACCTCTAACAACCTAACATTCCCAAAATATGTTACATCTAACATAACTCAGACAAGTTACACCCATATCGTGCAGTGAACAGATAATGACTAGACCCCCCACCCCAACACACACACACACACACACAAACACACACTCAACTTGAAACGGTGTCGAGGCTCCATATGGTCAGCAGGCTAAGACTCTAACCCCCCTCAGGGAACTTCAGAGAGAGAGAGGAGCAAATGAAGAGAGGAGGAAGGCAGAGAATAGAGGAAAAGCGGTTAATAATCTAATATAAATAGGAGGGTGATGTCGGGGAGAGATAAGACCAGAGTCAGTGTGTGGCAGTGGGTGAGGTCTTCATCTGGTCCTGAGAGCTGGACTGGCCTGTAATGACATTGTTTTAATCTGCTTTATGTACAAACACACACACACACACACATACGTGTGTGGCGGTACTGGGTTATCTCTCTAGCTCATACTCTCTTTGATTTGGGGATCAAGCAACAGGAAAACAGGATTCCAGATGACTCAGTGAAACTCACACAGCCCTGTTTGAAGACTGACACCAAACCGGTTCTGTGTGTAATGATCTGATCTGAGTCCTGTGCCAGGGTCCTCCTCTGTGCTACCAGAAATCAGCAAACAGAAGGTGACTAAACCCACATGAACTGTACCTCACAGAAATATGACGCTTCCATCAACAGAGTTGTTTTGTGTTTACCAGGGCAGCAGACATGGAAGGGGGTAAGAGAAGGAGCACAAAACACCAATGTGTATTTCTTGTTAGACACTAAAGTAGTTTTTAGCCAAAAAAACAAGTTAAACCAGACTAACCAACCCCACATGCATTGGATTAGACAATAACAGTAAGCCTGCCTGGCTGATTTGATTGCATATTTAAAGCTACACACACACACTGTCCTTAGTCCTGGTTGTTAAATGTTTAGCGTCTGGTCTGGCGAAATATATGGAAAAAGTTTCTTAAGTGGTGATGTCATTGGGCCAGCAGGCAGGATCTCCAGAGCTCAGAGCTTCCTCCCTGACACACACGGACTCGCACAGCGGCAGGGCAGACGGCAAACAGATGGAGGTGTCTGCCTATCTATGGCTGCACTCTGAATCCATGCACACTTCGCCTCAAACCATTTATACTGGGTCAAATACAGTGTCTATTTATACCCGTGTTTGTCAGACCCAGTGAACTGAAGCGTGGCTGTGTTTTAAGTCTCTTAAAAAGGGCAAACAAACACTGCTCGATAGTAGGTCAGATGTCAAAGGTCAGCAGTGAACTAGGCTAATCAGGCCACTCCTCCTCCCAATGGTGCAACCAACGTCACGTGGTCAACGAACTCAAAATGACCTACGTGTCAGTCAAGTACACAGACACAGAAAGCTACAGGAGTGTAAACAAGATTAACTTATTGATCCAAAAGATTGACCCTTTGTGAGGCATACAGGAAAACGACTTGGGTTCAGTTAATATTCATTTTATTTTTTCATTCTTAAATCTTAAAAAAGAAACTATTACAAGTTCATTTGGTTACTGTACAGTTTCTCTTCTCATGGTTGCTCTGTCTTTACATCAGTTCTGATTTCATGCTGGAAGAGCTAACAGCCTCCTACTAACTCACACACAGCACTAGTACAACAGGACAGCATACCAACATCTGCATTCCCATCGGTCGTCATGTTCAGCACACAGCAGTAGTGACCAGCTCTATCAAAAAGAAAGGAACAGAAGGAGTAGAAAACCCTGACGGTGTCACAGAGAGAACGCCAACGAGACGAAGGAGAGGAAAGAGAGTGAAGAGACGGGTGGGCTTGACGTTTCACCCTGAACTCTGGAGTGGTCTGGTCCATACAACATGCACCTGGTACAAATGTGTGTGTGTGCGTCGTGGATAAAAGCACCATTATTCACAGTGTGTAAGTTAGAGTATCCCTGCCAAAGCCCTATGAGAGAGAGAGAGGGGAGAGAGAGGGGAGAGAGAGAGGGGGAGGAGTGGTAATCTAGGTCAGATTGTGGGAGCAGGCCTCCATCCACAGAGCACACATCCACACGCGAGAGCACTCTCACAGGACAGAAGACTGCAAATACATTGGAGCTGATAAGGGATGTATCAAATATTTGTCCCTGAAAAAAGTCTTTATGTCCTGGGCACGTAATCATCCCTCTCCTCTGGGAGAACTCTGCATCTTTAACCCTTTGAGCTCATACTGTCTGCGTTCCTGCCTCTACGGACACCCCTCCCCCACCACCCTCCACACCTCCACCACCCTCCCACCCTTCCTCCACACCTCCACCACCCTCCCTCCACATCTCCACAAGCACCATTGTGTGACAGGCCCGAGTGGCATGCGTTACACTGTACCTCTCGCGTTCAAACACCAACATTCCAAACACTCAACATTGAAGTGCGTGCTCGCGTGTCTAAGTGTATATTGCCATAACGTTCTCTGTGTGTGTGTGTTCCTGTCGCTTTCTCTTACACACACCCAGCAGCCTCATGCAAACGACCTTGACAAGTACTAAGAGAAACAGTCCCGTTCGTGAGAGACGACTGGAAAGACCTCTCCTTCTCACACCGTCCTACAGACAGAGGGATGTTGGGGACAGAAATAGTCCATCCCATATCTCCTCTATGCCTCACACACTGGTACAACATTCCAGACACACACACAACGCACACTCACACACTCACTAACATGCAAGGAACAGAGAGCAGAAGAGGAAAAATCTGATAGAAAGATGAGAGGTGGCTGTACTGTTCACATAACAACAGCCAATCACTACGTAGCAATTTGGTTACGTGTGTGTGTGTGTGTGTGTGTCTGTGAGCTGCTGAAGCAGATCCTAAATCATGATTAATTAACTCTGAAATCCAAGATCATTGAACATCATTTTTTTTGCTACCTGATACAACAGTCATCTTTTAGCCCTTAGGATTTTCACACATTTAAAAGGCCGTCCTCAGAAGGATGGTGAGATATGAGCGCTGAGCGAGTGTGTGTGAGGCGAGTGCCCGTGCAGGTGTGCTTTAGTGCGTGATTTGTGGGACGCACACACGTGAGAACACACACACACACACAAGTCAAATATCCACTGGTCTCCAGCACAGACAACTCACTCCACAGCGCGGTCATCAGGAAATAAAAGATCTTCCACCATGGCTGTCGCAGAGAAAGCACACAGCCACACAGTCGATCTGCGGTAGAAAATACCTTTATAGAGTCTTTGTAATTGTTCGGCTCATATAAGAGGTTCCAAATCCAAGACCCTGGGGTGTCGACACCCGCTTTGTAGAAAACAAACAAAAACAAAGAAAAAGAATACAACCAAACAAATGTAAAACCTACGCTACGCTCCTGGCCACTGTCCCCGACTCCCCCGGAGCGAGGGATGAAGAGGAGGCGGAGGAGGAGGGACTCGTCTCTCTAGGAGACGAGCTTGGGCAGGACGGTGCGCAGGGGTATGCTGCCCCCAGAGTCTCCCATCATGTTGCTCCTCAGTTTGTTGTTGGTGGCTGTGGTGGTCCCCAGACCAGGGCCCCCCTTGGCCAGGATGGAGGGGAAGGAGGTGCTGTGGTGCTCGGGCAGCCTCTTCACCACGCCCCCGTGGCTCTTCTCCGTCACGGGCAGGGACTTGGGCAGGCGGCGGTACAGCCAGGGGTGGCGCAGGGCCTGGGCGGGCGTGAGGCGGGACGAGGGGTCCCAGTCCAGACACTTCTTAATGAAGTCAGTGAAGGTGGGGTCCTCGCAGCCCTTCAGGGCGGAGCTCCACTCCTTGCTGCCCGGGGGGCCCCTCATCTTCCCCCGGCGGGAGCGGGCGCCCGTCAGGACGGTGGCGCCCGTCGGCAGGGTGTTGGCGCCGCAGTAGCGCGGGTGGCCCTTCGAGTTGATGAAGTTCTTGGCCCGTTTGGCCTGCTCGAGGATCTTCTGCGGAGGCATGCCCAGCAGCTCCATGACGCAGGCCAGCTGGTCCCCCTCGTCCTCCCCGGGGAACAGGGGGTAGCCCGTCAGCAGCTCGGCCAGGATGCAGCCGAAGCTCCACATGTCGATGGGCAGGCCGTAGCGGGAGCCCAGGATCACCTCGGGGGCCCGGTAGAACCGCGACTGGATGTAGGTGTAGACCCGCTGGTGCTCAAAGCAGCTGGAGCCAAAGTCGATCACCTGGGAGAGAGAGAGACAAGGGAGGGAGACGTCAGCTGTGTCTGGGGTACGCCCCCGGAGTGACCTAGAGCTGTGTGAGTGTGGGTGTGGCAGGCGTGCTGACAGGAGGAGCCGCTCGTGTACCTTGATGCCGCTGCGTCCCTGCTGCTTGAGCAGGATGTTCTCCGGCTTCAGGTCGCAGTGGATGATCCTGTGTCGGTTCAGGGCATCCAGACACTGCAGGATGGAGTGGGCGAACTTCCTGACCAGAGGCAGAGAGAAGCCCTGGAACTTGTTCCTCTTGATCAGCTCGTACAGGTTCATGCTCAGCAGCTCAAAGGTCATGCAGATGTGGTTCCTGAAGGTGAAGTTCTCCAGCATGTGGACCACGTTCATGGTGCCGGTGCGGTCCTGCTTGCGCAGGTGCTCCAGGATGCGGATCTCCTCCTGGGCTTGCCGGTGGAAGCGCTTCTCGTTGCGGACCATCTTGAGGGCCAGGTGCTGCTGCAGCTTGTGGTCGTAGACCTTGGCCACCTGGCCGAAGCTACCCTTCCCAATCACCTGGAGCAAACAGCGAGGGGCCCTTCCAGTTAGCCTCAACGTTACAGCAGTTGGCTACCTCATTCATCCACAGAGATCTGGGGAAGGGTTCGAGTGTGAACGTGTGCGCGCGTTACCTTGAGGAACTCGTAGCGGAAGGCTAGGTGGTCGTGTGGAACATGGATGTAGCCCCCCTGTTCGTCGTCGAAGCCGCCGTTATTGTTGCCCCCGGCGACTGCTGGCCTCTTCTTGGCGTTGGGTCCCAGGAAGTAGATCTCAGGGTAGGAGTGGATCTCCGTGTGCTCCAGGGGGGTCAGCTGGGAGCGGTACTGCCTCAGGGCCTGCTCGGGGGTCAGGGGCCCACACAGCTTACCCGTCACAGCACCGTTCAACGTCCCATTGGTCCCCCGGGGCCCCGTGGAGTCTGTGGAGCCCTTGCTGGAGCCCGTGCTGTCGGAAACCACACAGCAACAGGTTAGCGCTTAGCTCGTCTCCCCCTGGGATTATTATGGACCGACCAATGCTACAGGCTAATCAGGTGACAGCCATGACAACCCGACATGTGTGTGTGTGTGTGTGTAAGACTTGTGGGCGTGTCCTACCTATCCACACTGCGCTCCTTGGACAGGCTTGGTACCGGGGCCGGCTTAGCAGGAGCCTGGGCTGTCACGGTCCCGTTCTGGGCTGTCGCCGTGGAAACTGCATTTATCTTGCGGTTGTAGGTGGAGTCCTCATACAAGTACTTCACCTTCAGCTGACCTCCACGGACCCCCACCTGATCCTTCATCACCGCCTTGTTACTGACCTGGAAGAGGGGGAGGGGGAAACATGAGACGTGCTTCTTTTTGATATATTATAACATATTGTTGTGTTGAACAGAGTGCTATCCTAACCCTGCGTGTCCACTACAGCGGAGCGGGCGGCGCGTCGGCGTCGCGTCGGATTACAATTAATTTCCAATGAAACCAGGCGTTGACGCCTACGCGACCATTGACGCCTACGCGAGAGGCAACGCCCGGTTTCATTGGAAATTAATTGAATGCCGACGCCGACGTGCCGCCCGCTCAGCTGTAGTGGACACACAATGCTAGTGGCATCATCGTCTGTGACCACATACTGACAGATCAATGTACAGAGAGATATTATGGAGATTGATCCAGGGAGGGGGTCTCTATCCTCCCTCCTGTCACATCCTACCCTTCCTGAGCTCCAGCCAGCCCAGGCTCTCGTGGCCGGCCTCTGGCTATGGAGGAATACTAACACACAGACTCCCTGTGGCAAGGCTAGGCCCAGGCTGTGTCCATTACAGCTGATCTGCACGAGCTACTGAGGTGAGGGAGAACCAGTGAAACCAGATCTATTATTGATTTTTTGCTTCCTGCTCTGACAAGCAAATATTCTAATAAATAAAACACCACGTAACCTTTAGTCCAATTGCAAAGCAGCGCAGCTCCCGATTGTGCTTTATCTGTGTGTGTTGTGTGTGTGAGTCTCTGGGGCTTAACTCCACACACACAGAGAGCAGAGGGCCATCCTCCCAGCCTGTGGCCAGGGCATAGAGACGGGTGCTGAGGGTGGCACTGTGTGAACCGGGTCATCACAGTGTGGTGAGACCGGGAGCAGCCGTGTACTTTCACTTTGGCCATACGGGGAAATGCTCTTTCACCCACCCCAGGAATTCACTCCTTCTCTCCGCCAGCGGAAAGAAGAACCTCGGCATGATTATGGAGCGCAGGGGAAATGACTGTCATTAAAGTTAGATTACACTCTGGTAAAGGAGGAAAGAGCGGCCTTGTTAATATGGCACACTACTATACACATTGCTGTGGGCTTCTGGGCACATTCATATTACATGAGCTCATGGTCTCTCTCTCTCTCTCTCTCTCTGTAAACCAACGATAGAGTGTGGCATTGGATAGTCGAACAAAAACCCTTCCTTAAACTCTCTGACTTGTATAGAAAATTCATATTAATGTTACGTAATACACACTTACCTTACATATATCCTATGTTCTATATGAAAACAAGTCAGACTTTTTCATGTGGAGTATAAAGGAGCTTGTGTATAGCCAACAGTGTGACCAGCTGACATTGACTCGGTACATCACACAGCAGGACTGGGTCAATCAGACAAGTTAGAAAGGAGGTCAGTAGATAAAATCATGCAAACACAATCGTTTGATAAACTGAAGTGAGTGATGATGTGTCCTGCTGGACATGGGCTGCGTGTGGAGGCATGTTTAGGTATGTGTGTGTGTGTGTGTGTGGTGTGTGTTTGACCGGTAGGCCTGAACCCAAAATAGAAGTGTTGCAGTGTTGGAGGAATTCCTCTAAGAGCATATAGCGAAGCACTGTACCTCCATAACTTCAAACAAGATTCCCTGACTGGAGCCCTAACCCTAACCCTAGCACAACCATACAGCTGCATGCTTTTCTAAGTACCATCTCCTGAACCACATTACATGGAATGTAATTAAAGACTGGTTAGACAGTTGCTTTGACTTTCAGGAAAAGGTGGGGAGAGGGCAGGCTTACTTGTGCAGATCTACTGCATGTGATTTTGAAAGATAACGTGGACACTGGGTTTGGCCAAAACATTCTGTGAGAGATTGTCTGTTTACATTCAGACACTAAATGGCTGTGGGTGGGACTTCTCATCAAAACATTTCCTAAACCAAAAAACACGCCATAAATAGGCCGAACTCTACTTTTAATCAAATATATTACTGTTATGTGTTTTTGTGATACTGTGGTTGAACCCTGTTATAGATGATTGATCAGCTAACACGTGCACACGTGCGCATGTGCATGATAACCAAGCTGCTCTAGTTCAAACTCCAACTGTGATTAGTTATTGACCATTGAAAGGAAAGTATCAAACAAACTCAGCATATTAGACAAATAGCCTAGAGTGTGTGTGTGTGGTGTGTGTGTGGTGCTGGTGTGTGTGCGCACGCGCGTTAGATAGGAAAGAGATTGAGATTATGGCCAGGTGATTTAGAGTGTCCTCGATGGGCTGAGCTGAGGGGCAGATGGAACAGTGTTAATCTCTCTGCCCTGGGAGAAACACTGCCGCTCCCTTCTCACCGTGCCTCTCGCTCACATGCAGCCCTCATCACGTCCTCTAGCTTCCACACACACCTCCACAACTCACCCAGAGACACACAGCTCAGCCAGAAAGACAGAGAGAGAGAGAGAGAAAGAGGGGGGAACAGGCCGGGCGGATTTCTTCCTGCTCTCTGTGCTGCTATTCCACTCTCTCAAGTGTAGAAGCACGTCTGACGATTCCCTACGATGCACGCTTCGTTTCTGACATTCATTCGAACGTTTCCACCCGCCGAGGCCAGAGGTAACAGTATGTGCGACTAGGCCAACATAAATCACACGCTGTTCTGCTAGAATACTGTGCATACAGACAGGCTCGCGGCACACAAAGAGGAAGTTTGTATATGTTTGTGTCAGAACTCCAGTGTTTCCCCTGCCATTATATTAGGGGGGGCGCCCCGCCCCCCCAGCGGCACGGAAGGTCAAGTAAATTTAACTCTTTAAAAAAAATATATATAGCGCCAGATCACAAAATAAGTCATTTACGGTTACCTTTCCTATAAAAAGTCAAAAACAGGTCTATAGCTTCCTCTTTTATTAAACAAACTAAACGGCCTTATGTTATTTATCTTATTTACACGACGGCATGCCCCAAGCTGTAAACCTAGGGGAAACACTGAACTCTGAACAGTAGAAGTGGATGAGGGGTGGTTGAGGTCAGGATTACCCTCGCCAGGAGGAGGAGGAGGGGGAGGGACGTTGATTAGCGATGTGTTAGTGGGTCAGATTTTCAGGCCCAGTAAATCTTTACAATCTATCAGACTAGCCCTGCCTCCTGCTTGTGTATGCATGTGTGCGTTTCCTCGAGGTAAACAGGCTACCTTCTTTGAACGGAACATGAGCTGACTAGATACCGAAGACATTGCTGGGCCTCTTTCACCAGTGCTGCACATGACCCCGCGGACACCCTGAAACACGGTCTGCTCATCTCCTTCACCACCCACTTCACTCATTATCTCACCATCTTAACTGACTTGGATGGGTTTCCATCCAGGCTTCCACCACACTCACCTATCCAGTCTGGCAAGGTCGAATGAGTCGTCGAGGAGGGATGCATTTTTGTGGCTAGGCCGTGAGCAGTGTTGAATCATTTTAACAACAGGATGTCAACAGTAACGGGGTGTTTCCGGGCAGGGTATCCAGACTGTGTGTGTGTGTGACAGTGTGTGTGTGTGTGTGTGTGTGTACTTACTGTGTGTTTGGGGATGGGTGGTAACCCTGAGGGGCTGTTGGCGTCCGTTGGTTGGTCCTTCAGCAGGTGATCTGTTCTCATGTACGAGTCATACAGCCCGTCCCCATGGCGCGCTGGCAGAAGCAAGAAGAAGACAACAACTTTAGACTGGGAACCTTTCTGGTTGCTATCCTTGACATGTCCTCACAGACCACACACGTCTTCTCAAACAGCCTGCATGGGGGGGACAACTTTTAGGGAGGATTTAGACATGCTTGTTTTAACAGAGACAGACCTGTGGGTCCACAGGTTTTCATCTCAACATAAGCTCCAAAGCTTAGACTAGTTTAATTGACCCAAAGAATTGTGTTCGGCTAACATTAGACAGGCTAATTCAACCCATTCGACGTTGTTCGCTTGCTAACCCATGAAAGAGTCCAGACCAGCTTAGACAGAGCTTATAGTGCTGGAGAGCTAGCGTTGCAAGTGGTATTATTGGCCTAATGGAGCAAGCAGATGCCTCTGTGACGACAGCATCTTTCCGTCCGTCCATCTGTCCACTAAGGCCCGGCCACTTACAGACACAGGTGTGTTCGCAAATAGATTGATTATACGGAAGGGCTCTGATCACTGGAAGGCCTCGTCTGACGGATTAATGCTATTCCGCTAACCTTAGCAGTCAGCGGAACAATGACACACGTGTGCTTGTGACAGAAGATGAAGGAACCCTCCAAATCATTGATGAATGACGATAACCCCAGAAATATGGGCTAGCAATTAAGTTAGCATTCTACTTAAATGGAGGCAAACGCAGCTAGCTACTCAAGTGGCTTCATAGAGTGCGAGTGCTCTTGGCGTGCTGGTTGGTGCCGGCTGGCTTGGCCCTCATAGGGAGTTTGTTACCAGGTTGCAGGTGCGTCAGAGCTCCTATCCCCAGTCCTGGTCCTGTCAACATAAGGACTCAGAGGGAGGCTAATCCTGCTGCCTGGATACAGACGCATTAGAACTGGATGTGCGCACACACTCTGTAGCATTAGAACTGGATGTGCGCACACACTCTGTAGCATTAGAGGTGGATGTGCCCACACTCTGTAGCATTAGAACTGGATGCTGTGCACACACTCTGTAGCATTAGAGGTGGATGTGCGAATGCTCATCGAATGCTCTGTAGCATTAGAACTGGATGTGCGCACACACTCTGTAGCATTAGAACTGGATGTGCGCACACACTCTGTAGCATTAGAACTGGATGCTGTGCACACACTCTGTAGCATTAGAACTGGATGCTGTGCACACACTCTGTAGCATTAGAACTGGATGCTGTGCACACACTCTGTAGCATTAGAACTGGATGTGCGCACACACTCTGTAGCATTAGAACTGGATGCTGTGCACACACTCTGTAGCATTAAAACTGGATGCTGTGCACACACTTGAGCAAGTACACAGGACCCATTAGGGATGCTGACTAATGACTCACCAGGGACTCAGAACTTTCCACACAGCAACACACCCCACTGTACAAACACTGTTCAGACCTAAAAGACACGAGTCCAAGCTCCCAATATAAAACTTCCCCATACTCCCACCTCAGAGTTTCTGCCGAACACAAACCAAAGCTCTGCAGAATGCCTTCAAACCAAAACCAAAACAACGCGTCCCTTCTATTCTTCCTCATACTGAGAGAGACTCTGAAACCTGGCACTGGCAGCCAGGGTACAGCTGGGGGAGAACAAGGTTCAGACAAACAGACACTAGATCAGATGTCATAACGCAGGGGAGAGGGGTGTCGAGCGGAGCAGAGGGGAGGAGCGACCGAGAGGGTTTCCTGTGCTTCCCAGTACAGTATTCTGAACAGAACGTCCCCTTGCCGTCGGGCTGCTCTATGGCCTATGTTATCTAACACACAAGCTACACATGGTGGCAATCAACAGCACCAGGTACAGTAAAGGAAGCCATTCAAAAACACGTCCACCTGAAACAACACACATCCACAATCAATAATACCCTGATCATTAGCAGTGTAGTTACTATGATTAGGAGGAAATAAGGAACAACTAAAAGAGACACGTTGTCCTTCCACTCCACAAACTAAGGTGAATGAGTCGTTATCGATAGCATCACAAGGCTACAGCTTCGCTTACAATGGAAGAGACCTGCAAACAACAGCTCAGCGTTTTCTGTCTTCTCAGCAGTATTTACAAACAACTCTCAAACAAGAGTTGTGACTACAACTTGCTGCTGTTGAGAGAAACGTTTACAGCATGCATGTAGAATTGATCACATTTAGACAGTGACATCATCTGTATCTATGTACTGACAGTGATTTATACATACAGCAGTCACTATAATGTGTGCGTGTCTGTGTGTAACAATTGTGACGCTTGTGAATTGGGATGGGGACAAGCAATGTGAACATTAACATTAAGCAATGTGAAATTAGCTAGCACATTTCTATCGTTTGCGATATCAAAACGGATGACAAATAGAGGAAGAAATGTCGAATGGAAGTTAATAAACATGTCTTTACCTGCTGTTATTGGCCCCTCTGGTTTTCTGCTTAATATCATCATGATTGCAAATTAAAGTTGATGCCAGCATCCGAAGTCACGTTGAAATAAAAATAAAAATCCTCAGAGCAACTCACTGTGCAGTTGTGTAATGTATTCTTTGTAGTAGCATTGGTATATAGCTAACTAGCAAGCGGTGCCGACGGATCAAGTGACTCCTGAGTCAACTTTGAGGAATATAAAATAATTATGTTAACACTTGTACTTTGTATTAACTATTACCTACCTATACATTCTCGTTATGCTCTCCAAAAACCAACAACACCCAGACTCAGTTGTCTCTCATTTCCCCTCGCTAGCTATCGTTAGCCCTGGCTTCAGCGTGAAAAAGTTCTGGTGATGCCTTTGGCTGTGGGGGTCGTTTCCAGCTAGCAGAGGCACAAAAACACCCGTCCGCGTGAGCGACGCTCCCTGCTTCGTCAAAAAGAGGTTGAGTCCAAAAACTACAGGTTGGTGATCTAACCCGAGTGCCCCTCGCCTTTCTCTGTCGATTGATTATTGTATCGATCAAGAGAATCATCCCCGTTCTTGTTACTCTTGTCTTTGTAGCAAAAAGTGCTACTGCTTTTGGCTAGCTGCTCGGTTCACTGATCGGTCCCAAGATTCACCCTCCTTCCGGACAGCTTGGGAAGCTGTTTTCGCTTGAGAGGGGGGCTAGCTATTGCAGGCTAGGCAAATAGCTTTCTAGCCATCTGCATTCAGGGCAATACCCCCTAATAACCGCAGAAAAAAAATCCACGGACATAACTTTCGGAGGACATCTTCACTATGCGCCGGAGCAATACAACGGGAATGTTTAATCCGTCTTCTCTGCTGTACGAGTATCAAATTCGATATGATTCTTCTTATGGTTGCTAAGGGCGTCTTCTAGGGAGCTCAGACTAGTGGTAGCGTCACCAAACAGACAGCAGTGGGGGGATGGAGTAAGGCGTGGCTAAAAGAAACCTCATCTTGGCTCAAGTCATGGTTTCCAGTTTCCCAACTGTTCTTATCTGTCCTATGGTGCCTACATGTGGTGAATGACGAACTTTGAGCCAGTATGGCGGTTTGTTTGACAAACTCTCAGCCTACTAATTTAAAATAAAGCTGACCACTCGTTTTATGATTGTTTTGGTATTTCTTGAGTTTCCTAATCTTAATTTAGCCCACAGATTAATATTGAGTAAAATAAACTCAACATTTTGAATGTGGGAGACATATGGACCATTGCTCTGCTGTGTGGTCATATAACCCAGACAAAACAAAACTCACCCATAGTGAGCGAGTCGAGAGTTAGTGACAGACAGACAGTGAGACAGGCGGAGATGCTAAAATTGGTGCAAGCAGGCGGTCATGCTAATTTTAGCTTTCTTTCAGAGATGTGAAGTGGGGTTGGTCTTTATTTATGGCCAAATATAAACATAGTGACACAGTTTCAGACTGACCTCTCAGCAGCTGCTGGCCTGGCCCATATGGTCAGTTTGGCAGGGTGACAGGCAGGTCGAAGACGAAGAAGAGTTTTAGACTTAGTAATGATGAAAATGGGAACGTGGCATGTAAACTGATAGGCCTATAGCCTATTGATCCATCTAGATAGGGAGGGTGGAGGGGACTACACATGCGGCCTTGGCTTCTGTTTCTGCTTTATCAGGTTTTGGGCTCCTTGACAGACATACACACCAACTGCTTTTTAAAACTTGTGAAACTACTCGAACTATGCTAATTTGGAAAGACCATTGCTATCAGGCTAATTTGCCATCTAAAGGCAGCACAGTACAGAAGAAACTGAAGTGGTTGAGGTTAATTGAACATGAAATCTCTGAGCCAACGCATGCAAGCACACAGGTGCGCGCGTGCCCACACACACACACGCACGCACACACACACACTCAAATAACAGCTGGCAGGTGCACTGCCCTCTGCTGTTCTCTTGAGAATAGGACAGTTAGGTGTTGCTTAAGAAATGTATATAGTCAGATTGAGAGCCCCCTCTATTGGTCATTTTAAATTAGTACACTCCATTCAGTGGTGGTTCTAATCTAGACACATTTTTTTTTGCAGTGTTTAATCACAGGGGCACATAAAAAACTGAAACAAATTATATGTAAGCATTAAATACTCGAATTTTGCTTTACATTAAAATCATACAATACAAACGGATATGGCTCTCCCCCTTCCAGCTCCTCAGCTCTCTCAATACCTTGATATGTTTCTCCAACTTTTTTATTTACTGGGGCATGGTTACTACTAAAAGTAGAAAAATGTGTACTCAGGGGGGCCACAGGGGGGGCCAGGGACATTTTTACAGGGGCACTGGCCCCTGCAGGCCCCCATGTAGAACCGCCCCTGACTCCATTAGTTAATCATACCGCAGATGGAGGCTGAATTCTCATATTGTAAAACACATCTATATTTAGGGTTTAATAAATTACTGAGAATTGACCTTCGTGTCAGTCTCTCTACTACTGCACTAGCATTTTAGTGCTAATATATGAGGGTGAAAAGTAAAGTTAGTTTTCTACTGTGAACTTTGGATACTGCGAGCCATTTTAAGTTTCATGACTCAGAGGGAAACTTCAGTTCAACCAAACCATTCAGAAAGAGGAAGAGGTCTGTTTAGGGAGAACAAACCATTCAGAGAGAGGAAGAGGTCTGTTTAGGGAGAACAAACCATTCAGAGAGAGGAAGAGGTCTGTTTAGGGAGAACAAACCATTCAGAGAGAGGAAGAGGTCTGTTTAGGGAGAACAAACCTGCTTTCTAATCGTAGCCTTCCCCTTACTTGAGGGGGAAAATGCCGCAATCAAAAAGGACTAGAAAATATTGTGAAGGGATGACATTTTAATTTCCTTTCTTCAAATCTGTTTATAGTTTTACATATTTCTTTATACACATCAAATTCTCTGTAAAATAAGAAATAAAAGATTGCTGGAAAGCTTTTAAGTATTCACATCCTAGACATTTTGCCTTGCCAAGGGGGTGAACAATGAAATAAATAACACACAGACAAAGACACATACACACACACTCCTCTTGAATTCTCAATGGACTTGGATATAAACCCCAAAACACACACACCACACGCACAGCTACATGGAACAAAAGGCACTGCCAGGAGAAAAAGCATGGACAGTGATTGTTGGGGCTGAGCAGAGGGGCTGAGCAGAGGGGCTGGACAGAGGGGCTGGAGAGAGGGGCTGGACAGAGGGGCTGGACCGAGGGGCTGGACAGAGGTGCTGAGCAGAGGGGCTGAGCAGAGGGACTAGGGACTGGGGTGAAGGAGTGGGGTGAGAGGAGGGCCTCTGAGGGATCCAGGATTCTGAGAGTGACAGACACTCACCTACACACTGTATTTACACAAACCAATCCATCCCCTTCATTTCATCATATATATTCATATATACATACACACATACACGCACACACACACACACCTATACAGTATATCTTTCACACAAAAATTAAGTCATTGGTACGTTATAATTGAGTTTGTTGATTAATTCAGATTTTTCTGAGGTGTGGCCCAAACCATGGCCTACATCCATATGTGCAAAACAGAAGTTGGTTTATTATACAAAACATTATTTTTCCAATCAGACATCTCTCCAGTCCCTCTGAGCTTTGGTAAAATCCCTTTCACATCCCTCTTAAGTCTTTCACATTCAAATGGCAACAACTCAGTCTAATTCTGAAAAAGATACTATAAGGGTACAGTATGTGCTGAATCCTGGGCTACAGGTTCAAATGTACACCACACGCCCCTTGGCTGCTTTTGTTAAACTGAGTCTTCTAACAGTCGGGTTCATGTTTTCTACACAATAGCAGGCTTCAAACATTTGATGGGCATGGACCGGTGACCATGCCTAGGACCACACCAGTTAGAGAACTCCAGAAAGAATGGGGTAGGTGTTACAGTTAGGGGTCAAAGGTCAGGATTACAGTTAAAGATGGAGAGTGGATTCACAGTAAAGGCAGCCGTTTCATGCAAAGGGCCATTTGTAGATGGTTTACAGAAGAGTTTGCCAATGTCTGGAACACGGAGACTGTGGTCACATATACACAGGGCATCTATGATGCGAGTTAATGCTCCTACACAAGTTAACACAGATCACAGGTAGGGTGAGGGAGCCTGAGTAAAACAGCATTGATATTTCAGTGCGTTACCAGAGATGTGAGATTACAGTGGGTACAACTGTGCTGTAAATATTGTTGGCCATCATGCTCCTGATTTCTCCTGAGCCTATAGTCTCAGTATAATAGTATCTGAATAGACTACTGTTCTATGTTAAACACAAAATAAAATCCTGACCCCCCCCAACCCCAGACAGACAGTAAGGCATGCAGGGGACATAAGAGGTTGTGTCATAAGCATCTATGAAATCAACATTTTAAGAAGCGTGTTCAAGATGATGCCATCCATTGACCCCAGAATATGTGCAGGACAGTGGGAGAAGGGAGTACAAAGGGTACGACTCATGCTTAAGTAACACTTGCAGTAGCAGCAGCAGCAGCAGAAACCTTCAGAAACATCATCACATAAAATCAAGCCATCGGACCCGCCCTAAGAGTTCATAACTATGCCTCTGGTCTCCATGGACACACACCAGCTCACTTCCTCTCTCAAGCCATCTTCCCCTCTCCTCCCCACGGGGGGGGGGTGGTGGTGGTGGGGGTAGGGGGTGTGAGTCAGTGTTAAGTCATTGACTGGGCTGGAAAGGGCTGGGTTTGGAAGGGTGGGGTAAGACGTGGGAAGTGGCGGTGGGGGTAGAAACATGGATAGAAAGGGGTCAGTAACTCCCTGGGTTGAAGTTTTAAGGTCATAGGTGAGGGGGGTTAGGGGTTGTGTTGCCGTAGCGCCTGCTGTAGTTTCTGTCGATACACAGAGTATTTCTGCTCCACCACCCGGACACGCTCAGTCTCCTCCTTCTCCAGGATGACCAGGAAGTTCTGCAGCTCAGGAACTGAGAAAGCATGCCACTAAGAGGGGAGAGAGAGAGACATTTATTGGATGGATAGGACTTATTTGCAAGCGAGTATTTCTGTGCATGTTTGCGTGCGTCTTTGTCCGTCAGTCTCACCTCCACCTCGCCAGTCTCGTTCTCCTTGAGGATGAAGCTCAGCTTGTCAGGGTCTGGACCTGCCATGAGCCTCAGAGACAAAGGACGCTCACACACAGGAAGCTTCTGGAACAGATCTACACAAGGAATCAGGAATTAGAGAAGACGGACGTGTACACTCCAAACAGGTGCAATAAAACCTAGGATAGGACGGACGTGTGAGGGAGGGTGTGAGATATGGCCTCACCCTGTCCGTCCCGGTGGGTCTGTCTGTACAGGGCGAACTTGCGAGGGTTATCCAACACCATGAACTTCTTCAGAAGGCCCTGGATGACCTCCCTGACTGTGGTGGTAGAGCTGATGTGCAGCTGCTTCACGCAGTCACATGGCAGGTAGAAAGACGTCCGCTTGTCACTCAGCCTTGATCCCGCCCCCTGCTGCCCCTCCTCCAGAGTGGGTACTGTGACTGGTCGACTCAGCCTCAGGTGGACTTTGATGAAGCCTGTATATGAGCCATTGTCAGCCTTGGAAAGAGAGCAATGCACACATCAACAATCCACAAACGCTTTCTAATCGTCTATGAATATGCAGTCCACTTCACATAACCCACAACTCACCAGCTTCATGACATTCTCGGAGATTTGAGCATTATACCCCTCTATCCTGGCTCGTACCTCTTCCTCAGAGAGAGCCTTCGTCCCTCCGTCCTGCTCCTCCTTTGTCTCATTCTACAGAGATGGAAAATGCATGACAGACGTTAAAGCGAGCCAAAGTGAGATGGTGGCCCCACCTGCAGTGTTCACTCCGTACAGCAGAGGGTGCTCTCTCAACGAACAGTGGGATATCAAGGGAAAGAGGAAGTTCCCCCTCTGTGCTTCTGCCCTCTGGTCATAGCTTTGTCACATCTAATATCAAGAGAAGTTTGCGTGACTACATCTCTCCCTCCTCCCCCCCCCCATCTCTCGCTCTGTCCCCCTTTCCTTAGCTCGGACAGTTTTGCTGAGCCTGAAGGGATGTCAACTCCCTCCCCCCCGTCCCGTCCCCCCTCCCTCCCCAGCATGATTACGCAACCCTGCAGTTCTCTGGGCTCTACAGGAGGCAGGAAGTCTTCTGAATGAAGCCGAGACACAGTCACCACCCCGGCACAGCCGCATTGACAGCCTGACTCCCTCCCCGACTGACTCCATCTGCCTATGCCTCTCCTTCCATCTACATCGGTATCTTTCTATTTTAAACTGACAAATGTGACCCTCGCATCATGCCACGATAGAAACCTGGTACATGGGGTTAGTACGGGGAGAACAGGGAGGAGGAGAGGAGGGGGTGACAGCAATGGAGGAGACAGGGCAGCTGAGACAGCCTTAGCAACACACTGTTGGCATGGGTTATTTATAGAAGTGGGGATGCATCCTCAAGATGTGTTTTCCTTTTCCTTTTTTTCCTTCTCCTTTTCATTCGTATTTTCTGGGACATGGTGGTGATTGAGACAGAAAGAGAGCGAGGGAGGGGAAAAGAGAGGGAGAGAGAGAGATACAGGAGGAGAACAAGGGAGCGAGAGTGAGAATGCAGGGCAGGAATCATTAATGCATGGGAATCCTCAGGGTGTGATGAAAGAGAGAGAGAGAGAGAGAGTCTCTGCTCCATTCAGCAGGATGTGTGAATATGTATGTGTGTGTGCATGAATGTTTACGTCATGTGCAGTGCTGTAGCTCTTGAACAACAGAGCTCAACACACCTCGGCTGTTGCTAACATAGCTAATTGCTAATATTCAACATTCCAGTCTAAGGAGATGGAGGAGTCAGAACATAACCCTTTGTGTATGTGTGTGTTTCTCTTTGTTTGTGTGTCACTTACAACAGTAAAGACAGGACATTGTGTTCTTGAATAGCTTTTGATAATCCCCTTTTCCTCTCATCAAACCTCTTCTACCCTGCTCTACTCTACTCTACCTTGCCCTACTCTGCTCTTCTCCTCTCTTCCCTCTGCTCTTCCCTGCCTGCCTGCTCTGCTATACGTAGCAGATAAACCCTCTGTTTTCCAGTCCCCAGATCCAGTATGGCAGCAGCTGATGAAGCCATGCTGAGAGGCTGGAGGCAGAAATGATGAAATGCCACCAACAAAGAGCCTGCCCACAGCATAAAGGATCCTCTTCAAATCACTCTTTGATGCGTGGAAGGTCGTTTCCCCTAACCATGGTTTCCTCTTAATTTGATATTCATGATACAAAATGAATTGGACTGACCCATAAAACCCAGGAAATGTTACATTGTTCATTAACCTATTGGGACAAAGCTACAGATGACATCACTGGTCTCCTGAATGTAGACAGTGACACTGGTGTTTAAGTATCCACACGCCTGTATTCAAATAGAGGGTATGTTATGTGTGTGTGTGTGTGTGTGTGTGTGTGTACAGTATGCATGTGTGGTACAAGGCAAAGTGACACAGCGAGAGCATCTTAGTACTTCTAGAATTCACAAATGTCAAATGAAAAGAACTTTGCAGGAATTCCTGTGTTTGTGTCTCAGCTGCTAAATATATCCGTCCCCTCTCTCTGCTGCCTCTCCCCCTCCCTGCATACCAGTGAAAGTGGTCAGTTGACAATGGAGCAGGACAATACTGCCGCAACACTTCACCCATGCCGGGCCCACACCCAGGATCAGCCCCAGGCTCAGCCCCGGGCTCAGGCCCTGATTTATACCTGGGCCTGGATCCAAAAATGTACTTTGGTGCAGAACCAGATCACCCCCCCACACACACACACATTATTGGTGGTTAAGTGAATACCCATTGGTATAAATAAGTGGTAGACAGGGTTAAAATCTTGATAGCCTGCAAGTGTGTGAATGAGAAAGACATATGGTCAACAAATAGCATTCAGCCGGCAGAGGAGAGGAGATAGTGGAAAGGGAATAGCGCTTGTAAAGGAAATAAACGGAAAGAGATGGGGGGGGAAACAGAGGAGGGAATATGAGAAGAAAATATATGAGGACAGGAGTAGAGAGGAGAGGAGTAGGAAAGAAAATGCCTATAGATTAGCTGTCAGAGCAGAACAATTTAGGACTAGAAGACTAATGAGCAGATATATGGAGGGAGATGAGCAGAGAGAGAGAGAGAGAGAGAGAGAAAGAGAGAGTTGAAGTGAGAATAACATGAAGCATGGATCATACATTCTAAAACGGAAGCTATAACCAACGTTTCATTTCCTTTTCACAAGAGGCAGATTCATTTTTTCACAGTTTTTACTGTAACTTTAAATATATGACTGTTTTTTTAACCTACTTCAAAAAGATGCAACTCAATATCCCTGGGATGAACAGCATTATGCACATAGATACACTGCAACACTCACGTTTTGTTACATTAGCTGACTCTGTTAGTGGGCCAAATGTTGTGTGAGAGAAAATCTAAATAAGTTACTGTGATTCATTTTCATAGCTCTCGCTCTCTCTCTCTCTGAAGCGCACACGTGCGTGCATGCACACCAATTACCTGCCTTATTCACTAACAAAAAAAGATCAGTCTATCACTGGTGCATCACAGGGGCAAAAGCTGCATGATGGTGCATGCTTGCCCACGCACGCCCACCCACACCTTCTCTCTCCCGCTTCAGCTCTCCTGGTGTTTCTACTGCCTGTGAGAGTGAGGGAGTGCACATGTGTCACTTTTATTATACTATTATAGACACTCACGCATTTCTACTGTATCAAAGAGCAAGGTGCTCAAACCCACACACACACACACACACACACACACACACACACACACACACACACACACACACACACACACACACACACACACACACACACACACACACACACACACACACACACACACACACACACACCACACACACACACACACACACACACACACACACACACACACACGTAGCCATATTCCAGTACAGCAGCCTGACATGTCTGGAGGTAGACCCTCAGCTCTGGAGATTAATAAACATAAAAGGATCCCCCCCTCATCTGCGTCCATGAGACACACACACACACACAGGATAGAGATAGATTGATGAGACAGGGAGAAGGAGATAGAGAGAGGGCGAGAAAGACTTTTATTTTTCTAGTAAGATAGACAGAGAAAGAGAGAGAGAGAGGCAGAAAGGAAGAGATAGAGAAAGAGAGAGAGATAGTGTGTGTGTAACTATATTGTGTACTTCAGAGAGACAGCCAGGTAGACCCAGTTCCTTCCTGTGAGGGCAGCTCTCCCAGCTTTGCATGTCTGCTTTAAACGTTCCCACGTTAGTGAGCAGAGCAGCACAGTGGTTTTCTGACGACAACAACCCTAGGCCATTGAAGTTAAAGACCATGTGTCTCACTGTGCACCACAGTACATTTAGGTTTTAGTAAACCGTGCTGTGGGGTTACTGTGCTGAACTGACCATGTCTCATTAACCCCTCAGTCTCTAACAGAGGCTGCAACCTGGCATCCACACCAAAGCCATCACCTCACTGTCACCAAACTGGCAACCCAAACTCTGCACACTGATGAGTGCTCTTAAATCATTTATAGATGATGCTCTTTCCGAACCGGACACCACACTGCAGCCACTAAGATCATATAGGAAACATGTTAGTTGAGGTGTGTGTTTGTGTGCATTGGAGAAGACTAGAGAAATTCTAGATAAGAATTTGTTGCCGATTACGAAAGAGGCAAAGGAACTATGGAACTATCTCTCTCTCTCTCTGTATGCATGTGTGTGTGTGTGTGTGTGTGTGTGTGTGTGTGTGTGTAAATGCCACATCCTGTAGCACATACCATGGGCCTTTCACCAGGTTAGCAAACTACTGTTAACATGTATGCTACTACCCATCTTCTGTCACATTGTTGTTGTGTGACAGGTGTGTGTGTGGGTGTGTGTGTGTGTACAAGTGCATTTGTATGATAAACGAGCACAGTAGTGTTTATGCTCATGGGAGTGGAATAAACTCTCAGTTGTCATGGTAACCTTCAAAATCTTCAGCTACATTTAAAGTAAAGCAGCCACACTCAAATGCAAAATATTTGACATTATCAGGTCTGTTACTACGGAAACCTCTCCCACGTAAAGTGAAGGATATGAGTCTTAGCTTCGTGTTTCTCTCTCTGTGCGGCTTCTGACTTCTGTGCTGCAAAACACAGATTCTGGATAATGAGTTTGTTCAGAAGCAGATCAGAAGTGAAATGTCAACTTGACCAACTAGAAGTAAAGGTCTAATCCTCCTGTTCTAATGAACAATGCGGTGCTCAGATCTCTTCCTGTTCTGCACAAAGTGTTTGTACAGGCCAACTCAGCCCGAGGGCCTGAGACTAGAAGTGATCTAGGTCCGTCCCTAGCCAGAGCTAGTCAGGTTGGGGCACACATGCAGCCTGTCTGAGGGGGAGGCCTGAGGGGAAAGAACCAGCTAACAATCTGGAGGTGACAGGATACGGTCTCGGTCTCTCTCTCTCTCTCTCTCTCTCTCTCTCTCTCTCACTCTCTCAGATACACACATGCACGCACACTAAGTGTAGCAAACTTCCTCCCGTTACTTCTCCTTTCTTGACATGACGCAGGACACAGCACAGCACACAGCACACAATTGACAGACTGTTCCGCTACCCTACTGCGCCCTCCCATCCTTCCCCCACCGCTGGAACGCTTGTCGCCTGCCCCTGTGCCCCGTACCTTCAGCGCCTGCTTGGCCTGCTGAAAGAAGGTGTTCTTGGCTGTGAAGAAGGTGAAGTCGTCTCCTTCCTCGTCCTGGCTGCAGTAGCCGCTGCTCACGCTGTTGCTGCTGGTCATGGACGGCGTGGCCACGTTGCTGACCGTCATCGAGAGCGCCACACAAGGCCGCTTCCTCGCCGGCGGGCGAGTGTGCGTCTACAGGAAGTTTGGAGAGCGTGCGGTCCTCGACGGGGAAAGCTCCTCGGTGTGTAGAGGCATCCAGCCAGCGCTCACAGTCCCAGGGGGTGATCTCTGTTCTCTCTTCCAGACCGACTCTCCGCGAGCAGAGGCCCGGCAGTCCGGGAGCGGGGGTGGGGGGGGAGGGGGTGGTGCGGACGAGGGGGAGGGCGAGGATGAGTGAGGTCAGCTCAGATTCAGGGTTCGTCGTGCCAATCGAGAAGATTCAGGAAATCCGAGAGCGAGCAGAGAGGTGTCACTTCCTTCTGTTGCGTGTGTGCGTTCTGACACCGGTGTCGCAAGCGCAGCTACGCATGCGCGTGGACGGCGAAAGGCGTGTGTCTACTCGCATGAGCATCCAAGCAAACACACACACACACACCTGTATCACAGAGTCAGATTACGGACTGGTCTCAAATGACCCCGTCCATCTGAGAACACCAACGCACACAGTCCCGCCCTGTCACCCCCTGGTGCCCTCCAGCTCTGTGGGGTGATCAGCTGATGATACAAACACAGACATGAGGCTCTCTCTCTCTCTCTCTCTCTCTCGGTCACATCCACTCACACTCAGGTAGCCCCGCCCTGGGTCAGCGCGTCCAGGCAGCAGTGACGTCTTCTGTGGCGTGAGTATCCGTCCTTGGTGGTCACAGAGACGACGAAGCTCTTGGCTTCAGCAACAGACGGTGGCAAGGATCTGTCTCCTTCTCTCCTCGTCTTCTGTTCTCTGCTTTCAGAGAGACTGCCGGAGAAACGCACGCCTCCCACTCTCTCTCTCTCTCTCTCTCTCTCTCTCTCCCTCTAGCCCCTCCCTCTCATGCTTCTATTGCACTCATTACACTCTCTCCCTCTCTCTCCCCCTCAGCCTTGCTCAACCATCTGCGTTGAGTGTGTTATGAGCCTACGAGCACCCTCCCCCCTCCCCTCCCTCTCTTCCTGCAAGCTACTGCACCCCGCACAGCACAGCCACAGAGAGAGAGAGAGAGAGAGAGAGAGAGAGAGAGAGAGAGAGAGAGACAGAGAGAGACAGAGAGAGACAGAGAGACAGAGAGACAGAGAGACAGAGAGACAGAGAGATGAGGTCGCACAGCTCTTATTTTACATAACACCACCTGATTAGCAGTGGCAAGAGGCAGACTCTTCAGAAAGATGGCTGCTCTGTTCCCTTTAGCTCCTCTCTGCTTCCTGTTACACCTCCCTGCACTGCGACCATCCTCTTTGCTCCCTGTTACACCTCCCTGCACTGCGACCATCCTCTCTGCTCCCTGTTACACCTCCCTGCACTGCGACCATCCTCTCTGCTCCCTGTTACACCTCCCTGCACTGCGACCGTCCTCTCTGCTCCCTGTTACACCTCCCTGCACTGCGACCGTCCTCTCTGCTATACAGCAGCTTCTGCCACACCTCTGTCCCCCCCTAGAGAACGCAAGGAAGAAGCCACTGAGCGACCCCTGATCCGTACACTACTGTGCAGGGGTACCACTGTTCACACTGAAGTCAGTCTCAAAGAAGCATTAACATAGAGTGGTTATGACATGCACCGTTCTGCTGACACAGAGGAGTCCATGGAGGAAAATGTCCACTAAGCAGCACACAGACATGATGCACGTGCACGCATAATGTCATCGCCCCTAGGTCTGAGATTACCTTGACCTGTAACCTTTCCTTCAGCCCTGCACGCTGACCTCTAACCTGGTGTGGATCCAACCAGCCATGACCATCTAACGTCCCTGTCGCCATGGAAAACCTACAGCTAAATAATGACTGTGCGTCTGTGTGTGTGAGTGTGTGTGTCGGGTGAGTGTGTGTGTGTGTGTGTGATGCTGACATACTAGAAGCTAGAGTGTCTGAGTTGATGAACCCCTTTAAAGATTCACTGCACTCTCATCAGGCCCTGCCGGTCTCTCACTGGAACACAGTTACTCACACGCCTCCTATCCCCCGCTCTCTCTCGGTAACCATAGCGATCCGTCTGTCCATCTGCCCGTCGGGTCAGTGTCAGCTAGTGACAGATCACCAGGCGACGCAGCCTGCAGCTCCATCCACAGCACTGTGGACGGGGGACTGAGGGCTGTGGGGCCAGGAGTGGGAGGGGCTGAGGGGGCGTGGGGCGGATGAAGGCTGGTGGTGGGTGTGTGTGTGTGTGTGTGTGGGGGGGGGTCTCATTGACCGATCTGAAGCTCCTGTGTCAACATATTGGCACAAAAAGGAATCAATCTCTGCTGGTGTAAGCACAAATGGGAGCTTTATGATAAACGAGAGAGAGAGAGTGGGATCGAGAGAGAGATAGAGGGATGCAGATTGAGTGTGAGAGACAGAGAGAAAGAGCGAGAGAGAGATCGAGTGATTAAGTGAGTGTGAGAGAGAATTAGAGGGGGTAGGACACTCAGAGAGGGGGAGAAGGAGGAAGGGAGGCATGACAGGATGACCCGTCACCTCTCCTCTCGTCAGCAGTGGTACTTCTGTCCGGCTCCTGAAGGCCAGAGCCTGACTGAGACAGAGTGTCTCCACACTGTAGCCCAGAGTCAATAACAAGCCACTACTGGACATTCCCTATACTGTGTCAGGCAGCGTCCAATGTTGGAGCCTGCGGCCGCCCTGAGTCTGTGACAGGGAGAGACTCTGGGCCTTCTGTTCACTTTCCACCCCTCTTTACACACAAGGTCACTTCCTCACACAAGCACTCCCTCCCTGGCTTTCTGCTTTCTTTCTCCTATGGCTCTTTCTCTGTCACTCACACCCAGCGTGGCTGAGAGCAGATTGTAGTGTGTGTGTGTGTGTTGTATGTGTGTGCGCGTGTGTGCTGGTAGTACTGTAGTACCTGGCATGGAAGCAACATTCTTTGTTATCTGGCCTGTGGGCTTGGCAACAGTTGCTGGCTCTTTGGCCTGCTGGGTTTTCCTGCGCTCTTTCTCTTTCTCTCTTTCTCTATTTCTCTCTATATTTCTCTTTCTCTCTTTCTCTCTTTCTCTCTCTCTTTCTCTTTCTCTCTCACCCCCTCTCTTGATGTGTCCTTCTTTCTCTCTCCCTTCCTCCTGTTCTCTCTGACTTCACATTCTCTCTCGTCTCTTTGCTCTGTTTCACTCCACGTGAGATGGCAGGATCCCCACAGAAACACACACAAGCACACACACGCACACACACGCACGTGCACAGGCTAGTGTACACACACCTCATGTACTGCAACCGTGGGGGCACTTCTAGATGCGACTCTCAGCACAGCAAGCCAAGGTACTGCATGCGTAGGTGTGGGTGGAAGTGTCACACGTGTCATCATGTTGTCTGTCAGTCCCTCCCTCACCTGCCCATTCCCTTCACACCAGAGTCCTCCACACAATCCCCTTATTAACTCAGCTCCTCCACTGAAAAGATAGCAATTTAATGGCTGGTATTCATACTGAACAGTGAATTTAAACAATTCATTCTCGTTTACAAGTGCATGTTGAAGGCTCTGGGAACACATGAACCTTTTCAAAAAGATTGTTTCACACCTTTCAAAACGTTTAGAAACGTTTTTGCTACAGCCCCACCAATAACTGTGTTAGCCCCACCATGAAACAAGCAAGAATTGCGTATTCTATAGTGTGTGTATTCACATCGAAACTCAGACATTGATTCAGTTGCGTGCCCTGCCTGCATCAGTAACCTGAGAGATCTGCATCAACGCACATGAAAGCAATACTGTAATGGTCAGCCTGAAATCTGGACTGTTATATAGTATCCTCTCATCACAAAGATAGTATTGTGGCATGGTGAGGTTGCAGAGGTTAAAATCTGATGAAGAAAGGAAGAGCAGAAAAAGGAGATCAGAGGTGGTGGAGGAAAGTAGACATGGTAGAGGAGAGGAGACGGGGTGGTTGAGGAGGAGAGGAGAGGGGTGGTGGAGGAGGAGAGGAGAGGGGGTGGTGGAGGACGAGGGGGGTGGTGGAGGAGGAGAGGGGGGGGGTGGTGGAGGTGAGGGGGGGGTGGTGGAGGAGAGGGGGGGTGGAGGAGGAGAGGGGGGGGTGGTGGAGGAGGAGGGGGGTGGGTGGTGGAGGAGAGGGGATAAAGGAGAGGTAAGGAGGGAAACAAGCGACAGATGCTCAGGGAATAGTTTGTTTCTAAATAAACATCGGACTGAATAAATGAATAACAAGTGACAGAGAGATAGAAGGGAGCGAGGGATGAGTGCAGTGCTGTTATGCAATAACCTTGGGTAGAGATTCTGCAGAGGCTCTACATTATCTACAATACACACCAAACTACAACTTTATTGACAACATGCAACTGGTATCAGACCTGTCTCACCTTGTCTTGAGGAGGTGAGGAGTAGTGGCTGCTGGGAGATGGAGTTAAAGATGGAGTTTCCTCAGGTTTCCTGTCCCTCTGGTTACAGTCCAGCTGGACCTGGTCTCGGCACTCCAAGTGACAGGTGTAGCTGCAGTCTGATGGGCATACAGACGTACCAATAAGACAGGAAACACTACATCCAGAAGGCACCCACACACACATCTGCACAAACACACAACTGAGTACTGCTCATTTAGAAATAGTAGCAGAGTTCTTGTGCACATCTAGTGCACTCTAGTGGCTACAGATGGAAAGTGTAAAGGGAAAATTACAAGTTTTTTAAAAATGTATTTTTACAGCTAGCCTTCAGAAAACTAGCTGCTGACTGAAGTACTCACTGTAAACCACACACATTATTTGGATGAGATGTTTCTTTGAGTTTAAAAGACACCGAAGGATCTACAGCGTAGTAGAGATGATCAGAGCTATATATTTAAGTTTCTGATGCGTTGCTTTCCCAAAAGAAACCACTAGGTGCTGCTCAAATTTCCTAGAATGACCTCTATTGTTAAAATACTCTGAGGGTATTTCCCAAACCACCCAAACATGACAACCACTTTCAGTAAAAACAACTGTTTCAATGTCCCTTTAAAGAAGCAAAGGGCTTTTTTTATTCCCAAAATACAGAAGTCAGCAGTCAAACCCTGAGGCTTCAACTGAAATACACAGTAACTGAAATACACAGTAACTGAAATACACAGTAACTCCATTTAGTGAACCAATGGGAGAGCAGAAAAAGAAAATCACTCATCACCAGAGAAAAAGGCCCTGAGGAAAACAGGGACACAATCGGGTGCCATCAGCTTCAGATACTTTGGTTCCTGTCCTCTCTGTTGTCAAGGCACAGACAACCATCCCAAGAAAACCAGACAATCCCTCTTACACACTGTAGATCACACACACACACACACAGAGAAAAACAGCTGCAGCAGCCCAGTAACCAAGGCAACAAGCCCTCTGTGGAGAAGCCTTCCTGGCCAGTGACAGAGAGAGAGAGGTCTGTGTTTGCCTGGTGGTGGACAGGGCAAACTGAGCATGAAGGGAGGTGCTCAAGAAGTGAAGGAGCTCAAGGAATAGCTCCTTAACATTATGAAAATGTTCGTTTTCAACCATGTTAACATCTCTATGGGGTCAGCAGCCAGGGAGGGAGAGCTGAAGAGGGTGGGGACAGACAGACGTGTCTCACTGAAGGAGAGAAGAGAGAAACAGGCCAAAACTAACACAGAGGGACAGGAAACGCAGTCAGGGGAGAGAGACGCTCCCATCCTCTCTTGTCATTCTTCAATCATTCTGTTCATACCAAGCCTCTCCTCCCTCTATCCCTGACCTGACTAGCATTTCCATACCCTCTCCCTGTCCTCTCCCTCTCCTGTCCTCTCCCTCTCCCGGTCCTCTCCCTCCCTCTCCCTGCCTGCCTGCATCCATCCATCGGGAGGACTGGTTGTCATGACGTCAGTGAGGAGCATGGGGTATCTGGCAGATGTGAAATGGTTGTGCCCTTCCTCTTCCTGTCTCTGATACATGGCTGTCAAGTGGTCAGGACAGCTCAAGGAGCACACCTCATTCCCACACTGATAACACACACACACACACACACACACACATCTGAATCGCTCTCTCGTGGGGTGTGCTGCTAGTAGGTGAGCACAGTCATGTATCTGGGTTACCTGACTAACCTACAGTTAAAAACAAATAACTACCCTTCACCTGAAGATCAGCAGCCTGAACACAGGTGAACACACCTCAGAGCGCAGGATCCACATGGCTGCATGCACATGTGTGTGTGTGTGTGTGTGTGTGTGTGTGTGTGACAGCATGTGTCTCACCAGAGCAGAAGGGGGACACAGTTAACTGGTCCATACAGACTCAGAGGGGATTAGAGCCCCCCAAAGCCCCCCTAACCCTCCGTAAGACGCTCAGGGAACACTTAACGGCCCCTAATGACTATATAAATACCCTCACCCCCCCCTGGTCTCCATCCCCTACCCTAACCCCACCCAGACCCAATCAGCCCCGCTCCATCTTCCAGCCGTCGCTCCGTCAGTCGTCTCTCGTCTGCCCTCGTGATCAACACGTCTGCTGCCCTCATTTAACCACCTGTACCCAGCCCACCCCTAACCCCCCCAGTTTACAGGCTCGTCAATATCCATCCCTTCTCTGTCTGAATACTTAGTCGTCGTCCCCCCCCCCACCCCGACAGGCCAGCCAGCAAGCTTCTCTGGATACAGACACCAAGGCAGAGATGAGAACATTTTCCGTCTCCTTGAACGTCAGCGGGATGCAAGTGGGGAGGAGGGGGGGAGGTTGGAACAGAAGAACTAGAGTAAAATGGACTGAGAATGGAGAGAAGAAAAAAGAAAGAAGAGACATTGAAAGAGAGGCTGAGATGAATGAGGGGGAAGGAAGAACATGAGCAGAGGAAAGAGAGAGAAGAGAGAGAGAGATGTGGTGGCACCGTGTTCTCTAACTGCATTAAGGAGACAGCGCTTGTCTAGCCAAGCGTAGTCAGATACATTGATCCCAGGATGCCCCCCCCCCTGCCCCCCGCCGTGCTGAACAACCAACAATAAATGCAGATTTCCTCTAAAAGACAGGGTCACCTTGCAAGTCCATGTCAGAGCGGGCTGTTTACTTAGTCTGTCCTGTATTTACCAAGACAAACTGTCAGAAGAAGAGCATACTGGGTATTTTCTTCTCTGAGAGTTTAGGACGGTTCCTGGGGTTGTTGCTATCTATTGTACGGGTAGTAGATCCCTTCTCGATATGATAAACAGGCAATATCAATAAAAGTGTAGTTCAGAAGAGTAGAGGCCGCGAAAGGAACGGAAAAAGGACAAAAGAGGAAATAAGAAGCACGAAAAAGGTGTTTCCCAGGAGTTTCTCAGAAGCAGAGAAATCCAGTCAGACTGGAACGACACAGGATAAAAAGTAAGCATGTTAGCACTCCACTCTTATCTGCTCTACTTTCCCTTGGTTCTGAGTAAACACTACAGTGCCCTTTGTGGCGTGAAAAGCTGTTGGGACAACAGAGACGAGAGGTAGCGGCCATACTGGATCCCCTGACTCAGGAGAGTGATGACGCTAATGTTTGTTTGTGGTTCTGAACTTCATCATGTGTCTTGTCATCTCAGATTATTAACACATGGTCTGTGTGTGTGTGTTTGTATTTCTGCGTTGCCACTCATCTCTCCCATATTAGAGCCCAAATGAAAAGGACCTGTTTGTCAGCATTCCGGAAAGGTCACATGACCTTAGGCTCTGTCAAATTGTACAGCCCCTTCTCACTCACTCACTCACTCACTCACTCACTCACTCACGCACTCACACACTCACACACTCACACACTCACACACTCACACACTCACACACTCACACACTCACACACTCACACACTCACACACTCACACACACACACACACACACACACACACACACACACACACAGGAGGGGAACTTCTCTGCAGAACCGTGGTTAGATGGGGACGAGGGCACGCCTCATGGGGCTTTCTAGAGCTTGTGAGGGAATCTCTGAAACTTCTGTTTCTCTCCACATCACGTCTCTTCCCCTTTCTCTCTCGCTGTCTGTCAGTGTTCAGTTCAGTGACAGTAACCAGAACCTCTGCCCTGTCTCCTGCTGACTGTGTGTTCTCCTCTCCCTTCTCTGCTTGTTAACCTCGCTCTCTCCTTCCTTCCCTCTTCTCTTTGTCTCTTTCAGGTTGTGCGTGTGTCAGCAGGGTTTTTGCTGGGTTCTAGCGAGGCTGCTTTCAGGAGCTGGCTGTAACCTTGACTGTCCCTCCGGCCCACCGTCTCTGCTGCAGTACATACCCTTCCTCCTCTTCCTCCTCCTCCTTCCTCTCCCTCCTCTTTCTCCTTTCCTTCTGATATAAGACCCACTAGGACACTGCCAAGGAACTGACGCAAACTGTGTGCTGACACACACACACACAAACACACACACACATCTGATAGTTACTTTGCAAGCACACAACCACACACATCAAATGCACACATATCATGTAGGTACACACACACACACACACACACACACACACAAGGATAATCACCTTGTTCCCTGACCTGCTTAACCATGCCAAAGAAAACATGAGCATGTGTCCTCTACAAAAACATTTTTCCTTCTTACCTTCTTCTCTCTGTAAAGGATTTCTTCCTTTCTTAGTTATTTGGGGGATTGTAAGAATCTGGTATCTTGTCTGATACCAGTTGCTTCTGATAACTGGTAAGATTGTAAGAAAACCAGAGATCTATCTATATATATCTTTGATAGACTATGATCTGGGCTCTGAGTGAAATGGCAGTGCTGGAGAAGATGTGACATCATCACATGAGGTCAGCTGCACATGAACAGCTGTTCCCTGAATCATGTTTGGTCAGAGTCTTATCTGTCCTCCACACACACACACACACACACACACACACACACACACACATACACACACACACACACACACCACACACACACACACACACACACACACACACACACACACACACACACACACCTACACACACAATACTGGGCCTCTTCTTACCCACTTTTCATCCATCTCTCGTTACTACGTGAACTGATCAATAACAAGTCTGCAGTATTGAGCCATGTGACCCTCCATCAGTCTCCTGCCTCTCTGCGTGGGGGCAGCACCTTCTCCTCCAGTTACATGCTGTACTCATCAGCCCAGAGGAGATGTGGGGCTTCTTAGGGAGAAACAAACCAAGGCACCATCGATTTCTAACAGCATCTCAGACTCCTAAACAGCCAACTCTCAGCTCATATTCCCACTACAGAATATACAAACACTCATATGAATTGCTCTCAGGATATTCCCGTTAGCACAGAAATCCGAAGGGGCCGTGCTATACTGAAGGCTGTCTGCGTGTGTGTGTGTGTAAGTGTATCTGTGTGTGTGTGTGTGTACTGCCATTTCTACTGGAGAGTTCTGCTGTTGACTGCCAGTCTGCAGCAAGTGGCTTACTCTATTCATCACACACACACACACGTGCCCAGGACACAATAGCTCAGCAGAGAGACAGAGAGGGCGAGCGAGCGAGGGGGCCATACTGTACATAGACAAAGAGCAACACTGAAAAAGGTGGAGGCCAACCAGAGGACCGGCCATGATCTTTTATCTGCTTATCTAACCCCTCCAGTATGTTCCCCCTCTCCCGAGGGCCCTGCCCTCTCCTCTTCTCCTCCGTCATCTCTCTCCTTAACTCCTACTGTTAGTGTCCTTTCTCTGCATGTCTCTCAGTGTCTCTCTACCACTCTGCCCCAGTTCATCTCTTTCCTCCTCATCCCTCCATCCCTCCGTACCTGAGGAGGCGAGCAGAGATCCACTGGAGGAGGTCCGTCGGAGCATCCGGAGGCCGTCGCTCCAGGAGCGAGACTTGGGCAGCCGCCGCAGCAGACGCCCCAGGCGCCTGGAGACCTGGCCGAAACACGCGCTGCCCACTGCCCCGTCGCCCTCCTCGTCCTCCTCCACGTCCCTCCCTGCCTCCCCCAGGCGGAAGGACAGCTGGCTGAAGAACCCTCGGACCACCCCCTCCTCACCCACCTCCCCGTCCTCCGCCCCCTGCCCCGGCAGCAGCGTGGCTATCTGCCGGCCCGGGGCCTGGCACCATCCGGCGGGCAACATCCTGTGCCTGTAGTCCTGGCCTTCGCTGCCCCTGCGCTCCAGTGCCCGGCTGCCCCTCTCCCTCTGAGGGCTGCCCAGGCGCCAGCTCCCCCAGTGCCCCCCTCCTCCATCCCAGCGCAGCCACTCTGCCACCGGTGCCACGCTCCGAACCAACAGCCCCCTCTCCGCTCGCTCTGCCACCCCTCCACCGGGAAGACCTCGTCCGTACCCCTTCCCTCACTCTTTCTCTGGTCCCCGGCTCGTGTCCTCCGCGCCGTCCCCGGTTCGATCGCGCCTCTGGTCCGCGCGGCTCCCGCCCTCGCGCTGGCTGTCGGCTTCTCTCCTTTCTCTCCCTCTAGTTTTCATTCACTTGTTCAGCGTCTGACGAGGTCCGCGTTCTCCTGTCATCCGGTTCTCTCTCGCTGGTTCTCTCTAGCCCTGCTCTGTGTGGCTCTACTGCAGCACCCACACACTCTGCAGTAGCTAACAAACAGCCAGCTTAAAGAGACAGAGACCCCAAATCACAAACAGGCTCATCCCTCCTGTTTCCCTCTCTCCCTCCTTCTCTCATTCACAAGGTCTTCCACTCTGTCCTCCCTGGCTCACACATCTGTCAGGATCGGAACGTACAGGCCGGAAAACACGTATAAGCCAGAGTACTGCAGTGCTGGATCTTGTCTCCTAAAGGGTCCTCAACTTCCACCCTCTCCTTCTCTCTTTTCTTGTTCCCTCTCTCTCTCTCTCTCTCCCTCGCTCTCAGGGCTCGAAATTAACGGTGTCCCGATGTCCCGGGGACGATAAAAAATCCTTCTGGGACACAAATGTATTTTGTCTGGGACAATCCCGGGACAGTGAAAAATAAATAAAAGTAAACTTACTTCCAAACAGCCGTTATTTGCAAATTCATTAATTATGAGTAAAGATAGACGTTACTTTTAGAAAGGCGAGTTACATTTGCAACATCTCACGAATCACGATTGGGAAAATCATAGAATGCATTCTACGTCATCCATTCTACTGTCAGTTGCTGCAGACTCGCGCGGTGGGTGCAGACAGAGACGTAATGTAATAGACAGACCATATAATCGACAAGGAGAACAACAAAATGCTGAGGTGGCTTAATAAACAGCCTCCTAAAGCAAATAAGGCAAGCTCCAACACTGCAGACTCCCGAAACACCCCAAGTCATCATTCATCGTCTTCTCCAAGTTCGTTGCCTGTGACAGTGACAGTGTTAGCTAGCAGTGCTCAGCGATAGCTAACGCTAGCAACTGAAGTGTGCCTTACAATTATGCATAGCAGCTACAAACGTCCGAAATGTTATTTTGATGTTTGCTAAAATCATGTGAAATACAGTTGATTAGATTAAGAGGTGTAGTTTGTACTGTCATTTTTGTATTTTCTTTGTTCAGTCAGGGACTAAACTAGATTCGTTAGCTTCAAAAACGTAAGGCATGGTAGCTAGCAGCTAATCATACTTTTTTTTGTCCATGAGCCACACTTTTTTGGGGGTCAAGAACGTCAGTCAGATCGGGTACCGAGTAGAAAGGGGGTCGCAAGGTAATTGTAGAATTGTAGAATGACGAGTTTGCCAATCAACGTTGGTATGAGAAAAATGTGTTATGAACTTAAGAGAGAGTAATGTTCCAGTTGTTGTAGTTTTTGTGTCTACCTAATCGGCAAGTAGATCCAAATATTAAATTGAAAAATAAAAAATTAAATTCTTTAATTCAACAAATCAGAGTTCATGGTTCTCCTTAGGTTGATATTCACTATCTGTGATAGTGTCACGAGTTTAGGGTGTCATTCTTCAGAGCCACTGGCACCCTCAGACTAATTCATATGTTTAATAAAGGAATAAGTATTTTAAACTTACATGGTGGACCAGAGTCCATGGTGTGATGAGTAAGTGACAAAAAATTATCAAATTATATATACTCTGCGGGGGCGACAAAGAAAAAAATTTGGGACACTGTTGGTTATATCCGGGACAATACAAAGTAGAATTCGGGACAGTTGTGGGACACTGAGGAAAAAAGTTAATTTCAAGCCCTGCTCGCTCTCTCCCTCTCTCTCTCTCTCTCTCTCTGTGTGAAACACAGACTGGTGATAGGAAGTGATTCATCCACAGAGCAATGCAGAGACTAAGAAATCCTATTGGTGTAAATGACATGCATCACACCAGCTGAGAGAGAGAGGAGAGAGTGCGTATCTCGTTGTGTATGATACGCAGTCCATTGGCTATTAATATGCACTGGAGGAGAGGGAGCAGACTGCTGGGAGTTTTCCTGCCCTACTTTTAAACCTGATGAGGTTGGAGACACAGGATGTACTGGTCTCTTCAGTCACACACACACACACACACACACTTGTATGACATAACAAACTGCAGCCCTGTGAGAAGGACTAGTGAACACACTCTGCAGTCATGTCCTCGCCCAGCTCCTCTCTGCATTTCAATCCCAACACCAATGACTGAGCATCCAGGATGGCTCTCTGGTAGTGTGTGTGCGCGTCAGCTCTGCTGTCCTATAGGACCCACCAAGGGCACCCTAAATATAGCAGAGCAGAGCTCCCCACAGTTCTGTCTTACATTTCAGTAGGAGAACTGCGCGCGCGCACACACACACACACACACACAGAGGTTAGCTTGGCTCAGACGTGTCGAGCCAGCGGTTCGTTGAGTGTGTCGTGTTGAACATGTGTAGCGTGGCATGTAAGCACAGGATGTTCACAACCATTTAGCACCCTGGCTCCATCTGGTCTTTCCTCTCCCTCCTCCGGCCCAGTCAATGGGCCTTTGAGAAGAACCCAGCCAAGCTGCCGAGGAGGTGAGGAGGACAAGGCCAGTACTGTGTAAGGTATAGGAGGGAGGGCAGCAGGGCGAGTGAGCATGGCGTACATGGGCGTCGGGGTGAGAGGAGCACAGCAAGAGCAACAAGGCAGGCGGAGGATCCAGTTCTGAACGCAGAGAATGCTTGTCCTTCAATACAGGAGTGATCTTCGTAAAGAGAGGCCCAGACTGAATCAAAACATACTGCCTCTACTGTACATGCATCTTCCCTTGAGGTCTGTATGGGTTAGGTTAGTGAAAGAATGCGTGTCTGTCTGTCAGAGTGTGTTCTCCCAGCTGTTCTGTCAGCGTGTCACTTCCATATTTCACCGTGGATGCGATGACCAGAGTCTGACCCCAGTGAGCGCGAGAGAGAGAGATAGAGATGGAGAGAGAGAGACAGAGAGAGGGAGAGAGAAAGAGAGAGGGAGAGAGAAAGAGAAAGAGAGAGAGAGAGAGAGAGAGAGAGAGAGAGAGAGAGAGAGAGAGGGAGAGAGAGGGAGAGAGAAACATGCCAAATATAGTCTTTACTGATAGTGCTTGTAACATTGTGAAATCCTAGACAACTGATCTCCAGAGCAATCACCCCCTCTCTCAAGGCCGTGGCAAACACGAGAGCAGAGAAGATTCCACGTCAGACTACGCGTGTGTGTGTGTGTGTGTGTGTGTGTGTGTGTCTGTCTGCATCTTTCTTTGACAACGACCTCTGAAACCTTAAACTGAATGTTAATCTGACGTCTGACTGTCTCTCAGCCAGTAATCCTACTGACTCCGACCCTGGGACCGTAATCTCACTGCAGGAGACGCTTCTCTGGGATTACGAGGCTGTTGGCAGTCCGAGAGAGAGAGAGAGAGAGATAGAGAGAGACAGAGAGAGAGAGACAGAGGGAGAGAGAAGAGGGTGGGACAAAACAGCGTGGATGGGGAGGGGAGATCCTAAATTAGACAGATTAGTGTCAAGGAGACAGACATAAGGAGCTATTACGAGTCTGTCACACATATTCTACACGTCTGTCATATATTTTACACATGCTGGATGTCTGCTGCATGTCTGCTCAAGGTATTACATACAGCTGCAGTCTGGAGGAGTGTGTGTGTGTGTGTGCGTGTGTGTGTGTTTGTGTGTGTGTGTGTGTGTGTGTGGTGCATGTGGAGACCATACCAGGTAGCCTCTATACTGGTCTCTCTTTTACAGACCACATCAGGCATGGAATTTCCAGACATGCCCCAGAGGAACCACCACAGGCCTATTTAAAACCAACAATGGAAGAGAAACGAAACGCTTGGGAGAAATTTGCTTTGGAGAAGAAAAAAAAAGAAAAGAGAAAAAAGAAATGAAAGAAGTGTTTTTACTTGACACAGCCTCTGTCATTTACTATACTGGGCAAATTTGAGGTACTGAGATTGGGTTGTGATGTGTGTGTAGGGATAGGGAGTCCAGACCAAACACAGAGTGGAGGAGCAACATGTTATGAGACAATGGCAAGCAGATTACTAGTATCATAACATAAGGCCAGGGTAGAAATTACCTCAATATTTCAATTTAGGAGGCCATAAAATAAATTAACTAAAAAAGCTCACAAGGGTTGGATAGACTGGAGTTTGGTGTGTGTGAGTGTGTGTGTGTGTGTGTGCTGTATGTGTACTGCTCCAGTAATCTCTATATTTGCTCTAGTAAGCTCTTGCTGATGACACACTAAATCAGCTCTGCGGTACTGGACAATCTCTCCCCCTCCATCTCTCTTTTCTCTCCCATATCTGTCCCTCTCTTTCTCATCTCCCCATTGTTATATTGATATTGGCTCTCTCCCTCCTCTTGTCCTACGCTCTGCCCTTCCCACATCGTCTCCTCTTACCTGTCTGGGTTTCACTCTGACGCAGTTCAACGTTTTGTCTGCTGCTCCAAATACTTCCCATCCGTGGCCCCTCCCTCTTTTCACACTCTTCTCCAGCAGTTCTGTCCATCTATCATTTGTCTCCCCTCCCTCCCTCCCCTCCCTCCCCCCCCCTCTCTTCCCTCTGCAGCAGCAGCCTCCCCATGAGAGCTGCTGACACACTGCCAGCTCAGCAGCTCACACACACACACACACACACACACACACACACACACACACACACACACACACACACACACACACACAGTAAAGAGACCTCACTGAGACAGTAGAGACACCGCATTGGGACAGTAGAGACCTCACTGGGCTCAGTAGCAGTATGGAAGGCCACTCCCCCCTCCACACAAACACACTAAACACACTGTGAAACCATGTGAAGCATACCTTAGAACAACATGCGTGTAAACATCCCCATAAACACCTCTTTAGATGAAACATACAGCTGACACACACAGGCACGCGCACGCACGCACGCGCACACACATACACACACACCAGTGTCAAGTCAAAGCCTCTCTGTTCCCACCCGAGGACGCTGAGGCAGCAAATCACACGCTGCAGACAGCGCGAGGGAGGCTGGCAGCAGCAGATAATGGGGTTTCCATAGGAAGCTTTTGGCTGCAACTCTGCATCTGAATGCTTGGCAATGTCATGCTGTAACTGACCCGCTTTCTCCTCCCTCTTCAAACACACACACGCAATTTGTTATTCAGCTTCTGTGTGTCTGAGACAGTTTTATTAGCTTAGTCGCCAGATGCCACATCCACAAATAAACGGTGAAATCAAATCAACAATTATACATGAATTGGCTATCTGCCTATCAAGCTATGCAACAAGCGCTGTCTCGTTTTATACCCCGTCCTTATAGAGGACAACTACCCCTCCAGTCTAGTACTAGAGGACAAGTGGATGTTACAGAAGCTTTCTTTTCTGCTCAACATACGGCTGTATACTTACTTTGACACTTCAGCGCCTGCGCACTGATTTGACGGCTGCATGCATCGCACCAGTCCTGCGTAACGGTCTTGGGTTCAAATTGGTGGCCCGTGTCTGTCCTTACGAAGATGGACCAGGCCTCTCTCCGACGGGGCTCAGTGCGCGCAAGCTTCACGACTCCGGTCTTGCTCTGTGTCAGCTGCAACGGAGTATGATGTCCAGTGCTGGCCTGGTACGCACGTTTCCCGTTAGACATGTGTGACTGTGCTCCGTTATGTTCATTAGAAACCGGTGTGCTTGATATTACATTCATGGCAGTCTTCTTCAGTGAACCTCCCCGCCGACCACCTGCATTTTTATTTAAGTCACTTTCGACATTGCTGTTATTGTCGCACCTTTGGTCGGTGCGTACCCCCTCCGTCCCCGTTGTGTTTCTCTCGCTGTTGCTGCTGCTGGTGTCGCAAACTGTGCCGTGCTCTGTGTCCCCGACCGGGCTACGTGGCGTCTCGGACTGAATCCCACAACCTCTCCCGGTTTGCTCTCCTCCTGTCCTTGATTTGTCGTCTCGCTGTGCTGGGGAAAACGAGCCATTTAGTGACCCTACTGATGCTGCCGAGTCCGTCACTGCTTTATTCGTTACCGACCCACACTCGCCAGATCCCGAGCTTTTCCTGAACATCATCTTCTCTAAAGAAGATTTCCTCGGCAAAATGAATTTCTTTATCCCGGTCGCTGTCAGTTTGGGGAGGAAGAGCTGAGGTTCCGAATCGAGGCGATGTGGACACGGGTGCTGTCCTACCAAACTAACTGAAGCCATTGCCCTGTGCTCAACGTGAAGAGTAGTGTACAGCAGATCGTGCTGGGAATGTAAACTAGTTTGAAGCGTGAGCCAAGCGTGCGCCTCTAATAGTGACAGCTTTTAAAGGCTAAACGCGCGCTCACTTAAACGGCCACGCGCCTAATTCACGGAGTACCGACTTGATTTGAAATGCTATAACAGAGCTGTGTCGCCACTTCCACAAAACTCCTCCTCCCAATTCATGCTGGTGGTTTGTGTCTTAAGAATATTGTCCGCTCTGATGGTAGCTATTCTAAAATTACGATACTTCTGGGCGAAAAGCACCGTTACACCACACTGGCTACCTCTTTTCTGTAGATTTATTCAAATAAAGATAATATCCTGGTAATATTGTGCTGTGGCCTAACCTTGTATCAAAGCAAGAAAAGACTGAGAGGAAAACTCGATTAGCTTACATTGAGTAAAGTGATTTCTATGGAAATACAGATCTCTTTAAGTAGGCCTATATCACATTAGTTCACTCTGAGGAAATACCAAAAAAACAAAAAACTAATGACATGAGTGAACATGTTCTCCCTGCTAGACAGAAACCCCCCAAGAATACAAAGAAACAACACTACACTTATATTACTTTCACTTTCATACACGGTGTTTACCCCTCAGTATTTTTGTTTTTCATCAGCCACCATGTGGCCATTTAATATCAATTAAATTCAGAAGAAACTGAACATTTGTCAAACATAATAATGTAGATTACTAAACCGTGTCTGATGTCATGCATGTGTTTTTGTTGTTCTCTGATGTTGACCTTCATTTCTCTGTGACTTTCCCTGGGTTCTCCCCTCCCCCCCCCACCCCCTCTGGTTTCATCAGAAGGTCCATGTCACACACATACTGGAGGTTCCCATTTCTTCTTTTTACTAATATACTGTATGCCATACACAGCATGGCAACATACTAGATAAACACCACTTTTTTTGTTCCTGTGTGATCAGCTGTTGATCTGGGTAATCTAGATACAGAGAACAACAGAAGACTAAGATACTATCTAGCTGCTGACTCTGATCCTGGGTCCTGCTCCTGATAGATTGACAGCAATTACGAGTACATATACCATTTAATACTACCGTATCTGTATACACTTGGAATACTGATTGTAATACTTCAGGCTGAATGTCTCCATTGGAGTGCTGGTTGTAGTCAGGTATCAGACAGTATTGACTGGACATGAGGCATTCTTTTTATTACTCTTCTGCAACCTTATCAGCCCGTCCAGCTAGTCAGCAGAATAGAGCCGTGAGTCAATAATAATAAAGTTAACAAGTCAATAAGAGTCTTTCACACAAAGGGTGACTGGAGGAAACAAGGTCAGTAACTGGTGGGACACCAGAGGGAGGAGTGCAGAGGAGTTTCCACAACATCCATCACTCTGGCACACCATTAAAAATACAATAACACCAACTATGATAATGAAGGCTGTGTGGACTGACATTTTTGCTAAGGTGGTAGAGCATATCTCTCTTTCCTGCCCCACCAACAAACAAAAGAACAGTATTAACAAAAAGGTACACATCCATCCCGTTATTTCACTGTGTTCGATGAGGACATGTGCTCGTGGAGTGGTGTCGAGGGGTCGCAGTGTAGTCATGCTACATCAGGCTTCAATGCGGCTGCTGGTGTACTGACTAGACTCAACCTGCAAAACACGCGCACAGTTAGTCCTACATGGCCTTGTCTCGTCAGCAGTCAATAAGCCAGAAAGAGAGCTAACTGACCTCTCTATGATGCTATTGTTGCACTGTAGTTCCCCCACCAGAGACTCCATCTCCTCCTTCAGATGGTACATCCTGAACATGAAGTGCGACATCAGTGAAGAGCTCAACAGGATGCACCGCACACCAAGAGAACAGACAAGCGGGTACAGACCTGAGGACCATTTGGTCCTTGTCCTTCGAAGGCTCCGCTGCCTCTTGTTTCGCTTCACGAGGCTGGAGCAGGATGTTGTCGAGGACCTGGGGGAGGAGAAGGGGAGGGGTGTGGTGAGACTGAGCTACAGACACCAGGTCAGGATGAAGGGCTCCAAATAGGGGTCAGGGGTCAACCTTGTTCTGGCGTTCCTCACACATCTCTAGGTCAGCCATCACACCTCGTGACAAATGGCCAAAGTCGTCCAGCCTACTCTGCATGTTATGGAGAATGCTGTGAGGAGACATGCACACAGACAGACACAATTATGCCATTGTCATCATTAACCTATAACCTATGAATAGCATGGCTTTGAGTGTGTACGTGTTTGTGCACATTTTAATGTAATCATCTCATCCAAAGCAACGTGCATTGGGATCTGGACCTGTGTGCTCTTGATCTGCAGCCTGAAGCTCTAACCACTGAGCTATACCTATCACGTGTGTGTGTGTTTGTGTGTATGTGTGTATGTGTGTATGCACCTGCTCCATATTGTAGCTGAGTTCAGTAGGTCTTTGTACTTCTGTAGACAGTCGTCTCTGTACAGCCCCTTTACACGTTTGATGTTTGTAGACAGCTTGATCCTTAGACAGACAGAAAGACAGACAGACGGCTGTCACAGCAGACAGCTCCATCTAGTAGCTCTACTGCAGTCATGTACAGGTGGCATACTTACTTTTCAAACTTGTGGATCTGCACATCATTGTATGGAAGCTCTATGACAAGTATTTCAAAATGAGACACAATATTAGGATGCATACAAATGATAATGAAGGACAAGTTTAAAAAAACACACACACACACACACACACACACACACACACACACACACACACACACACACACAGACACACACACAGACACATACCTCCATTGAGTCTGTCCTTGCGGTACTGCTGGTGAATGGCCAGGATTTTCTCCAGCAGGTGTTTCATCCTCTGCCGGCTGTAAAGTGGAGAAGTCAGACACAGGTTTCAAATGGGACCTGCACACATCTCTCTTAGTAACAGCAACTGAAACTACAAGGACCCCTACTGGCCCAAGCCTGAGTTTACACCCCAACAGTTCACTCTTACTAAACCCACCCAAAAGTACCAGTCACTCCCCCAGTCTAAGTAGCTGCTTCTCCAGGTGGTCAAGGGGCTCACCTCTTGTCCAGGGCCAGGGCATCAAAATATTTGGCCAGTTCCAAGTCCAGGTGCTCCAGGTGGTTCTGGAAGTCTCTGATCCACGCGTCATACGCAGGGAGGTGTTCTTGGATCTACAGGGAGATACCAGGACATATACCAGATCTTTATTTGCAAAAACCTCTTGTGTAATAAGGTATTATCTTCATCCTTTTCGAGTCCTGATGGTTCTCACCTGACGCATCTTCTGGTTGTTGTCGTTGGAGCTTGGAGGGTCTGAGGTGTGCTGGACTCTGTGAGAAGAGAGAAGGAAGAAGAGAGAGAGAGAGAGAGAGAGGGATGAGATGATTCAGATGCTTCTCTGAGTTCACACAGCCACACGGGCAAGTCTCCAACGGTCTAGTCTCCTTTATACTCCAGACACAAAGAGAAACAGAAAGAACTGTGTGACTCACTGGTTATGCAGAATATATTCTGTGTTGACGCAAGGTTTTAGTCTCATGTTGAGCATCCTTAAGATGAGTATGGCATCTTCACATTCCTTGCGCATCAGCTTCCTGGGGAGTGGAGGGGGCAGAGTTGATGGAGTTGTCTGTATTTTTGGGCCTTACGATGATGTGTGTGTGCTGTGTGAGTGTGTGTCTCACGTATAGCTATAGTATCCTTGAAGTAGCTGTTCTCTGTTTTGATGCAAGGCATTAACCATCCTCAGATACTGATGAACCACTCCTACCATCACCTAAAGAGACAGGAAGACAAGGAGTGGAAGAGGAGGAGGCAACTGTAACTGACATGAAACACATCATCATCAGCAGCTCATGGTATTCTGGGAGTTGTAGTACCCTGGTGAAGTGGGAGTCTGTCACAACGTCAAACTTGGACGGGATGGGAAAAGTGTCCGCTGCCAAGTAGAAAACAATCCAGATTTAGTATGTGTGTCTGTGTTGGCTGTGTGTGTGTCTGTGTTGCTGTGTGTGTATGTGTGTGTGTGGGCTGTGTTGCTGTGTGTGTGTGTGTGTGTGTGTGTGTCTTACGCTCTCTGTGAGGCAGTCCTCTGTGTGTCTCTGTCCCACGACTGAGCAGTATTAGGGGCTGGGAGGGGGAGGTGGGGGGGAAGTTCACCACCTTCATGGAGGGACCCAGCGCGAGGTCATGACCCAGGAAGAGGTAGTGCTGTAGTCCCACCTGCATCCCAGTCTGTGCCGCTACCTCCTCATAGAAGATGGACGCCCTGAAAAGAGGGAAGTGAAAACGGAAAAATTGGACACACATTTACTGAAGCAAAACAGCTCAAATCGACTCCCACAATATTCAGTATGAGAAGAGAAGCACGCTCACCTAAGCTTGAAACATCAGTGGCAACACTAGAAGCAACAATGTTTAAAGGGAGTCATACTTGCTGTGGTGGTGTATGTAGATCACATGTGCAGAGGCCTGCATTAGGGAGAAGACGTAGACTGTCACACGCTGCAGTAAATCTGTGGTGGCAGTGAAGAACCGGTCGAAATCCCAGCACCTCCCCTGGTCAGGCTCCAGAATAGCAGCCAGCATTGGCACCAACAGCACCCTCAGACCCCTACAGGAAGAAAGAGGGAAACGACCAGTGACAGAGCTTCCACACATGACAGTGCAGACTCCCTCCCTCCTTCACGTACTGTGAGAGCTGGCAGTTGTGTGGTAGGTGGTAGCCCCACTCGATGGGTCCATCCTCCTCTCTCTGTACTCCAGATATGGCTGCTGCAGGGATCTCTGTGGTTATCTTGAACCTGCAGGACAGACCACAAACACTCAAACCCGAGCCTGTACACACACACAAACACACACACACACACACTTTCAAACACGCACACTACGTACATGACAGGTTTGTTCCTACGGGCTCCACCAAAGGGCATGAAGGGTAGAGAGCCACTGGCAGCGTGGTAAAACGTCACTCCAATACTCCACAGGTCGACACACGCGCCATAGGTCTTGTGTTGGGGCTTGTGTAGCACTCCACGCTCATACATGTCTGGGTGCTATACACACACACACACACACACACACACACACACACACACACACACACACACACACACACACACACACACACACACACACACACACACACACACACACACACAGTATAATGAACAGTGAGTTAGGGTCAGTATGTTGTAAAAGCTCCATTCTCCTGTTGGGCCTGAACATGTCCCTGTCGGAGTTCCCTACTCACTCACCAGATACTCCTCTGTCCCATAGATGGATACAAACTTCTCATCATCCTCCAGTGGCCTAGCCGCTCCAAAGTCAGTGAGTTTATAGATGGATCTCCCGTCCTCTGCAACCTGACGCATGATGTTGCCAGGCTTAATGTCCCTGTGCACCACCCCATTCTCACGTAGATGGTTCATTCCATTGACTATTGGGGATAACCATAGGAAAAGTTCAATCGAAAGAATGGTGTTTTAGGGTGTATAAGTATGTATATACTGTGTGTGTGTGTGTTTGGTAAAGCTGCAAAAGCAGTCCAGTATTCCAGCCTCACACCAGTCCCTACCTACACACTCTAGTACTGTACGGAACTCCTGCTCCTGCAGTCCAAAGCTATTTTCTGGCTCCTCTAACAGACCCAGCAGATTGCCCCCAGAACAATACTCCATGATCAGTACCTTCTGTTTAGATGCCACCTAGAGACAGAGAGATGGAGAGAGAAATAACAGCAATAACACGTTTAAACGATGTCATGGGGTGGTAAAGCTTGTATTATTTGCTACCCATGTCTCCTCATGTGTCCTGTCCTCCTCTCTCATCCTCGTCTTCTTACCTCCTCAACAGCAAACAGCTTGACAATGTTGTTATGGTTGAGTATCCTCAGCATTTCAAACTCTCTCATCTGGACTTCTAATGGGCGATGGTAGCTCACGCCATTAAACACCTTTACTGCCACCAGTTCACCGGTTCTCTATGCACACGCACCCATAGAAATGTCAGTATCTCACACACTACCTTATCACACAGCATTCTCCCCCCACACACTACTGTTTTGCACATCAAAGTGAAGTCAGACATGATAGGTGAATAGAGGAAATAAGACAGCACTTTTACTGTATGAGAACTTGGCATTAAATAGGTTGAGGAAGCATGTCTCTTTTGGAGATTATATACAACTATTTTCAGCCTTGACCTTCCAAACCATAAAACATAGTTACCTTTTTGCGTGCTTTATAAACACTGGCTGTTGCTCCATGACCCAGTACATCATCTTCACACCACAAATAGTTGACTGTACTGGCAAACATCTTCGGGAAACAAACGCTTCCTGGTCACATTAAAGCAAGTTATTTTTTCCTCATTCCCATATAGCTGAAAACTTCGTGTAGGCCTACAGTGAATTTGTATCGGCCGGAATTTTTACCCAAACGTTGACAGGTATGGTAATCTCACGCCAAACTTTTGATTAAACTTGAGAGCCCTGTAGCCTAAATATAATAAACAAAAAGTATGAATAACATCGCAAACCTACAGAAAGTGCAACAGTTACAAACCGGCCGACATACATACACACCTGTCACGTTGGTATTAAGTTGTTTCACTAGTGTAGTTACAGTTGGCTAAACTGGAGCTAGACTCGATGAGAGAAGTGAAGAATATGGGGTTCAGTCCGTGTCTTCTGAATATGAGTAACTGGCGTGAAAAAAATAAAACGTAAACAAAAGAACGATTGTTGTTACAGCTGTACTTTTCACAAACATAACTACACTAGGAAGATGTCTGCGGAAACACTGAAATGCATTTCAAGCAAGTTTCGATCTGTCACTTCCGAGTGAAGAAGGCACAGCCTACGCCATTAAGTAACGCATTTGTTTCATGTTATAAACTCTGCGGTAGAAATGTAGGATTTTATCCTAATATTAACAACGTTCTGTCCTGTTTTCACAGAAACGAGTTTGACGAACGTTTAATCCAGGTGTGTGATTCTAGGAAGCTAAAAACCATCTTCTAGCGGAAGGTATGGTTACTACATCTTTCCAAATCCTTTTTGCATTTCCATAGCTTGCAAATTAATAGCCTACATTAACAATTGGTTATTCAATTCTCGAGCAACCGTGAAGTCACCTTGAACTTTGAGGAGGGAAGGTGTTGTATGAAGTGTCCATGATTCACGCTCAGTAGGCCTACTTCCTTACTCCCCTCTCGGTCACTCGTAGGCACGTAGCCGACATGCCACACGCACACGATGTTGTATATAGCTCATCCTTGCACATGACTGGTTGGCATATTCAGTCAGTGTCAGAGAAAGATAATCTGGTTTTATGTTAGACAGAAGAATGACGATGTGTTGGTTTGTTTGCATATGCATGACCAAAATTGGATCAAGTCAGAAAAAGATAAACATGCTTAGCACACCATCAGCACCACCATCAATGACAGGTACTTTTATAGCAAGCAATGTTTATTAAAAAATCTACTACAAGAACTACACATAATTATATAAGGCCTATTTGATTAAACTACTATTGCTATTACTGTACAATATTGTACCAAAAAAAGAGTGTACCTCTGTAATGTACAACATTGTATATACAAAGTACATCTGAACACAGGACTCTCCAGTAATACAGAGACAACTATAAATAGATTTGACATTACGGTCATTTTTTTGTTTTTTAGTTCTGCTGTTTTTCAAATGGACAAGAAGAAATGCATATTCAACAATATTCAATTCAAACAAAACAAGCCATTCTCACACGGTCAGTCCACAAGCGCACGCCAGCTCATTCAAGTGCACGATGATTGGTTTTTGATCCACTGACGAGAATGGGTTGGAAACAGAGGCTTCTAGTCCAGTAAGGAGCCCCTACACACACACTACCCACCCATACGTATATGGTACAAGTGTATGATGTGCGTTAATGCCTCTGCACTCCACTCCACTCCACACACCCCCCACCCCCACAGATGCTCTGACATGTACACACAATCCCTCCAGCTGTTGAGATGAGGTGAGGGCAACAGAAACACATCAGGTAACACACACACACAGTCAACAGAGAAAACAACATGACAGTTAGAGTCCAACCACCAGGTACATATGGAACGCAGTACGACAGTCACAATCCTGGGTGGAAGAGAAAACTCTGTCTGCAGAAAGAACCATCCGGTGGTGGTGGCTGTGATGTCCTTTAGAGGTTGGTACCCCAGGGACCATGGGACTGGCTACTGTTTAGACACCCACACTAACCGCTGGTACAAGGAGAGGCCCTCTGCTGACAGGGGGCTGAGGATCACATCCACACATATTTCATGGGGAACGTTGGACCAGCTAGCATGGTGGCTCTTGGGACATGGGAAGTACTACTGCCTGACTCTGCCTCCTTCCAGAGTGCCCCTCTGGTTCCTGTGAGCAGCGATTGGTTGGTTCCCTTTATGGTGAGGTCAGCTGGATATCTGTTCGTTGTGAGGGGTTCACTCACTCACACACCCACACAGGTAAACCCTCTCTGCATCACACACTTTGGGCAAGTGTGTAAGTTTATATAAACAGCTACATAGTTTCATTTGTATCATTACGTATAATGTAATTAATGTTTGAAAGAAAATAATCATAAAAACGTCATCTTTTTTTTTATTGTCGTATGAGATGTTTATGCTTCACCTGGGAAGCGCCTTTCTTCTTTTTCCTCTTCCTCTCTCTTCCTCTCACTCACCCTTTCTCCCCCGCATTCCTCATCATCTGTGAGGTTCCAGTTATTAACATGATTATTCAACATAGAACATAATAGAAATACCCTTTTTGCAGTTGTGTTGGTAGTCGATACGGCAAGTTGAGTGAGTTGTTTGTAGTACTATAGATATACTACTGTAGATCTCCACTGCTGCAGGTATTCAGTCACTGAGCACAATGGCTGCTGTAGCCACAGCATGAGTATAACCTGAATGCAGTTTAGCTGCCACAGAACACACACACACACACACCCAATCACCACTCACTCACTCACTCACTCACTCACTCACTCACTCACTCACTCACTCACTCACTCTCACACAGACCAACGTGTGTTTTGTGTGTTAACTCCATTTATCACAGGGTTGGCAACATAGAAGCTGGATTTCAATCTCCCCCACAAATGCAACGCTATGGGAGAGAAGTCTGTACATAACGCCATCTGTTTACTTGTTTTTTGCTGGAGAAAGATCTGTCATCGTCAGGTACTGGGCAGAACCCCATCATGCCCTTATCAGCCAGCAGGGGGTGCTGTTAAAAGGCGAGCTAGTCTGCAGGATTAGCAAGGCCACACAGCTGGATAGCAACCGATGAGCAAAAATATAGGAATGAATCACGGTTGTGCTTAATTATTCTAGAAGAAAAGAGGAATGCTAAAAGGCTGGAAAGATCCTAAACACTCATGATTATTAAACAATTTAACCAGCCTCCCTCAGTCTCTCCATCCTCTTTCCAGACATTATTCTGTCAGCAAGGATATATCTTTTTTTTCTTCTTTCTTCTTTTCTCCAGGCTGGGTCATCCAGTCTTGCCCCTTAGAAGCAGCGAGTCAGTGAGCTGAAAGTGCTCATTCCTGGTGAGCTCAAAGTGTGTGGTGAGCTCTGTCTTCACAGTCTGCGTCCCCGGTCAGGGTCCACCTTCATCCAGGTCCAGTCCTCAAAGGGTTAAGGACGCCATGGGAGAAGGGATATTCCTGCTCGGTTTGAATCTGTTCAAACACCACAGTCATTCGTTTCACTACCAATCTGTGCGCAAGGCAGAGATTGGACACACATTGCACGCACACACTCACTCAAGAATCCCACACTGGTATGTACAGGTTGCCATGGCTCTGTCCTTCCTGAGGCTGACTCCCTCGTGCGTGTGTGTGTGTGTGTGTGTGTGTGAGTCTGGAGGTCTGTCTAAGGAGTCAGAGGGGAGATGCAGAAACAGGAGCTGCCAGCAGAGGGCAGGTTGGAGTCATGCTAGTCCGGGGAGGGAGATAAGCGTAGAGTTGAGACTCTTATCTAGGTGCTACAGATTGGCCTGGGGGATGAGGCGTTGCAAAGTGAAGTGCTGTGCTCGCTTGAGAAAGCTTCATAAATCCAATGTGATTAGATCTCTGGTCCTGTCAGTGGTTAGGGTGAGGGTGGGTGAGGTGTGGTCGAGGGCTGTCGTTTCGACGGGGGCTAGTGGGTGTGGGCGGGAGCATCGTCGGTCCTAGACTGGGCAGGACTTGTCGTTAGCCTGAGGGGGAGGAGGCGTGTGGGACAGAGAGTGTGCGTGCGGGGGGGGGCGGGGGGGGGAGGGGTGGGGGGCACGGTGGAGGTGGGGGAGCCCATGGCCGGGCTGCCCCCACCTCCCCCTCCCTTGGGGAACACCACAGGCTTGGGCCTGGTGGCCGGGGGGCGCACCTCCCGGAAGGAGGGCACAGAGGAGGAGAGGGAGGAGGAGGAGAGAGAGGGGGAGGTGGAGCAGGGCAGGGGGCTCCTGGGCTGGCTCTTGGAGGGCCGGAAGGAGGAGGGCACGTCGCTGGCTGAGGACGCGCTGCGCTGGAGGGGGTGGGCGTGGCCGGACCCCCCCTCGCTGTCCCGCAGCAGACGGGAGTGGAGGGGACTGGAGGGCTCAGAAGCCCCGCCCCCTCCCCCACCACACACCCCCTTCAGCTGCTCCAGGGTGTCCAGGACCACGTCGGGGGTGTGGGTGTGCTTGCCGCCGCTCTGTCTCTCCAGCTCTCTCAGCTCTGTCAGGGGAGAGCACATCGCTGCCTCCATGTCCTGAAACACAGAGGACAGACATGTGTAAGCCCACAGTATATACACACACACACACACACACACACACACACACACACACACACACACACATCAGGCCTACCTGGGAGCTGAGTTCCACTTGGGCTATAACCTCAGGGTCCAGAGGTCTGTGGTTACTGAAGCTCTTAGAGCGCCCTGCTGTGGTTGCCTTGCGGAACTGCGGGCTCTCCACCTTCACACATTAAACAGGTCACACCAAATCCATCATGACATGCCATACTTTGTCATGCACAGTGCAGGGAGCTTCAAAGGATCGCAGACAGCGAGCGTCATTAGAAAGTACCTTGGTCTTGAGGGAGGAGTGTCGAGTCACAGAGTTGAGGATGCTGTGGGCGCTGACTGGTCGCTTGTCTCCGCCCTCCTTCACCAGAGCCCCTCCCACAGGAAGAGAGGCAGTCCTCACACCCCCACCCGCGGCCCCGGGAGAAGTGCACTCGCTCTCAGAGCCCCGGAAGGTTCTACGGATACTTCCAGACTCTGGTCTCTTTCTCATCCTGACAGGGGAGAGATAGAGAGAGAGACGGAATGAGAGAGGCAAACAAACAGAGCAACACACAGTGTGTTACTACATCAATGTATATGCTTCCATACTCAATGACGGACTACGATTTACCTGCGTTAAATGTGACCATAGCAGTGTTTCCCACAGAATGTGATTATATTTGTGGCGGTAGGCAGGGGCGGAGCCAGACATTGTAAAAATGTGGCCTCACCCCAAACCTATGTCCTAGTATTGGTTAGATGTGAGTAGCGTGCCGCCACAAATAAATCAATGCATGGGAAACACTGCATAGAGATGCTGAGATGTGATTGGTGTTTGAGACCGTCACTCACTTATTGAGGTTGGCCAGGTAGATATCAGCTACGTGTGCTCCAGTAGGAGAGGCAGCGATGACCCTCGTGGACACCCTCTCCTCCAGCATCTCCCTGGTCTCCCCGTCAGCCCTGGGGCTGCCCCTGCCTCCGTCAGGCCTGCACACACACACACACACACACACACACACACACCAAGATAAAACAACACGTTGAGGGGAAAAAAGAAGAAAGAATAGCAAATGTAATGTCATCAGTTCTATGATATTGTGTTGTATTGGACTCTATTGACTTACATGTCCTGCACCACTATGTACTGGTGAGGCACCAGTCCGTCCATGCCATTGTGTCTCCCCTCCCACCATTCTTCTGAAGCTCTTTGGAACAGAAGGAGAGACGCGCCCTTCTTAAACGACAACTCCCGATTGGTCCGTCCTGAGTAGTCGAAGCGAGCGATGGCCTCGATTGGGTCCAATTCTGAAATGACCAAGGAGCCTAAGATTCAGAGAGACGCAGGGAGGAAGAAGGAGAGCAGGGAGGAGAGGAGAAAGGAAGAGAGGAGGAGGAGAAGGAGAGAGGAGGAGAGAGGAAAGGAGAGAGAGGGGAGGAGAGTGGAGAAGTGGAGGAGAGGAGGAGAGGGAAGGAGAGAGAGGGGTGGAGAGAGAAGGAGTGGAGGAGAAAGGAGAGGAGAGAGGAGGAACGAGGAAAGGAGAGAGAGGAGGAGAGAGAGGAGGAGTGGAGGAGAGAGGGGAGGAGGAGAGAGGGGAGGAGTGGAGGAAAGAGGAGAGAGGGAAGGAAAGAGAGGAGGACAGAGTGGAGGGAAGGTGGGTTAGAGCCAAGCAGGTTAGTGGTACAGCAGTCCTAGCGATCCCACCGTTTTAACAGGCTCGTTAGAGATCACAAGCCAATCAGGCAGTGAAGCAAGATCTGATGTTATAGGCTGATGTGAGTAGCGATAGGCTGCGGTGAGTAGCATGGTGAGATAGGAGCTGAGCAATGAGATATATGGGCATAAGAATCATGGCAGACTTGCTAAAAAGGGTGTGAGAAACAGGCTGACAGTGGGTTTTAGTATGAAAGTTGTGTGTGTGTGTGTGGACCAAGAAGATTGAACATGGACCTGCTCACCATCATCAGTGTTGTGGATGTCAGAGCCAGCTTCAGGAGCAGGTTCCACCACCAGGGGGGGCTCACCGTGGGGGTTCTCACTGAAGGACAAAGAGAAGGAGACAGAGGTAGGCTTGTGTGTGGGACACAGTCCCTAGCTAGCTGGATGAGCTCATGTGATGAGGAAACCAGCGAGACGCTCCCCCCATACACGCTGCAGCGGCTGTGAGGTCACAACTACCGAGTCACAGACCTCGGCACACTCAATACAATACCACTTCTATATCAAAATAGGGCTTTCTCTGTCTGCTGTTGTGTGTGTGAGAGTGTGTGTATGTGTGTGTGAGAGAGAGAGAGTGTGTGTGTGTGTGTGTGTGTGTGTGTAATCAATGCTTCTCCACGCAGCTTTGATGTGTCATTGGAGCCAGAGCTGTGACAGATGCATCAAAGCCAGTTCCCAGTGTGAGCCAGACCCCAGATGCTCTCTGGCTGCCTGCTGGACCAGTCACCCTACTGAGGAGAGCCTCGCACCCGCTGACAAATACTGTAGGCTTCTGACTGGGTGTGTGTGTGTGTGTGTGTACATCTTGTGTGTGTGTGTGTGTGTGTACGTGTGTGTGTGTGTGAACGTCTGTGTGTGTGTGTGTGTACGTGTGTGTGTGTGTACGTCTGTCTGTGTGTGTGTACGTCTGTGTGTGTGTGTGTGTGTGTGTGTATACGTCTGTGTGTGTGTGTACGTCTGTGTGTGTGTGTGTGTACGTCTTTGTGCTGTGCTCTGTCAGGCTGGTGTGGTCAGGCGGTGCTTTAATCTTCTCTCTAAGGGTAAGCCGATCCTCGGGGCCCCCTGGCCCAGACCAAACGAGCCGAGCCCCAATCTCTCCATAGCAGCCCCCTAAATCAACCACCTCCCCCTCAAACATCTCTTCACCCCAGAACACTTAGCCCACTCTATACATCCCCCCCCACACACACACACCACACTCGTACCCATCTCCTAACCCCTAGGGTCACAGACATGTAACTCTGCACAACACTTTTAACATTGTCTGTCTCAGACACACACACACACACACACACACACACACAGTTGCTCACCAGTAGTCCTCGGTGGCCCCTGGGTGTGTGTACACGGGCCCCTGGAGGTCGCGGGCCCCTGGGAAGATGCCACTGTGGTGGATGATGATGGTCTTGATGAGCTCGTTGACGTGGGCCTGGCAGGACACTGGTCGTTGCCCTCGGGGACAGACATGAGCGTGGGGCCAAAGCAGATGGCCAGGTTGTAGGGGTCCATCATGTTGTCATCACTGTACTGGGACAGGCTGGAGACGGGGGAGGCATTAGTACATATCGTGCGCTGGTGTGCACGTCTGTGATGTTTAAACCAGGAGGAGAGGATACCAGGAGCATGTCTCCAGTCCCCTCCTCCCCCTGCCAGCCACACAGTGCATCAGCACACTGGGGCAGGTCTGTCTGGGAACATCCTTCTACTCAGGTTACCACTCTCCCCTTCATCCCCTGCCTCCTTCTATCACTCCATCTCTGCACTGAAAGAGTGTACCAAACCCCAGTGTGTGTATGTGTGTGTGTGCTGTGATGTTACATTACTTACTGGTTGAGGAAAGCAAACAGGTATCTCATGATAATGAGCGTGTTGCTGGGCAACGACAGCAGAACCTTCCTGATGTGTACCGCCCTTTCCTGAAGACTCTCCATCGCTGAGGAAAAACACACACACACACAGGTTATCATTACACACACACACAGGTTATCATCACACACACACACACACACAGGTTATCATCACACACACACAGGTTATCATCACACACACACACACACACACACAGGTTATCATCACACACACACAGGTTATCATCACACACACACACACACACACACACACACACACACACACACACACACACACAGGTTACCATCACACACACACAGGTTATCATCACACACACACACACACACACACACACACAGGTTATCATCACACACACACAGGTTATCATCACACACACACACACACACACACACACAGGTTATCATCACACACACACAGGTTATCATCACACACACACAGGTTATCATCACACACACACACACACACACACACACACACACACACACACAGGTTATCATGCTCACACACACACACAATGCAAACAACTACAGGGGCACAGTAGCAGACACTTACAGACACAGGATATGAGTTCATGGAAGACTTCCTTGGGAAAGAGGGCGTGGTCGAGCCCTCTGAAGTAGAGCTTTAGAACGCCAGCGATGGAGTCCATGTCATGATCGTTCTGATCGCCCGCCAGCGGATCCTCACCTACAGAGCACATGGAGGGTCACCTTGTAGTCTCAAATCTCAAAACACCGCTTTGCATGCTGGGTAGTGCGGTCTTATTACCTCTCTCAAAGGCATTCTTGATGTCATTGACCTCCACCTGAGAGCCGGACACCCTGAAGATGCCCTCATGCTGAAGACCTACACACACACACGCCGACACACACACACACACACACACACACACACACACACACACACACCACACACACACACACACACAAGATGCAGAAAGAAGAGGGTATTAACAGACAAAGAGCCAACACAATGCAACAACTTGACAGCATTCAGAAGATGATCGAAGCTGTGGAGTGGAGCAGGGGCATGAGAACATTGCTATTCATAACCATACCCACAGTTTACACAGCCAACAACACACTGCAAATCACAAGCCAGAGCTACAGAGGACCCTGAACCAATCAGAATGGAGAAGTGTTTCCTCACCATGGCGACTGATGAAGCGGATGCAGCTTTCCACCATCAGAGGGATGACCTGACTGAGTCCTGGAGAGGAGAGGGAGAGGGAGGAGGGGAGACGAGGGGAGAGGGAGACGGGAGAGGGAGAGGAGAGGGAGAGGGAGAGGTGAGAGAGGGGGAGGGAGAGGGAGAGGGAGAGGGAGAGGGAGAGGGGAGAGGGAGAGGGAGAGGGAGAGGGAGAGGGAGAGGGAGAGGAGAGGGAGAGGGAGAGGGAGAGGGAGAGGGAGGGGAGAGGGAGAGGGAGAGGGGAGGGAGAGGGAGAGGGAGGGAGAGGAGAGAGAGGAGAGGAGGGAGACGAGAGGAGGAGAGGAGGAGAGGAGAGGGAGAGGAGGAGAGAGGAGGAGAGGAGAGGAGAGGGGAGAGGAGGAGAGAGGAGGAAAGGAGAGGAGAGGGAGAGGAGGAGAGAGGAGGAGAAGAGAGGAGGGAGAGGAGAGAGAAGAGAGGAGAAAGATGAGAGGGAGAAGAGGAGAAGAGAGGGAGAGGAGGTGAAGAGAGGGGAGAGGGAAAGAGGAAATGAGGGGGAGGAGAGATGGGGGAGGAGAGGATGATTAGATTAGATGACCTGGATGGTACAGGATTCAGGGGATGTTGAGTGGGGGGGGACAGAGAAAAAGACATCCCTTCGTATGTTTGCACACACACACACACACACACGTTCGCACACACACACACATTGTAGGGAAGGAGAGAGAGAAGGGGGTAAAAACAAGAGCCATCGGTTGCTAGGAGACAGCTCTTTCCCAATTCCCTTTGTTTGTTTAGGTTTTCCCAAGACCAGTCCAGGGAAATTCCCAGTGTGTGTGTCTATATGCATGTCTGGAGCAGAGCGTCTCTATGTGTCTTTTAGGAATGCTGTAGTCTGGCCATAGCCTGACTGCAAATACATGTAAAATAGACACAAGCCTGTTTTTCTCCACCAAAAAAACAAAAATGGGGCTGTCAAGGCAGGAGTTTTCCACAAGGGGGAGCTTTTCACATGAAATGTCTTGAACCACCAGCATCTCCTTTGTAGATGGATCTTATCAGCAACACTGGCAGTTCTGAGAGAGTTTGGAGGACATTGAGCTGACATAGGGCTGGGATTAGAGCTACAAGTGACTAGTGTCAGAAATCGCTTTACTCACCCCTGAAGTAGTTACGGTACACACCCACACACACACACACACACACACACAGGAGAGTGAAAATTACCTGCTTCCGCACAGCGGAGTTCCTCCTTCCGCTGGTCAAAGCAAGGGAGACGGACGGAGAGAGAGGGAGAGAATATGTGAAGAAGAGAGGGGCGAGTGAGAGGTAGAGAAGGAGAAAGAGTGAGAGAATATGTGAAGAAGAGAGGGCGAGTGAGAGGTAGAGAAGGAGAGAGAGTGGGAGAATATGTGAAGAAGAGAGGGCGAGTGAGATGTAGAGAAGGAGAGAGTGTGGGAGAAAGAAAAATGAGAAAGAAACAGTCTGTCATTAGAAAGATTCTATTTATACACAAAACTCTGCCAATGATCTATTTGTATACACACACACGCACAGACAGGCAAAGCTAGCTATGTGATCACACACAGGGACCAACTAGCTATGTGATCACACACAGGGACCAACTAGCTATGTGATCACACACAGGGACCAGCTAGCTATATGAACAGATACAGGGCAAAACTATCAGGGCACCATGGTGTCTGCTTACATCTGTGTGTGTGTGTGTGTGTGTGTGAGTGTGTGTGTGAGAGAGAGAGAGCGTGCTTCCTTCTCCACACCTACCTGGCAAGGCAACAGTCAGTCTTCTGACCTAGTGGAGGGAGAGACAGGAAGAGGGGGAGGGGAAAGAAGGAGGGGAAAAGAGGAAGGAGAAAAAAAAAGTGAGTTCTAGCAGAAGCAGGACGCATGAGGAAACAGCCCCAGCTGGACGTAAACAGAGACACCCCCCCTCTTCATATGTATGTACACATCCCCTCTCTCACACACACACACACACACACACACACACACCTCAGTAGTAGTTTTTCTTTTCCTGCGGGACATAACTCTGAACGCAAAAACACACAGCTGCATCCACAGAAGGGTCTGCTACTGCGCCCCCTAACACACGCACACACACACACGCACAGCAGTGGCCCCATCCTGCTCCCTGATGACTGTCCTCGTGGCCGAGCACGCGCCTCCTCTCTCTGGGCCAATCTAGACTCACTCACAACCTCTCTCTCCCTCTCTCTCTCCCAGTTTTTGTAGTGACCCTCCTACTACTGGGCACACACACAAACACACTTACTCTCTCCCAGGGTCTTCTGGATGAGGTCATGCTTGGCCTCCAGTTTAGTTATCAGGTTCCTGCCCTCCAGAAACTCCTTCAATTTCTGTAACACACAGGTCATGAGTGTTAAGACACACACACACACAAAGATCTGGTAGAGTTGAGAATACGGTGAAGGTCTCCTCTCAGACCAGGTGTTCCGGCTCTCACCCAACACACACACACAGGCCAAAACTTCCTCCCTCAACCTGGTGACCCACATCGTTTGCGTCCGCCCTCACCGTGAAGTAGAACTGCTCAGTCTCCTGCTGATTGGCCCGTCGCTTGGCCAGGCTGGGCTTGCTGAGATAGGATTCGCTGACGGTGGACTTGACAGACTCCATGCTGTTGCTGTGGTGGAAACACTCGCTGACATCATAGTCCTCCACCGTCACCATGTCCTGGATGGTGCAGAGAGTGGCCTCCATGGTCTTCTTCACCTGGGGATGGAGGGAGAGAGAGGGAGATGGATGAGAGGAGAGGAGGAGATGAGAGTGGGAGAGGTGGATGAGGATGAGAGGAGATGAGTGGGAGAGGTGGATGAGGATGAGAGGAGGAGATGAGTGGGAGGAGATGAGTGGGAGAGGTGGATGAGATGAGAGGAGATGAGTGGGAGAGGAGATGAGAGTGGGAGAGGGTGGATGAGGAGGAAAACAAGGAGGATGGAAAGTATGGGGGAGGAGAGGAGAGCGGTGAAAAGGTGTGGAAAGTGAGAGGCTGAGAAAGGAAACAGGAAGCAGACCCTGGAGAGTGAAGGTGTGAAGAGCGGATGGCAGGAGGAGTGAGGGCAGGAGGGGGACGAGCAGAGGGCAGAGGAGTGAGGAGCAGAGGGCAGGAGGAGTGAGGATGCAGGGCAGGAGGAGTGAGGAGCAGAGGGCAGGAGGAGTGAGTAGCAGAGGGCAGGAGGAGTGAGGAGCAGAGGGCAGGAGGAGTGAGGGCAGGAGGAGTGAGGAGCAGAGGGCAGGAGGAGTGAGGGCAGAGGAGTGAGGGCAGGAGGAGTGAGGAGCAGAGGGCAGGAGGAGTGAGTAGCAGAGGGCAGGAGGAGTGAGGAGCAGAGGGCAGGAGGAGTGAGGGCAGGAGGAGTGAGGGCAGGAGGAGTGAGGGCAGGAGGAGTGAGGAGCAGAGGGCAGGAGGAGTGAGGAGCAGAGGGCAGGAGGAGTGAGGACGCAGGGCAGGAGGAGTGAGGAGCAGAGGGCAGGAGGAGTGAGGAGCAGAGGGCAGGAGGAGTGAGGAGCAGAGGGCAGGAGGAGTGAGGAGCAGAGGGCAGGAGGAGTGAGGGCAGGAGGAGTGAGGGCAGGAGGAGTGAGGGCAGGAGGAGTGAGGGCAGGAGGAGTGAGAGCAGGAGGAGTGAGAGCAGGAGGAGTGACAGCAGGAGGAGTGAGGGCAGGAGGGGTGAGGACGGAGGGCAGGAGGAGTGAGGGCAGGAGGAGTCTCACCTCCTCGTTCTCTATGGTAAGGGTGGAGAGGCGAGATTGCAGCTGCTGACACCTCTGGAGCAGCTCTCCCTCCAGGGGCGGCTGGGCACACACCACGCCCATCTGGACACACACACACACACACACACACACTAAGAACCCACAGCACCATTCTACCTGTGAAAAAACACTGTCACCCCTTCTCCCCTCCCTTCACAAGCCACCCCCCTTACCATGTCTCCCATGTGGGACTGGAAGTCGAAGCGGACGGGGGGGGCAGAAGACGTTGTTGTAGGTCTCCATCAGCCTCTGCTTGTCTCCGCTGGGCTCCATGCTCTCTGCTGCCCCCTCCAGGCTCTCCAGACCCTGGTGCTTGGACGCCTCCACGTTCAGCTCAGCAGACAGGTAGGTCCGCAGGGCGCGGTGCATGCTGGCGTGGTAGCCCAGGTCACAGCACTGCCACAGGGAACAGGGGAACAGGGAGCAGGGAACAGGTTGGCATGGGGGGGTGGCAGGCAGTACCTTGGTCAGCGACACAGGGCACTGTGGGAGGCCCTCCTGATGGAAATGGTCCAATTGCCAACGACTAATGCCAAACACATTCAATGTATTTATAATTTAGATCATTTTAAGAGATTGGAAGTCATGGATTCAATCAAGTGTTACAAGTGAACTCCGTGGATTACATCCATCGCGGTCGATGCCATTGACGTTTCGTATTGACCGCAGGCTAAATGCTAAGCCATTGTTCACTCCAGTGAGAGGAGGCTAAAAGCTGATCCTGTCAATCAGTGTGAGAGAAGCAGCCTAAAGAGCCTCCTGACAGCCACGGACGAGGCCAGGGAGAGGCTAGGGAGAGGCCAGGGAGAGACCGCAGGCTCCACAGCAGGAAACAGAGGCAGTCCACCCCGGTGAGAGGGCAGCAGGAGGGAGGCACCAGGAGAGGGCAGCAGGAGGGAGGCAGCAGGAGAGGGTAGCAGGAGGGAGGTAGGGAGAGTCTCTGCCCGTGGCTCTCTCATTAGGACAGACTGAGACGCAGGATGTCAACAAGAAGGAAGTGTGTGTCTGTGTGTGTGTGTACACTCACGTCTATGATGTCGGAGATGTCGTGGATGTAGTACTTGAAGACACAGCTGTTGGTGGCCTCCAGGGCCAGGAGATACTCATTCCTGGCCTTGATGGCTTTCAGCTTGTTCTCTGTGTACTTGGCCTGCCTCTGATGGGGCGAGAGAGAGAGAGAGAGAGAGAGAGAGGAGAGAGAGAGAGAGGAGAGAGGAGGAGGGATGGAGAGAGGAGAGAGAGAGAGAGATGGAGAGAGGGATGGAGAGATGGAGAGAGGGATGGAGAGAGAGAGAGAGAGAGAGAGAGAGAGAGAGAGAGATGGAGATGGAAGCAGTATGAGAGAACGAGAGAGAGAGAGATAGAGAGAGAGAGAACGAGAAAGATGAGAGATAAGAGATTAGTATGGGTGGGATGAGGGAGAGATAATAAGTGTTAGAGAAAACATGGCGGGGTATTGATCCCGGACAATGACAAGTGCAGAAGCATGTTTCTTCTGCAGACCCCAGCTGTGTGGAGCACAAGGTTAACATGAAGCCATTTACACACTCGTACATCATTCATAAAGCGTGCGCACGTACACACACACACACACACTCACAATAATGGACTCTCCTGTGTGAGCTATCCTGTGTGAGCTGTGTCATCAATCAGCCTGTCGACACGACAGGAAATACAGCCCTATTTCTCTCTCTCTCCCTCTCCGCCTCCTCGCTCTCTCCCACCTCCCTGCCCCCCCCTCGGCCCCTCGTCCTCCTCCTCGCTCTCTCCCACCTCCCTGCCCCCCCCCTCGGCCCCTCGTCCTCCTCCTCTCTCCGCCTCCTCGCTCTCTCCCACCTCCCTGCCCCCCCTCGTCCTCCTCCTCTCTCCCTCTCTGCCTCCTCCTCCTCTCTCCCTCTCCGCCTCCTCGCTCTCTCCCACCTCCCTGCCCCCCCTCGGTCCATCGTCCTCCTCCTCTCTACCTCTGTCCTACTCAGCCAGCTCTACCTCTCCACGGCCTCTTCACTTTCCTCACAGTCCTGACAGGAACCATCTCTCTCCATCTCTGTCAATCCCATCCTTCTCTCAATGTTCTTTGCCACAGTACTACTCCCCTCCCCTCCCCTCCTCCCCCCTCCTGCCCTCCTGCCCTCCCACCTTCTCCTTCATCTTCTCGATCTTCTTGACGCTGGAGCGCCTGACGTGTTTCTCCTCGGTCTTCACGTTGGCCAGGGTGTCAGGTGAGCGCGGCGTCTGCCTGTCGTCCTGGCGACCAGAGCGGCCCATCTGCTTCTCCTCCTGCTTCTCCGCCTCCTTCAGCTTGGACTCAGCGTTGATGCTGTCTGTGTTGTACATGTGGTAGGTCTTCATCACCTGTGGAGGGGACACCAGGTTTAGCATGTGTGTGTGTGTGTGTGTGTGTGTTTCCCTCATCTTAAGACAGGCTGTCTCAGTGTGAGAGAGAAAGGAGGGGGTTTGTATGTGTGTGTGTGTGTGTGTTCATGCCTCACTAGAAAAGTCATTAGGCCTATTTCTCGATATGTCACATGTTGGAGCCGAGCTTTGTCACACACACACACACACACACACACACACACAGCTACATGCACACACACACAGCTACATGCACACACACACACAGCTACATGCACACACACACAGCTACATGCACACAGCTACACACACACACACAGGCTGGCTGGCTGAATGGCTGTCAGACTGTCGGGAATGTCAGAGCCCTCCAGGATCCAGACGTGTGCATGTACCCACATGTACACGGGCACATATGCCAATTTCAGTGTTGAATACTATTTATGTATTCAACACTAACAATGGCATAGTCTACCTCTGTGTGTGTGTGTGTGTGTGTTCAGTGTCAGCTTCAGAAGAGCCCACCACTGAGGACCTATCATTATGTGTCTGTGTTAAACCCAGCAGGCTGCAGGGACCTCCTCTACAGCAGGCTCCATTTAGCCCAATGTTGCAACAGCAGACTCAACCATCTCTCTCTCTGTGTGTGTGTGTGTTTGAGTGTGTGTGAGAGTGTGTGTGTGCCAGGCTGGGTCTATTTCTGTCCCTTACTATGTAATTACAGCATTAGCCAGGGTTTATGGGCCTGGACATGGTTAGCTGGTTGTACTCTATGGTCACTGCAGTTAGGGGAATCCAACCCTGCTCTAAATCCAAACCCTTCCCCATCCACGGCCTGTGTGTGTGTGTGTGTGTGTGTTTAAGCATGGTGCCTTCAGCCAGCCATGAGAAGGCATAGGCTGTTAACAGATGGTGATAATGGCTGACCTTCAAATAGACAATCAATAAGGAGCCACTACACTACACACGCCAAACACTGCAGCGTAATGGGCTGCGTGAGTGTGTGTGTGTGCGTGAGTGTGTGTGGGGTGTGTGTGTGTGTAATGAGTAAACCTTACTGTGTAGAGCTCGTTAAGAACTTTCATCAGATCCTCTTGTAGCTGCACACCAACTTCCTTACTCTGGAGAGAGAGAGAGACAGAGAGAGAGAGAGAGAGAGAGAGAGAGAGAGAGAGAGAGAGAGAGAGAGAGGAGAGAGAGAGAGAGAGAGAGAGAGAGAGACAGAGATTAATGTGGCTAAGGTAAACGTTTCCCACAGACAAACCCCTGTGGAGGGGTGTGGGTGGAGGGGTGTGGCTGGAGGTGGAGGGGTGTGGGTGGAGGTGGAGGGGTGGGGGTGGAGGGGTGGAGCTGCTGCCAGAGCAGACAGATGATCGGGACCGTGGCTTTAGGGATGTGGTGCTGCAACCAGGAGAGACACAGGCTTTACAAATGATAGGAGACTGGAGGAGGTGGCAGGGGGGGCGGGGTCTGGGTCTGGCTGGGAGTGATGAGGGAGCTACCAGTCTCCACTCATCATGGTGTGTGCAGGCCTGAACAGACACATCCCCCAGCTGAGGCTCAGGGCTGCAGCAGTCAGGAGAGAGACTCCACGCTGCTGCCGTCAGCATGCCATCCTCCTGCTCCTCCACACTCACTGTGAGGGGTGTACGTGTGTGTGTGTGTGTGCCAGTGTACATGTATGTGTGTGTGTAGAGCGTGTGTGCGAGCAGGGTGGCGATAGGAGCTGTCGGAGGTGTAAATGAAGTGCTGACAAGATGGCAGCCACACACCATACAGCTCGCACACACATGCACACACATGCGCGCGTTGCACACGGAAGTGTTAAAAGCTGGAGGACTATGAGGCTCGGGGAGGAGCGAGGCTGTTGTAGAGGCTGGAGGACTATGAGGCTCGGGGGGAGCGAGGCTGTTGTAGAGGCTGGAGGACTATGAGGCTCGGGGAGGGGCGAGGCTGTTGTAGAGGCTGTGTTCAGTCATGTACAATAATATACATGACAGTCAAGAAAGACAAGGATAGAATACCGAAAGAGAGATAAGAGAGAAAAGATGACGCCTTGCTGGAAAACATGAAGCTCAAACGCTCAACCTGGCAGAAGAGAAAGTGATGGAAGTGGAGGGGAGTTTCCATCCACTGAGGCCATGCTCAATATCTGCCTCGGCTAGCCTGGGGAGGGAGGCAGACAGGGAGGGAACAGACAGCCCGGGTGGGTGTGTGTGTGTGTGTGTGTGTGTGGGGTTATAAAGTAAAGGTGAATAGAAAGGGAGATAAGGGAGGAGGAGAGTATGTTGTCATGGCGGAGGGATTGGAGTGTTCCCAAGTAGGAGAGGAGGGAGTGAGGTCTCGTGGAGGAAGGGAGGGAGGGGCAAGAGGAGAGGATGAGAACACCAGATGGGGTATATTTGGGTGATCTGGGAGGTTAGGAATGGAGGGAAAGGGAGTGAGAGGGGGAGGGATGAATGAATGTTGCAGGATAAATATTGTCGCTGTGTCCCAATCTACAGCCTTTCTAAAGTGATTGATTGAAGCAGGAGACATCTACCAGGTGACACACAGCCAAACCATAGCCATTCAAAAACCAATCTGCTCCGGAAGAACACGCCTATCAATCATCTGCCACAGAGCCTGTACTATAACCTCTGGTCTGTCTGCCTGCCTGCCTGTCTGCCTGTCTGTGATTGTCTGTGTCTGCCTGCCTGCCTGTCTGTCTGCCTGTGTGTGTGTGTCTGCCTCTGTCTGCCTGTCTGCCTGTCTGCCTGTCTGCCTGTCTGCCTGTCTGCCTGTCTGCCTGTCTGCCTGTCTGCCTGTCTGTCTGTCTGTCTGTCTGTCTGTCTGTGGGAGGAGAAGCAGGCGGTTTGTCTTCAGAGCTAACCTGGACGTCTCTCCTCATTCCTCACTCCCCAAGAGACACTTTGTTCCATTTGAAACATTTACACTCTGTGTGCTCTCATTAGTGGGCTTACCACTCTCTCTTTAAGTCTCTCTCTCTCTCTAAGTCTCTCTCTCTAACTCTCTCCATTGCTCCCTCTTCTTTTACTTTCCCCTCTCTCTCCATCTCACTATCTCACCATCTCCCTCTATTTCCCTCTGTGGCACAGATGAGCAGTCTCTCTTGACATCACACACTCCCTACTGGGCTAACGTCATCATTCTGCACTAGTTACCACTGTCAGTGTGTGTGTGTGTGTGTGTGTGTGTGTGTGTGTGTGTATACACGAGTGCTCGTGTGTGTGTGTGTGTGTGTGTGTGTGTGTGTCTCTGAGGGCTGCTAACCTCTGGCGCCACTGGTTGTAATGCCACTCAGCCACTGACTAGAAATGTTCTACAGTAAATTAACTAAGTATCTGCCTAATTAGCCATCGTAGAAAAAGTCTGTGTGTGAC